>CM062820.1:1644228489-1644660316 GCA_031772625.1 Pinus tabuliformis
GGGCAATTTTGCAGTACCTCAAGTGTCGACATATCGGATGGCGATTGGGCCAGATCTTCCACTATATTATAATGTTGTGCTGCTCTACCATGAGGATTAAATGTCGACTTGTGTACTACTCCCTTTGGCGGTTTTATTATCAACTCAGGAATGATGGGCGACGCAACTTCTGTCGAAGTTGTTGTCGAACTACTAGGTTGATCTTTTTCCTTGTTGTTCGACAGCTGTGGATTCCCGTAATCTTTGTTCCTTGTCGATATCAAAGCATCATTTTGCTGTTTGGAAACCGACAACTTCAACACTTGAGACAGGGAAGCATTTCCACTGTCAACTAGATTTGTTCCTGGATTCGAAAACGGATCAATTAATACTGCCGAGGTTTTTGAATTCTTGAAGAATTTTCTAAGCTCAGCTCTGTGTGGACAATCTACTGTCCAATGATCCTCATCGCATATAAGCATGGATTTTTTGGTTTCCTATTTCCAGGAGGGTTTGCAGAAGATTTTTCAGGTGATGATTCCTCTTGTTTCTTCTTCTTCCCTTTGTTTTTCTTCTTGCCTCCTGGTCGCTTGGTTTCTTTGCCTTTATCAGTCGAGATGGCATTTACATCCGAGGCAAGAAGTTCTTCTTTTGCATTTTGACTGGAAATCTTATGGGCCTTTTTCGATGTAGCCTTTGTCGATCTTGTGTCTGTTGCGCCAATCACGTCGTCGCCAGCATGAGAGTCATTGTTTGATTTAGGAGGAGGAGGGACTGAGAATTCCGATCTAGGAGTGTCAGGTATTTTATCGTAGAGCATGCCAGACTGAGTGTAAATCAAGTCTAAATATTGTGCACGAGTGATAACTTGCTCTTCGGTGACGACCCCCTTTTGCCACATCTTCCGTGATGGAAGGCAATAATGACTTAATAAACCATTAAAAGCTAGATCAGGAACAACATATTTTTACCATTCTACGACGACGTCGCCACTGTTGTATTGATCAGATATGTGAGTGGCCGTTGTTTGTTTGAAATTGGTAAGAAGTAACCTTCTGTTCCCTTATCCTTATCGTAACTGAAAATGTTAAAAAGGTTGTGGCTAGGGTACTGAAGTTGTCAAACGAAGCTCTGGGCAATTCGATATACCATTTTGCTGCCAGACCAGTTAACGTCCTCTGAAAAGGTGAAGCCTAATCGAATCATCATTTAGGGTGTTTGATGAACACCACAAATGAAAGGTCATCACATGATTCGACGGATCTTCACCCAGATTTCCATTAAGGAATATCTGACGGAAGTTTATGCAGAATCGCTGGCCACCAAGGGGCGTAAGTGATTGGATCATTTGTTAACCGATTTAGATCTGGTAACTCTAAAGTCGCCATGAAGGGTAACTGTTGATTCAGGTTAGGTGAAGCATACCCAGGATAAGATGGAATCGCCTGAGCAGTTGGTCTTTGCATACCAGCATAAGGCATTTGATGTTGGTAAATTTGGTAAGGTTGGTGGGCATAACCATTGTAGAATGGTTGATTTTGACCGTTTTGAATATACGGCTGCCCACTATTTGCAAAGATTTGTTGCTCAGATCCTTGGTATACTTGTTGGAATTGCGGTTGTTGGTATTGCACCAGCCATGGTTGTGAAGCCATGTGTTGTTGCCTGATACTAATTGTTTGACCAAGATGAGGGGTAATTGTACCCGCTTGGGCCTGTGTCATTCCACCAGTCGACGATTGTGGTTGAGTCGCAGGGTCAAGAGGCTGTTGCATTACAACCTGAGAAACCTGAGGTTGGCATACAACAGGCAGCGCTTGTACTTGTGACATTGTCACAATAGCTGGTGTAGTTGGTATATTTGACATAGGTAAACATTGTTGCATCGAATATACAACTCTTGGTTGTTGAGGTAGTATCGGTACCCAACCGTTAGATGTAATTCCAGCATAACTTTAATTTTGTTGTGAACTCCCGTATGGCTGTCCTCCCGGAGGAGACAATGAAAGGCTATACTGCCCCCATACGGTGGTAATCCGGTACTTAAAGGAATGGTTTGCCCTTGAGGACCGGACTGCCCAAATTGACATCCTGAAGGATCAATTTGTTGAGACTCAACATAAGAGTTTCCTAATACTATTCCAGATGAACAAACAGGAACGGACCATACTGTCAAAATAGCCCCTGAGTGGGCCCCTTCTAGCGATTGAGAGCTAGTTGGGACAGATCGTATATCGGCGAACATTGTTGGAGTGATAGCAGGAAGTTCTGCCATCGCTGTGTCGGACAGCACAGTCCTAGATGTCGACGGTTGTTCAGACATTTCTAGTCTATCCAAAAGATTACCTAGCGATTCTACAGGAGCTTCCGCTGGCCGTAGACTAATTTCTGATGAAGAAGGATACAGAGTGATCCTGACTCCAAATTGCGATGGAGTACTAGATGGAGGATCCTCCACAATCTCTTCTATAGCAATCAAACCAGGTGGAAGAGGTAGACCGTCAGGTCCGTAAAATATTTCTGGTGCCGAAGAAGGTATGGAATCTGCAGCGACAGATGTTTGGGGAATAACACTCTCTGAACGGTTGTAGATGAAACTGGTTCAGTAACACAAGTGTTTACCTTCAAACTAGGATCAGAGCTACTGTCCCTCGGTGGCTGCTGAACTTCTTCTGTAAAGGCGGGGATACTAGAAATGTTTAGAGTAACCGGAGCCTCCGATGTTGTTGGAACACTTGTTCTAACTTTACCAAGAGATTTGGAACCGGTTAAACGAGTTTGCTTTGTCCGTAATAGTTTCAATTCCGGAGACAAAGATGGTTGACTCGTAAGCCTCCGCGAACGACGGGGTTTCAATTGACTTTCTTCCACGATTGCAGATTACTCGATCAACTAAAAATCAAGGGGAAGTATGTTTCCGAATTAGATGAATTTTAGATGCTTTGACACAACTTGTTTTTTCAATTTTTAAGAGTCGAGAAAAACAAAAGATGACTCTAGTCGCCTTCGATTTTTAATGAGCCTGAAGTGACAAGTGCTCAGATGGACCTTTTCAGTTAATGAGTCTGAAAAGGAACGAAAGGGACTGATCTGGAAATCTAGGCAAAGGGATTACCAAACCAATCGCAAAACTGCAGAATACTTTTTGCGGTATGGCAGTCAATCTTCCCGAATGTTGTGTTCAGTGCATTGCGATCGATAGGGTGGCATACACGGCTTCCTATGGATAAAGGATTAAGCCTATTGTGGTCTCCCAAAATATACTCAACGGTATGTGGGAGCACAAGTCTGTACTGGCACTTATCGTCTCAAAGTGGAGGAATCACCCAACCAACATTGAGAACAATAGTTACCAGGCTTTACGACGCCGGAATACGTCTCTAGCCTAGACTTCTAGATGTTGTGCGTTAGGTTCCAAAGCATTGTTAGATTCATTAAATTTATTTTATAGTTGATCTTGCTTAAGAAATTTGCCTTTCAGGTTCACACCGCGTGATGTAGATGTACAATTCCTAAAATGCAATCTAAGATGATAAACAGTCTTTTTATCTTCTTTGTGCAATGAAAATCCTAGCTGCTAAGGAAAGAGAGACAGTATTCTTTTAGCAAAGAGCATAGAGCACACACTATATGCACTGTCCTAAATCAAACCAATCAAACAGTCTAAATGCAAATGCACATGCATGTATTTTTTTTCAGCCTTTTTAATATATGAATGATAAAAAGAAAGCTAATGCGCAAATCTGAATTATTTTTCAAAGCGACAATTACTAACAAGTTTCTTTTCAAAATCAAAATGAAGACAATGACAACACTTTACGATTTGGAAATGAAAACTTGCTTTCGACACTAGAAAAACTATTAATTTAGATCGAATACAATAGTAACAGGGTAATCGACTATCAAGAACAATCAGATTCTTTTATGACTGAAAACGACACTTGCGACACTTTCAAATCAAGAAACGACAGTACAATTACGTTACTTCTTTGTAAAGGAGAACTGAAAATGACTCAACAAATACATAAAAACATTTACAGTTCTTTGCACAATGGAGGCGGAATAATAGCAAGGAAAGGGGCTTCAAACAGAGGTGTACTGACTACAGGCAGCAAAATTCCTGAATAGATCTGAAAAGAGTGAACACAGAAACCAAAATTTAGGAACAATGCCTAGTCTGATCAACGCACCTATAACACAGTGAATTTGAAATGCAACACACATTCTACACTCGGGAAGTGCGCTGAATTTTGATTCACAGAACAGACAGTGCACTGGACCAGGGATGAGACTTTGATTGGGTTCTGGGTCACAGTTTGCAGTTCAGTTCAGGGATTTTGGCCGAGCAAGTGGTAATCAGTAAATCAATCACAGGGGTAGATCCAAGGAGGTTACTAGAGCCACCACGAGGGCAATTAGAAAGCTTGTAAATCAGTTGTTTAATTCATAAACAAAACCCGAAGATTGACTGAAGCAGCGTTGATCTACTTTGCACTTGCATAGCAAATGCAGTTCGAAGGCTAGCTGGCTTGACTTCAGGCTCCGTCTGTAAGTTTATAAAGTAAACAAATGTAGATAAACAATCAATCTATTTGCTCCCCAGCAGAGTCGCCATTTTGTTACAGGGAAAAGTGTCTATGCAGAACTGCTAATCCCACTAAGGCTGGTAGCTACCTTAGAAACAAACAAAGTAAAACTACTTTCATTTTCCTTTATGAAAGATAGATGAGAGAAGAATAAAGGAGACCAACCTCTATCTTGCGCTTGGTTCCTTGCTCGATTCCTCTCTCTTCTGATAGTCCTTTGCTACTTGCTTTCTTGTATACCCAGCTTCACATAGTACCTGTAGAATCAAAGCAGCATAACACTATACGAGAACATGGATCTATTATCATAAACAATCTAGGATCAGATGTAAATTGACCATACAAATGCATGAAACATAAATTACACAAGAGTATGGAGGAAAACTTGAATAGCTTTATTGATAATCAAGAAAGAGCCAAGAGAGTTACAACCAGTTGTTCTGACCCAGCATCATCCTCTCAGCAAGTAAGCCCTTCTTCACCTCATGAAAAGCTTAGATCACCCAACACTATGATGTTGCCTCAAGAAACCAACAACAATTCCTTACAAGATGCAAAATTCCAGCCTCTGGATCTCTGGGATGAGGGATCCATATATAGATGTCTGCAAGGGAGATGAGTCAACTTGTGATTTGATTAGTGTCTTCCCTCTGATAGTTCTTGCTTCCACTTGGAGATTGATGATCTCTTACTCATCCCTGGTCGAATTCAGAGAGGCAAGTGTCATAGGAGAAGTTTCTGGAAGATTCCATGCTTCTCCACCTCGCGGATTGACACTGCCATTTGTCCCTTCTCGCCCATCGCACCCCATAGAAGGGCTTTTTGAAATGCAACGCACCTACTGTGTGTATTTAGGTGAGATGCAACGCACTTTTCCTATGGAGCAGGTGAAATGATCCAGTTTTGACTAGTTCTGAGCAGTTTTTCATGGAGAACTTCTGGGAGAAGCTGTAATCAGTTGACCTTGTTCTTTTAGGGGTTGGAACAACACCTTTAGGGACTTAGGAGCCCTTGGTTTATGGACATTTTATGCTTGGGGTTGCAGTGCCCAAAAATGTCTATAACACTTTTGCAAGATTACCTTATTGATTTTGTTCATGGGAGCAATAGAACTAGCTAAAATTGTTGAATACAATCCAGTTCAATTACCATGTGCAAAAGAACTCTACAACAAGCTATCCATTTGAGTTGGTGAACGGACAATAATTGTTAACACTACATATAGTTATGCAAATCTACTATGAGTGCAACCCATTATCCTTGAGTATTATGAAGAGATGGCAAGATAGATCAGAGACAGATCATGTTCAATTAACAACTACAACAAAAAGTTGAAGTGTTGGGAAGATCATTATAAAAAGAAGGTAAAGTTACAAGTTGGCAACTTGGTTTTACTTATCTCGAGCAAATAGCAATTCAAGCCACAAAGTGGCATTTTCTAGTACTTTGTTGCAATAATATGAAGGACCATTCAAACTACTTGAGAATCTTAGCAATTGCCACTTATAGATTGGAGCTACAAACAACATGAATGTTCACCATCCAATTTTTCACATTGGCTAGTGGGAGCCTTATAGGATTGATGAAGGCAATGCTAGTGGAGTTATGTCATCTAGAGCCCTTAAATTAGTTGCCTATAGGCCATGGTTAGAAATGGATGAGATATTTGTGCATATGACTACCCTCTTTCGTAAGAATCAAGGAAAGATTACTTTGTTAGCTACAAAAATAGAGTTTAAGAGAAGAACAACTGGAATTGAAAAGAAATGTTGTGGTAGTATAGAGACGAGATCTATAAATTCAAGAATTTGAAGCTTGAGACACTTAGTTAATTGTTGGCTGGATGTGGTTGGGATGGAAAGGAATTTAGTGGGCCAAGATGTAAGGTCTCCACCTATGATTGCAGTAGGTGCACTACCTACGTGGCTATAGAAGATTGTGGGAGAATCTTGCAATTGAAGATGTTACTTGCTGAACCAATGAATTGAGTGATGAATCGTTATATTTTCCTTTATATGAGTTGAGAAGCCTTACATGCATAAGCTAGATGTCTACAACCTCCAAGGTGCTAGTTATTCCTTAGTCATTGGAGTTACCTTTGGATAATTGGGCATAACCAAATGCACTCGAGTAAAGGATGCACTTGGGTATAGTGGAATGCGCTTGGACACATTTGGGTACACTATTGTGCGCATTTGTTGCGCATAGTTGGGCGCACATGTTGAATATGGATAGTTAGCGGGAAAAAAAAATGAGGAAGAAAATTTAACTAATAACACTACCATAAAATGAAGAGACTTAGGAAGAAAAATTGACTAATGACACCACCATAAAATGAAGAGACTTGTAATTGCAGGGGAATGCTCACTTGAGAGAAGCATACATCAAAAGCAATGAGGAAAAACAGATGGTGGTTCATTTAGTGTAAAGTAGTTCTATGGTTTCTCTTAAGTTTTTGGTTATGGCAATTTAGGAAAGTTTCTCTGGTCGAGTGAAAAGGAGAAGCCTTTTGGATCCACGACAAGAAGCCTCGTACCATCCTGACATCTTATTGTCGATAAACTCCTTTACCATTTTGTGCCTGAGGCCAATGGATTTGGCAACAGGAAAGTCACTGGTTGACTTATTTGTTTCCTAAAAATTATTACGTGTGCGAGAGTTGCAATCACACTACTGTCACGTAATTTGTAAATAATAAGATGTGCCCTCGCACCGACATAACAGTTAAGGCTAATCACCGACTGCAGATGGCAATCAGGATAGACAGGACTGTCATATTATATGCAGTATGTTCCAGAAACAGACACAATTCAATGACCATGACAATGACAGCCCAACTGATCCTCACGCCATGAAAGTTACCAGACCATGGTGTCTCCGTCTAATTGGCCTCCCTGACGTGTTCTCACTGCTAACATCTGATGTGCCACTTCGCCGATTCCCATGGAAGCTTCCTCCTTCTTTGCCTTTTCTGGTTGGCCGATATTGAAATGTGTCGATTCATACATTACCTTTTGAATAGTTGTTGAGGCATTTGTTTGTTAAATATTGATTTGTAATTTGTAGTGTTCAACAACTGTGTAGAAATTGAACAGAGGATTTATAATTATGGATAGTAAAATGAGCTTAACATATGGCAGAAATGTGTCTCGAAACCATTCATCTGATTCATCCTCATCTGGCTCATCCATATGGTCGAGTCCGTCTCCTTTGTTGCATGCAACGGTTCCCTTTTCATGGGAGCAACAACCAGGAATTCCCAAGCATAAGGGCTCTTCTGTTAGGGCAACTCGGAGTAAATTGTCTCTCAGTTTTGCAGGTGAAAATCATGATGAGCTTCGGCCGCCTCCTAAGTTCTCGAGGTCTTCTGAAGCTGTGGGAAATTACCAGTCGGCTCGGCCTCGACCCAAGTCCAAGAAAGTGGGCGAGGCTGACGTAGGGGTAGGGGTAGGGACCCTGCAAAGGGATGATCCGTTCATGGTGGCTCTGGTGGAATGCAGAAAACAACAATATGATCATAAATTTAGTGTCAAAGACTCCGGGGGAGAAAGTTATAATAAGAAGAAGACCTGGTGGTTTCACTTGCCTTCTTTCTTCTCTTGCATGGGGTGTTCCTGCTTCGTCACTAACAGTCACGTAAGTTTACCTCGTCGGATTGTTGCAAAGCCCAAGAAATTGATGACACAGAATAAAGCGATGTGGGATTTGATCCAACGCAGGCCGAAGGGGAAAAGCTCTGACCCTCACGTCTTCGACGTCCCTGTAACGAGGAATTACAGTGATTTCCATGGTGCAGCGTGGATTAATCAACAATCTGATGGGAGGTCTTGCGGTCGAATCCGCTAAAATCAAGTGCTCCACGGCTATACCACTCGTGGGTGATGGAGTGTAAGCAGAGTTCACCAACTGTTTTGTTTTCTTTGTTTGTTTTTCTAGTTTTTTATTATCATATGCATATTATTAATAGCATGACACCATACAATGGAATAGAATAACAGGACATTAATTTTCAAAAACTACTTACAGATGTTCTGTGAAGATCTACGAATGAAGGTTTTATGCGATTAACGATCCCGTCAAAGACAAATTTTAATGTTTATGTTCATGTATTCTTGTATGGTTTGAGCTGACCATAGCTAGTAAACCTTCATCTCTTTTCATGTATAGCATATAATTATTTGACCATAGCTAGTAAACCTTTATCTCTTTTCATGTATAGCATATACTTATTTGGAAAAAAAAAAACAAGTCCTATTATCATTTTATATATATATATCTATATCTATATATATATATATATTAATTATTATCTAGGTTAACTATAAAAGCTTAAAAAAGCACGAAATCTTAAAAGCATAAATCGACTTAAGTGTAAATTCTTGAGCATGTAATGATTTAGTTATACTCTACATGTTTAAAACTGAATAACAAAGGAATAATGTGGAGTGAGGAAGATAAAAAGCGATATCACTAATATATTCAATAACATTATATCACAGTAATTGGTTGTAATATTTCATATTTACATTTCTGCTTTTCATTTATGTATAATAATGTTTATAATCTATAAATTCTAGTAGAATTTAGATATATTTATTTTTAAAAGGTATATTAGCAATAAATAGATATTATTTCCAAGTAGCCTTGACATATTTAGGAAACCTTATTAAGTTATTTGCTTGGAATAAAGAGGAAATATGGAAACTTATATGCGTCTCAGTTCATGGAGTCTTTGTTTGGTCAATCAATGTTGGGAATATTTTCGCACTCTGATTTGAGCCGCAAGGATTTCCCTAAATGTGAATCACATTGTATTTTTGTTAAAGAGAATGTATTAAATTGTTTTAATACATATATGGTTCATAATTTATAATTATTTTGAACGGTAATTTTGTTGAAAATAATGTATTAAATTATTTTGCAATATATGGAAAAAGTATGGTGCTTTTGGTGTTATATCCTTAACTTGGGTCATTCAAAGGTTTTTTTTTATTGTTTGTTGGAGTATGATTGGCTTGAAATAAGATGATATTTTAGGTTTCACTTTATATCTCAAATTATATCGTAATGACATTTTTGTTATGCTTAGTCATTATGTTTAGCAAAAAAGAAATGTGATGTAAAGAGTGATAATCCGTGAATGTATTGACATTACATAGCCATGGCCATATTTTGATGGTGTCTCCACTTAAAGTTGTGAGAATTATGGCGGAGGATTTATATTATTCCTTTCTATTTAGCACAACTTCAAAGTAAAAATGGGTTTGGGCTTCAGGAATAACAATTAGGCGGAACTTTGGCATCCAAATTCTTTCTCTTGGTTATTATTGAAAAGGGATGCACTCATATACTTATTTTTGGATTTTCTATGCTTTCTCTTAACTAGCTAATCAAAAATATCACTTGCAGGAACATTTTGCTACAACCTATTCTTGATAACATTAAGAGAATATCCGATACATTTTTTCATTTTTCATGTTCATATGTCTACAGGGAAATGAACCATATGTTAGAAACCAATACTGAGAGAGGGGTGAATCAGTATTATAGGAATTTAACATTTTTTTTTCACTTGCAATGATACTAGAACACCAACAAGTACTCCAATAATTAATTTAGATGAGCATGACAAGAATCAAGACAACTAGCACAAATAGTACACAGATTCTTCAAACCTTTGTTCAATATCTTCACAAGGGAAAGCTTCAACTTGGTATTACAAAGTTCTCTCGCTACAACTAGTAGGAAGTAACTACTCCTTGTTTTATCATCTACAACTGAAAGGAGATACAACCCCTAAGTATTTACCAACAACTGCTCGAAGGAGATTCAACCCCTAAGTATTTACTAACAACTACTAAAAGGAGCTACAAACCCTAAGTATTTACCAACAACTACTAGAAGGAGCTTCAACCCCTGAACTGCAAGCTACAACTTGCATGACCTCAATGATTCATCTCTCAAATAATTTTCCTACTCAAATCATGAAGGCTACTTCCATGCATAAACAAATAAATTTCTCACTTCAATGGCTCACCAAAGCCACCATTAAAACACCTTCAGAAATCTGTGATTATTGAATAATTCACCATACTCGCCACAATTTCCTTTTTGCACGTGCACACACACACACACTCATTACCAAATTGCAAATTCAATTATGCTTATAAATATTTTTGGACTGATATTTTTGGAATTGAAGTTTTTCTTATCTTCCACTTTTGTTCTTGCATGAATATTTTATTTTTTCCTTTGTTCTACTCCTTCTCCCCAAGTATTCAAACTCTACTTACATGTTTCCACTTGAAAAATTGAGCTTAACTACTCTTTTTTGTTATTTTATAATTTTTATTGGATTTAGATGAGGTTGTTCTAAATTTAGTCAGCGCCAATTTTAGCTTAATTGCCAGATTTACCTCTTAAGTTGTCCTTGTCCCTGATCTGAACTCCAACTTTCATGCCTTTATTTTAGGTCTTTTTCCCTCTACTATTATGTTTGTCATGACTGCAAAATTCAAGATGTCGACACAATCAGACCAAAGCCCGAAGACTTAAATATAACAATGCCAACTATATTCCATATCCTTTAGTCTCCATGGGCTCAATACTATGTTTCCAAATTAATATATATGCCCAAGCACTTTTAATTAACAATGATGCTAAATACAACTTTTTCAACCCATTTCCCTTTAATCCCTAAGGGCTTATTTTGTACTACAAAACTCCTTTGTGCTCTTGGTTTCAACAACACATAAAATTGCCACAAAACCATGACCTCGGCGTGCATTTGATTTTGTGACGGAGCTGTGACATGACAATAATTTTTCCATCTCTCGAGCTCATAATCTTGGCCATTTTCATTTATGTGCCTTTGCTTTCCTTTTGGGATTTTCCTTCTGGGATGATGTGTTGCATGGGGTCATCCTATGCTCTGTTCTCATTGGTCCTATGCTACCCAATTGTACTAATGTCATGTCCCAGAGTGTTTTCAACCTGACGGTTCCCTCTTTACACTCTTAGAAACCCTTCAGAGGTCAAGCCTCTAGGATGGCATGTCCTTATGGGTACCATTGTTGTGCTCAGGGACCAATCACAATACTATCGGGATGATGTTTCTCTGATAGTTGTTGTGTCTTCCTAACATCTATTCAGCCTAGAGCATCCTCCTTTTCAAAATGTATAAACCTTTTGGGATAAGACCTCCTGGATGATGTCATGCTTACATCATAAATGGCATGTTGCCTCCAGAGAAATGACACATGTCACCTATATTTGGCCTACTATTATTCCTGAAAACTTTGAAGCTTCCTGTCATGTGCCCTTCATACTGACATCATGTTGACACATCATGGGCCAATAAAATGTTGCCACATTCCTGTCAGAGAGGAGAGAGAAAAGGGTCCCAAGCCTTTGTGCTTTTTACTGAATTTCTTTGTTAAAATTGAATCCCTCTATATTACTACAATTTTTATGGATGCCTAACTCTCTATCGATTGGTCCACCTTTTTTGTTACTCTTTGCCATGCTAGCCCGATGCTTAATCATCCCGAGCCTCACCTCTTGTGCTGCTTAAAATTATTCCCAGCATGCCTTCTCAAGATTAGCTTTCAGGTGGGGGCCTCTCACTCTAAAAATCTGCCAATCAACTGTAGTTGTCTCTATCGCCAAAGCTTACATCCTTCTAGGCTTGCATCCTCCTAGGTGCTCCCTTATTCGTCCACGCTTGAACCTTCTAGGGAAGCCTCCCACCGAGGTGAGCTATTATGTGGGGCTCAACCAACATCCAATTAAAAAACTTGTCGTCTCTTTGTTGTCTACCACATTTTCCCGGTAGTTTGGATAACGGCTCCACTAACTTACTCCTCCATGTTTGGTAAAATTCCAAACTAACTTGCTCTGATGAGTCCATCACTAGTTTAACTCTGCAACTTTGACTTTAAGGGTACTAAACTTTGACTCGTAATAACTTGGGATCTAGGAGGCCATTTTGGAACTTCCATATACCGATGAAAATATTTTTCAGAGTTCTATCCATCTGTGTGAAGCCAAATGTGTTTGAATATACCTTATGAGCTATAAATGGCTTCAAATATATTTCACCACCTCCACCATTTCCTTCTACATACCTTGAGTTGATATTCATTCTTCTTACAATCTTCTTTGCTTATGCCTTCATCCTCATCACCTTTGACATCATTGAGAATGCATTTCTAGCATTCTCCCCCTTTTCCATTGATGGCAACAACTTGATCAAACATAAGAATCACAACAAGGAAACAAAGTGTGCTTCTTATTTTTCCTTATGATTTGGATGTTTCTCCCCCTGAAATGCACTCTTCTTCAACTATAGTATTGTTGCGGTGTACTTCCCATTTATTTAATAACCAATACATCTCCCATTTTGTTTGAAGTTATTCTTTTGTTGTTTGATCACCAATACTACTCCCTATTTGGCATTAATGGAAAAGACACCAACATGCTCCCCCTATCAACAATCTCCCCCTTTCATGTTGACCTTGTGGACCTGGAAGTTGCATCTTAATATGTTGAATGATTTTTGGTTGTCTTTCTTCCACTTAAGGAAGATCTAGTGTAGGGAGGCAAGAGGAACTAACCATAGTCTCTGCCTTAAGTACTCAAACTAGTCCCCTGGGAGTGGTTTGGTGAAAATATCAGCCAGGTGGACTTTTGTAGGTACATACTCCATCTTGAAAATTTGATTTTCAGCATGCTCTCTCAATAAATGGTACTTGATTGGAATATGCTTTGTCTTTGAGTGAAAATTAGGATTTGTTGACATGTTGATAGCATTTGTATCATCACATACAATAGGAATGGGTTGATCATGAAACTCTTGTACATCTTGTATAGTATGATTCATACATAAGAGCCAAGTGCAACAACTAGTTGTTGCTATATATTCTGCTTTAGTGGTAGATTGAGAGATTGAAGCTTGCTTCTTTCTCAACCATGAAACTAGAAATTCTCCATGAAAGAGAGCACCGCCACTAGTATTATTTCAATCATCTTTGTCACTTGCCCAGTCATCATTAGTATAAACAATTAGTGAAAAATATTTACCTCTTGAGTTCTAAATTCCATAGTCCATCATGGCTTTAAGATATCTAAGAATCCTCTTGGCTACTAGAATATAAATCTGATTGGGGGTTACTTCAAATCTTCCAAGAGTACCAATTTTCTGCATAATGTTTGGTCTTGAGGCTATCAAATATAAGAGGCTACAAATAATAGATCTGTATAAAATCTAGTACATTATGGTGATTCATCAGTCTTGCTAAGATTGCAACCTGTAACCATTGGTGTTCTCAACAAAGAGCATTTCTCCATGCCAAATTTCTCCAATACTTCCTTGAGATACTCTCTGTGAGATAAAAATTTCTTTGGAAGCTTGTGCTATCTACATGCCAAGGAAATAAGAAAGATTTATAAGCATAGACATCTCAAACTAGACCTTCATATCAGCTGCAACTGGCATGTTAATTGATCTGAATCACTACCAAAAATAATTTCATCAATATAGACAACCACGACTATTAATTTGCCATTATTAGCTTTAAAATATAAATTACTATCAGTTGCACCTCATTTGAAACCACACTTGAGAAAGTAATTGTCCAGCTTGGAATACCAAGCATGTGGGGCTTGCTTGATACCATACAAGGCCTTCTTCAATTTACAAACATAATTAGGTTGATCCGTCAGCTAAAAACCATCTATCTACTCTATATAAAATTCTTCCTTCAATTTTTGCATAGCCTTTACACACTAATATTGCCTTGTTTCTCATCACTTCGCCACATTCATTCAACTTATTCCTAAAGTCCCACTTAGTGCCAGTGTCATTCTTATTTGCTAGTCTAGGAACAAGCTCCCAAGTTTGATTTTTCTTTATCTGGTCTAGTTATTCAAGCATATATTTTAATCAATTTTCATCCTAGATTTTTGTTCAACAACCTTTGGTTCCTCCATATATAATAGAGCTACATGCACTTGAGTTGGGGGATTTAGTGGCTTCCTTCTTATTAGTACACCTATGTCTAATTCACCAACAATTTGATCATCTAGGTGGTGTTTTTGCACATACCTTGAAGGATCTTTGGCTTGAGGACTAGGGGCTCTTCATTATCCTCATATGAAGGTGACTGATCATACTTGTCAACATTGTTGATTGGATCAGTGGAGTTGGTGTTTACTAGCTATTTGTCTTCACATTCAATATACTCATCTAGATTGACATTAATACAAACAACAATTTTCTTTGTATTTTTGTTGTAGCACTTACAGCCCTTGCTCTTATGAAAATATCCAAGAAAAATACCTTCATCAATCCTTTCATCAAAATTACCAAGTGTAACATTGTTCTTCTTGATATAGCACTTACTTCCAAAAACTCTAAAATGCTTGTCCGTTGCAGTTCTACTATACCAAATCTCATACGAAGTCTTGTCACTATTTGGTTTGAAGTGGATTTTGTTGAGTACCATTATTATTGTATGAATAGAATCAACCCAATTTTTTTTTGAGCATTCCCTTCATCCATCATAACTCTGGCTAACTACTATATAGGTCTATTTTCTCTTTGTGCTAAAACATTCTATTGTGGAATCTCTGATATAGTGAACTATGTTTTGATGCCATGTTCCTTGCAAAAGTCATAAAACTCTTTTGAAATAAAATAACCTTAGTTGTTAGACCTTATAGTCTATATTTTACACTCTATCTCATTCTCAACCATGGATTTAAATTCTTTAAACTTTTCAAAAGCTTCTGATTTTCTCTGAGAAATGCAACCCACATCATTATGCTGAAATCATCAATGATAAGCATGAAATACAATATACTTATGGGTGGCTACATTCTTGAGGGTCCACATAAGTACATATGTACTAATTGCAATGGCTTAGCTAATGATCTCTCCTTGGTCCTGAATGGTACTTAATCTTGCTTATCAAAGTGACAAGAATTGCAAGTAGTATTCTCAAGCTTTGATAACTTTGGAAGATACTTGACAATATTCTTCTTGCCCAAAAGACCATTTGATCAAAATTCATATATTCAGGTCTCCTAAGCCACATCCATCTCTCAACAATCTTTCACAAGAAATACTTCTCAGTCTTCTCTTTTAGGACATACACATTGCTATTTGTTCTCACGGCTTTAGCTACAACTTAGCCAGTGTCTACAAACTTGATTTGATCATTTTTAGCCTTGAAAACCACATCATATACTTGGTCACACATCTGAGACACACTAAGAATTTTTTTCTTCATTGCATCAACTAATAAAACATTATTGGATTTACCTCTTCCATTTGATAGACTGGAAATTCCTTTTCCAAAAATCTTACCAGGTGCATTATTACCAAATTTTACATTACCTTTTTAAATAGGTTTTCATGTCAAAATGTTAATTTTGTCTCCTAACATGTGCCTGGAACAACCAATATCAACATAGCAATGCCTGCCTTCATTCTGAGAATATAAGACAAAAGAAAATGTTGCTTTGCTCTGATTTTCCTTTTCTTTTCAGAATTTGGGCTCTTGGCTTGTTTGGACAGTAATTGATTCAAGCCTTTTCGTGTTAAGTCTACAATCAACTGCTATATGGCCAAATTTTTTACAGTTATAGCATTGAATTAAATTATTCAAAGGATTGAATGAATTTTTGTACCTGGGTATGTTCATCCTCTATCTGATTGGCTGATAATTTCTTCTTCTTGATCTCAGCTGCCTATATGATAAATTCACCCTGTAGTTTGTTGCCTCATGTCCATAATTGGTGCATGTAAACAATATAGTGGAAATATATTTTCATACCCTTGAGAAAATCAATTTTTGAACATTTCTTAGGTTTCCCTCTATGCAATTTGATTTTCTCCTTTTGTGTAGTTTTTCTTTTGCTGAGCAAAATTCCTTCCTATTGAGATTAGGTCCCTAGGGTTAAATTTTGTAATTCCTTTTTGTGAAAATGTAAAGTCTTTGTGATTTGTGGAAACGGAGCACGAAGATAATAAGCTTCAAAGGGGCTTTAGTCCCTTAGGTTGTTAGGTGTTAAGAAGGTTTTGAGACCCGCCCATGGTCCATCGAGACAACTTATAAGATAGAAGATCATTTTTTTGGGCAACTAAGCTAAGGTAGGAAAGCATGTTTTCGGTACTTAGGTGAAGGGGAAGGCTCCTACAGCTGAGTGTGCGAATACCATGGTAAGTCCTTAAGTTAAGTGTGTGGGCCCCAGCAACTGAGTTTGCAGGGAAGAAGAGTCTCTACTTTGATGATCACATCTAATAAAGACAAGTTTTGATCCATACTTTGTGTATTTGCTTATTTGTATTTACTTTTGCAATTTATGTGTTTTCACTATATATCTGAAAGTATATAAATAAATTTTTACATAATGTGCAAAAGAGGTATACCAATATAAATTATGCATGTTATGACTAATTAAGGACCTTCACGACGATATAATTGATGTGTATAAGATTTATGGTTATTAACTATTCTAGAAGGGCCAGGGTTCGTGAATACAAAGCTAAGCCCTAGAAGCCACAAGAACCCATCACATAGACCTTTGGATGTAGAAACCTGGTTTTGTCATCCCCCCATTACTGCGTCAGGTGAGACTGTAGCCTGCGCTACGCAGTGCTTTGTCGAAAGGGCCATCATTACAGGGGTTTGTTGGTTTGTGCAGCTAACATTGAACATAGGTTAGGCCCCATCAAGCCAACAAATGGTTCTGTTGCCGAGACCAGCATCTTGCTGAGGAATGTGTCATAATTGGTTCCCCACTAAGAAGGATATTGAAAAGTGGATTGATCAAAAGTTGCATGCATTTGTAGGCCAAGAGAACATAAAGCCACGCTTGTCGAAGGAAGAGTGGTTGAATAGATACATATTCATAGTGAACAAGAAATATTCTTATGCTCTTTCCCCTATGAATTACATGAGTGACTAGCCAAATTAGCGGATATTCAAGGTAAGTGGAGGCTTGACAACCCTATTGGGTGGACCCTAGAACTGGTTAAGCGCTTGGAGGCTTCAGAAAATAACATCTCACAAGCCATCGACCATTGGATCGATGTATTCTGGGAGGATCCATCAATGAGTTTGTGATCGATATGTCCACCAGCTATAGTGAAGCAGAGCGTCGATTCTTCAAGGGACCAAGAGGCAAGTACCTGAAATCTCTGAAGACCTAGATTAAGATGCTATTATGTGAAAAGCAGGTTATGCCTTTAAATTGATGTTTAGGACTAAGCGAAGTGGGAGAGCATTCAGAAGGAATGAAGAATCAAGGTTTGTATACAGCATGTTGTTAGGATCATTTGATAGCAATGATGAAGGCAATATTTTGAGATCACCGTGAAGTTTTCTGCAGATAGTAAGTCAGGGTATAACAAGGATACCTCATCCATCCATAGCACCTCCACCTCCACCTTTGCCCCACACACCTACACCTTCACCTCCACTTCCACCTCCACCTCCATCATTTAACATGGCGAATACAATGAAGATGCATGTGTTTAAGGGTGTGGTAACTAAAGATCCTGAACAATTTTAGTTCATTGCAGATGCTGTATGGAAGGCACAGTAGATCACTGATGACAACATGAAGAAATCCTAGCTAGTCACAGCATTGCAAGACAGAGCCTTGAGTTGGTACATCAAGTTCTGCACAGATAAACCCAACGCGACTATGCTAGAAACCTAGAAAGCACTGAACAATGAGTTCAAGAAGCCAAAATCTCAAGCCCAATCTGTGACAGAGCTTAAGGAGATTCAGCAGAGGGTAAACGAATCCACGTGTGACTTTGATCAAAGATTAAAATGTCATATTTAGCAAGCTAATATGAACATTATAGATACTCAACATAAAGACTGGTATATTGCTTCACTCCTACCTCATCTACGATTACCATTGTCATAGCAAAAAATAGGAATGCAAGAAGAAGCAGTGGACATCCCCATGATATTAGAAGCTTCATCAATGCAAGACATGAATGTAGGGGTACAACATATTTAGCCGCAGCTGGAAAGTTTGCACATGGAGTTGCAGAGACTTAAGAAGGGAAAGGAAGTCCAGCCCGAGGTGTGCACAGACATTTGGTGCTTGAAATGTAAAGGTCGTGTTCATGATAAAGACCATTGTTCAGTCTATCAGAACTACCTCACTGTGGGAGGTCTTGTTTTGCTAAAGCCAAAAATATCACTGGACCAAGCACAGGGGTAGCCTTATGGTGCGTTATCTGTCAGATAGTTGGGAAGCACACAACTGACAACTAACACCTCCTCCATAAGTTTGTGCAGAATCCGCAACAATTGTTTTGTACCTTTTGTAAATGAGTAGGACATCATGAGAACAATTGTCGTAGCTATGAACTGATGATGGAGTGGACCCCTACATATAGAATGCAGGGGAAAAATCAGCCTCAAGATCAAGGTGTAGGTGCAGTGCATAGATGATTCCAAGGCCGAGAAAGAAGACGAGGAGGAGGGGCTGGAAGTGGTCGCAGACAAGTCATTTGTTATAATTGTGGAAATGCAAGTCATTTTGCGCGCAATTGTCAGAACCCAACACATCCCTCTTGTCAATATTGCTAACAGTTTGATCATGTTATAGAATATTGTCTAGTATTAATAGCTAATATGTAGGAGAAAAAGTCTCAAACACCTACGCAGAATATTTAGATGATGAGGGTGGAGCCTCATGAAGAAGAGCCTAGCATTAATATAGTGACATGAAGTGGTATTGCCACTAGAGAAGATAAAGGAAAGCAGCCGGAAACTGAAGGATGGGTATGAAAGGCTACTGAGAAGGAAGTGGGATTCGATATAAGTTGGGCTAAGGAAACCTTTATGAAAGCCAAAAAGATATTCACTAAGGATTCTACCTCAGGATGTCAGGAAAAGTCTGGTAAAAATAACGAAGCACGGGATGTAGATCCTTCTCTATTAGCTATCTTCCTGAAGTCTTGTATGAAGATGTTATGGGATAGAAAGGTGGTAGAAGGGATCCAAGAGTTAATTGATAACTGTATAGGTAAGGTTAAGACTCCTCCAGAATAATGCACAGTCTGAAAAGTGGGCAAAATAAAGAAACAAACAGGTCGTGAAAGGAGGCTAACTGCGCAGATCAGAGAATACGAAATGGATTAGGTAATTCTCGATCTAGGATTCGATGCGAGTGTGCTATGAAAATAGACTTGGGAGAGAATGGGAAGACCTGCACTGCAGTGGTCTCCTATTCAACTACGCATGGACAATCAACAAAAGATCATTCCTATGGGGTGTCTATATGGGGTTGCAATGGATATTGAAGGAGTGAGCGCCCTCGCCGACTTTGAAGTGATTGAGATAGTGGATGATATTAATCCTTACCCATGATATTAGGCATTGATTGGGCCTTTGAAATGGATGTTTTCATTAATCTCAAAAAGCGCAGGATGACATTTGAGAGGAAGGCGCTCTGAGTTATTGTTCCATTAGATCCCACTGAAGGTACGCGATACACAGATCCAATCCCCAATTATGAAGAAGGGGATGATATGGATCAAATATATAAGATCACGACGTGGGATGAGGACTGGATCAATACTACAATAGATGGACGAATGACATGGGATAGAGATAGCTTCTACACCTCGTATTCTAATGAGGAACTTGAGCATTACTAGAACATGTTACATGAAGTCTCCTCGTTGGGCTGCATATCCATGAAGGTACAAAATCTACACAATTATGATGGTTTAGATGATGTTAACTTGTTTTTGGATAAGTTTAAAAGGGAGGTTCCAAAAGAGCATCAATTCCAGGCACTAGATATGGCGTTGTGCGGAATGCCTGCTCGTTGGTGGGATACACATAAGGACAACTTTGCTGATTAGAAGGAATACAACTGAATGATGAAGCTAAGGTTCAAGTATGCCAATACTAGTATGACTGAGAAATACACAGGAAAAGACGATCTGCGTGAGAATTTGGCACAATGGACTAAAGCTTGGGGAAAGGAACCTCAACTTGAATGGGTGCACATATTTTGTCACACTTTGGATACCATTCCAATGAATTGGTACCTGGAAACTGAGTTCTGCCATAGGACGACTGAGTGAGCTATCCTAAGGGAAATTTTCCTATTAACCTTCATCTTTGAAGATGGATTTGAATGTATTGATGAGGCACTCCAAGAAATTAAGGTTGTAATCTTTAGAATGCATGAGGAACTGGTTGAATCGGTTCAACCAGACTAGAATACGTAGCTGCGCCATGCACTGGAATGCTATAACGTGACCGCAGAACAAGAAGATGACCCTAGAAATATTAACATTCCAGAGTGTGAGGGATAGCACAAAGTTGAAGCAACCAAAGAAGTAATCCCTGACATAGCAAAGCCTTTAAAGACTAGACAGGTAAACATTGGATCAAATGTGTAGCCTGAGTTTTTGAAAATAGGCGACTATTGGGATGAGGATACAATTGATAAGGTTGCGGAGCTGCTACACGAATATGAGGACTTGTTTCCCACCAAGTTATCAAATCTGAAAGGGATAGTAGGGGACCTGGGCATGATGAATACTACTTTGAAGCCAGATGTGAAGCCTGTAAAACAACAACCCTACTGTTTCAATCCCAAATACAAGGAAAAGGCATGCAAAGAGTTAGACAAAATGCTAGAGGCTAGGATCATTGAGCCTGTGGAGGAATCAGACTTGGTAAGTCCTATGGTAGTCCAGGAAAAGAAGAAACGGGATGAAATCCAGATATGCATAAATCTGAGGAAGCTCAATGATGCATGCATCGATGACCCGTTTCCAATGTCATTTACAGATGAAGTCTTGGAGAAGGTTGGTGGTCAGGAAACCTACTCATTCACTGATGGGTTCTCAGGGTACCATCAGATCAAGATCACGCTGGAGGATCGTAGCAAGACCACCTTCGTGATGGAATGGGGATGTTTTTAGTACATGGTAATGCCATTTGGATTGAATAATGCACCTGCGATCTTCTCAAGGGTAATAATTGTATCCTTTAAGGAATTTATCCATAAATTCTTAGAAGTCTATTTAAATGATTGTATTGTATTTGGGTTGGTAAAGTGCTACGTTACAAGTCTATGCCTTATGTTGGATACCTTTCACAAACATCAATTCGCCCTCAATTTGAAAAAATGGATCTTTTGTTTTCCTTATGGAATATTGCTAGGTCATGTTGTTTGCAAGCAGGGATTGATAGTAGACCCTGCAAAGATAATTGTTATTGTCAATTTGGAGGCCCCAAAAAATGTAAAACAACTGCCTGTGACATTGGGCCATACGGGGTATTATAGAAAGTTTATCAAGGCATATGCGCAAATCACTACGCCAATGGAGAAAATGTTGAAGAAGGATGCGACATTCTCTAGGGATGAAGAATGTCAAAATAGTTTAGACATTTTAAGGGAGAAAATGGCCGTCATGCCCATTTTTGTGTTCTCGATTGGAAAAAGGAGTTTCATGTTCATGTGGATGCTTCTTGTATTACGCTAGGTGCGGTGCTGACCCAACCAGGTGAAGGTGATATTGATCATCCTATAGCATTTGTAAGTAGGAATTGTCAAAGGCAGAGAAGAACTACTCGACTACAGAGTGAAAAGGACTAGCAATGGTGTACACGCTATAGAAATTTTGGCACTATCTGTTAGGCGCAAACTTTAAGATGTATATATACCATTATGTTGGGGGGCAAGATCTGCATATGGTTGTTTCTCTTTAAGGAGTATGATTTTGAGGTGATTGTGAAACTCGGACAATTGAACGCTGGTCTTGATCATCTATCCTAGATTGAGACTAGTGATGAGCCTAATTTGGAAGAAGGATTGCTTGATGCACAACTCTTTTTTTTTCATGTCGCAAATGATCACTTTTCGGATATAAATCCATTTTTTTACAACTTGCACAGTCCCAAAAGGATATTATACACAGCAGAAGAAGGAATTTTTGGTTCATGTGAATAATTTTTTTGTGATCGTTGGACACTTATATAAAATGGGCTCTGATGAAATACTATGCCGATATGTCCCAGACTTTGAATGACCGAGCATCCTTGCAGAAGCACATGGAGGAGTGGTGGGAGGACACTCTGCAGACAGAGCGACTGCACAAAAGATCCTGCGCATGGGACTTTGGTGTCCAATGGTGGATAAGGATTACAAAGTGTATTGTAGGGCATGTGATGATTGCCAAAGGACGAGGATACCATTGCGGAGGGAAGAATTTCCCCTATATCCACAGATAACTTTGCAAGTGTTCGATAAATGGGTGATTGATTTTTTTGGGTTCGATCTAGCCACTAGGGAAAAATCTTGAAGCGTGATATATTATTACAGCAATTGAATACTTGATGCAATGGGTGGAAGTGAAACCGGTAAAGGAATATAGTTTAGCTACTGCTGTGAAGTTTATTTTTGAGTTTATCTTGTCCCGATTTGGATGCCCTAAGATATTAATGAGTGACAGGGGCACGCATTTCTTAAATGAGACGATTCTTGTGATATTAATGTACAGTAGAAGCTTTCAATAAAATCCTAGAAAACAATTTAACAAAGGTTTGCAATGCAAAGCGGAATGATTGGGATGTGCGCATACCAACAGTCCTGTCGACATATAGAACCACTTGTTCACATGTCAAACCCTTTTCAGGTTGGTCTATGGGTAGGAGGCTATGATGCCCATGGAATATATTGTGTCGAGTTTGCGGATTGTAGCACGGACCGACATGGTTGATTGTGATACTATGGAGGAGCGTCTCGTATAGTTGATGGAATTCGAGGAGGATCAATTCTTAGTAGGATTCCACCAACAGGAACAAAAGGAGAGTGAAAATTCATGGCATGATCAACATATAAAGAAGTGCACTTTCCAGGTTAATGATTTTATATTATTATATGACAATAAATTTACGAAATTTCCTAGAAAGTTTCAAATGCATTGGCTTGGGCCTTATGTGGTAAAATACATTACAAATGGTGGCACAGTTCAGCTCGCAAAGCTGAATGGAGAATTATTTCCAGGTAGAGTCAATGGCAGTCGATTGAAGTTGTAAAAGGGTTATCTCACTGATGCACAATGACTATATGATGGCAGGACAGTCTTAGTACTCCAGACGGCTGCAAGGAAGTACGAGACTATAAACTACACTTCCCAAAATGGGAAAGACGAAGTAACAGGGTTGTGTGATGGAAGAAAGTAGGGCATCAAGAGGAGTTGCGCCAAGGTGGCTACACCACATATCTTGGTGCCACACAACTCAATCAAAAATTAGCCATTGGAAGCATTGTAGATGATTGGATGGCAAAATTTCCATTAGGAGGAGTGGGGAAAGCGCATTTATGGGGTAAATCTTTGGAAATTTCTCATGAAATATGCATTAATGATAGAATTTTGAGGGAACAATTGGATTTAAATTCGAATTCACTTATAAATATGGCATGCTGCCCCACATTCTAACACTTTGCATCCTGAGAATCGATCTTGAGTTTTTTTCCTTGTGTTGTGCCATGAACTGAACATTATGTCCAAGCTAGATTGGGAAGACTCTTCTCAAGGCTGGGATTGGCTAACATCTCCAAATTTTTCCATAAGGCATTTATAGAAAACATGACTGCAACTCCTGCCACAATAGAAGTAGCACCCTTTAAAGCTGCACCCTCAGTTGAAGAAATACCCTTTGTTCCTACAGGAATTCTGACTATGGCGTAGAGATCTCCTAGGCCTAATCCCTCTGAAGCTCACAAGAAACAAAATAAACCATAGCAGGTTCTGGTGAGGCAATCACCGCAAAACATTCCCACGGAAATCCGCAAGAAGGGGAAGATGGAAAAAGCGCAACAGCCACATGAGCCCCTTGATTTGGATGAATAAGGCCTATTTGAAGGCATCGAAGAAATGGATGTTGAGGAGGATGAGCCTATGACTATGCTCTCCAAGTATATCCCACCGCATAAGGGCATAACTAAGGTGCCTAAGGAACCGGACAATGCCAAATGTATGGTTTCTTTGCCATCGCTGCCAAGGTGGTGTTTGAGGGCGCGTTGTTGGGCCTCATTCTGACACTCAAGCTGGAATATTGGGATTTGGGAGATCATGGTAATTTCTCTCAACTTGCACCAGCTAAATACCTGTCAAAGATTTATTATGAGGAAACCAGGGTTATGCGATTGGAACCTATGAAGTCGATTGCGGGTGTTGAGAAAGAAAGCCTCCTGAACATGCTATGGTTGTCACACTTCAGTCACACCATTATTAACATTTTATGTGTTCAGTGGCTAGTCACTTTGGTGCGTGATGGGTGTCTTTGGCTGCGAGAACCCATCCCAATTACAGATATGATGATCCACCAGATCACCTTGTTTCCCTATCAAGGTGTGGATCCAGCAGAAGCTTTAGGAAGGAAAACGAAGGAGAAGCAACTCACATATTAGATGAAGAGAAAGTTTGGGTTAATTAAAAAGTGGTGTGGATATTACATCCACACCATTACAGATCCTGCAGTAAAGTTCACCACGCAAATATTGGCATGCAAGATCATGCGGAATTGCCATGCGGACGAGGTGTCGACGCCTGTGATCACTTTGGTTGTGAAATGTGACAAAGGAATCCAGTACAATTTGGCTCAGTACCTATGAAAACAGTTCTTGGAGAACTATAGGGATGCCCAGGATGAGGGCAAGGAATTTCATTATGCCTAGTTACTACTTTTGATTTCATTAGTCGCATGGAGGATGTTGGAGGATAGCCAATTTCCTCCCCAAGAATCTGAGCTCCCCGAGGCAGCGAAGTTTGTTTCGCTGTGGGTAACGAAGGATGTCGCATAGGTCACAGAGACTAAGATGTTCTGGGTACTGGTGGAGATGGATCTATTATGCTCCTATACCAATAGGTGTCATATTTCATGATTGACTTGATGAGCTATAAATATGTTCATACCTTTCCTTGTTGCAAAGGTTTTCCATATTTTCAAAAAATAAAAAAATTTAAAACATGTAAAGAGGGTATACCCTACAAGAAAAATCAAAGGGTGAAAAGAATAAGATGGTCAAAAAAGTGAAAGAAAATGAACCCCACCAAAAGAAATACCAAGGAAAGTGTGCAAGTCTAAATTCCACTACTTTTTACTCTTATGCAATAAACAATTGTGTGTAGCTTGTAACTTATGCCACAATTGACGAACAGTCAAACAGCTTAAGCTTGGCTAGTTCATATTTGAATTTTATGCTTTAGAGATAGAGAATAAAATCTGACAAAACTGTTTAAACTTGGCAGACAACTAGATAGGTAAAGTGAATAAAAGGAGCTCAACAGTTTAATCTGAGCCCTTGGATGTAATAAGGTTAGACTTAGATAGATATCTACATGTAAAAGAAAAGAAAGTGTGATAAGGGTTTTCCAATCTATGTGCACCCAAATAAAGAAGAAAAAATGTTAGGTTAAAGTAGGTAGGGTAGGTAGATGATGTTGCAGAATTACATGTGATGAATAATGACTCTAAATGTGTTAATCTTTATTTTCATCGCAAGTACAAGGCAGACATTACACCGAAAGAATTTCAAGCTAAGCCAGGTCAAATACTTAACTCCCCCCCTTCATTTTTCCTTAAATTATCACTAATTTTCCCTAAGTACTAAGGCATTTGCTAAATTAGAGGGGCTCAGAGCATTTCTCTAACTTCTGGAGGGATCGGACCCTTGGCTTAATAGTTTATAAAGCCTAAAGCATTTAAAACTATTCATAAGAACACTCATTCACCTTCATAATTCTTTTCCTAAGTAAAATCCTATTTACTTAGGAAAATTGCAAATATTTCTCCTATAAACCCTTTTCATCCTAAGCCTAAGTTTAACTACACATGTCAAATGTTTTTATACTTAGCGCTTTCATTTTATTGTCATATTAAATTTTAAATTATATTGTATAAATTCCTTACAATATTTTCCCTTTGCCATATTATTTAATCTATATTAAATATCCCCAAATTGTTATATACCCTGCCCCCAGTTGAATACAACCATAATACGCATTTAAAATAGGATTAATCAATTAATCTGTAATTCATTAAGAACCTTAACTCCTCGCCGCACAAAATGGGATTAATTAGCCCTCACAGTTAATTAATAACCTTACCAGCCAAATCCCGCCGCTCCCGATATGATTAAATTAACTCTTAATGTATCGGGCCCGCCTTTGTTAAAACTCCACATATCGCATCCTATGTCAACCGTCCGATCAGGTCCTCAAGATCTGATGGCTATTATCAATATCGCGCAACCCTTTGTGACCGTGCGTTAGCACGTGATCACAAAGCGGTTTTCTCACAGCACCTCCACCACGCATCGAATGTTCTATGGAATCGCTGGCTCGAGGTCGATTACTGCCTTTCTCCAATAGCGGTGCGATAGAAACCACTTACCACCTTCTACTAAGTGACAAAATGTCTCATCATTCAGTTGCCACCAATTGTCATTTTCATTCACCCGCCAATACCAACTATTTACCCGTTTAAACACAAAAACCCCAGTTTTGCTCGTTTTCACCTGATTGTGCAGTAAAACCCTATGTAACCCAGCTGTGCCACCTGAAACCTCTGTTAACCGATTTGAGCATGGTTTACCTCCCAAAAATCATTCTGGACTCACTCCACAGACCTCTCAAGCTCAAATGAAACCTTTTTGACCTCCCCTACAAACTAATGCTTTCTTAACAGTTCGCTTTGTTTTACAGGTGATCAAAAGACCACATCCTTGGATAAACAGTCTTAATACTATTCATAAGACCTGTTTACTCCAAGAGTGTTATCAAATCTATTCAAACAGAGATGGAAGATAAAACATACAGTTGAAAGACAAGCAGAGGAAACATGAAATTAAATGATTTACTGTTGAAATAGACAGTAAAAACCTAAAATATACAGTGAAGGTAAAAGGACACAGTAAAGAATAGTTAAAGTGTATCAGGACTAAAGAGTATCAGATTGAATACCAAGTCAAGTAAATCAGCTAGCATGAAGGTAAACAGTAGGGAAGACAGTTACAAAACATAGTATACAAATTCATGTCAAAGTGAAGACAGATGAAAAAACAGAGCAGTAAAAGTAAAAAGTAAACAGTAAACAGTAAAAGTAAACATGAAGGAATTAAGGGTTAAACAAAAATGAAAACACTTTCACCAGCTACAATGAAGTTTATCCAAAGTAAAAGTGAAAAACAGTTGAAAGGAATTTAAGGTTAAAAGATGAAATCAAAATAGAAATGGTACATTCTTCAGAAATTTCCTGTTTAAGTCATAGTTTTGCAGAAACTATTGTGGCCAATCCAAGAAGTATTTTGAGAAACTGGAGGAATTTTTTGTTCCTAAAAGTCTCATCTACAAAAACCTCTCTCATGTTTTACACGGGTATTACCAAGAGGGAGATAAGTGCATGTCTTCACAGCCTATTTTTCAGTTTGTGCAAAGTCCTATTTTTGACATCTTGTTGTAGAGAATATTTTTGAACCGCTGGAGATGAATTTTAGGAAAATGAGAGAGGTTTACCTCACAAACATTCCTTTCTACAAAAACCTCTTTCACTTTTTACATATCTATTACGGATTGAAATATACAAGTGTATCATTGGACCCTAAGTTTGGAGAAGTTCTGGGGCAGAATGCACAAATGAAGGATGCAATTAGTGACTGAGATGCCTCATCATCAACTAAGAGTTGCTATCAAACTCGACTTTCTCTTCTTTTTCACCATTAATCCATAGAAATAGTGCCAAATAGATTCATTAGTTTTGAATTTCCTTTATTTAAGTTCTATTAATGTAAACAGTTGGAGATATTTGTGAAACTAATCCTGATATTTTTTCAAGATATTTCAGTTTACAATTAGTATAAATACTTCTTCATTTGAAGTATTTTGGGTGGATTCTTAGACATTGTTGTAAAACTGATTACTTTGGAATAAAGTGCTATTGGACAATTTTTGTAGGGCTAGCTGGATGAAGAATTAATGCAAAGGACTTTTCACAAGATTCATGTGTCAAACACCGGATCAATAAGTATTATATATCTCATGTATTAATGTTTTCTGGTTTATTATATCAACTGTGTTTCATATCTAAATAGTAAAACAAAAAAGAATAACTCAGAAACTGCTTGAGTGCAATCTGTTTTCAATCATTTTTGTTCTTAATGTTTTCCTCCAAACTGGCATAAACAGTGAATTCCTAATTGCTCTTGTTTCCTAGTTTATTCACTTTGATTATCTGGTAAAAAATTCTTAATTACTCTTTATTAGTAATCATCCAAGTTCCCTCTTTTAAAATATTATGAAGGATTCTTAATTGCCCTTCATCCCTTTTGAGTCCATTCCATATTTTTTAAGTCTCTATTTGTTCCTTGTTTAACTATCTTGCCCTGTGAAACCATCCCTTGTTAAGAAGCCAAATCCAGTTAAACCATCTTTTTAGACTCCATTACCCCAATGGCCTAAACTACTCAGTTCTACCCCTCTTCTATTGAATTTCACCGCCCAAACACAATCAAAACCCCTAAACTTTCATAACTAGCCTAATGTCTTCCAAAAAAAAGCTAAAACTTAAAGAGAGAGCCCTCTCTGGGTATAGATTGGCTAGATTCTATACCTAAAAGTTGGTTTGTGGTTACCTCGGACCCCTTTCCTCTTCCCAACAATTTCAAGGAAAATCTGAGTGATAACATAGTGGCGACTCCACTGGGGACAAAACTTTGTTTGTTTGTTATTGTTGTTTGCTTTATAAACTACAGACAAAGCCTGAAGTTAGCCAGCTAGCCTTTGAACTTCTCTTGCTCTGCAAGTGCATAGTAAATGAATGCTGCTTTAGCCAATCTTTGGTTTAGTTTATGAACTCAACATCTGATCCAAAAATTTGAACAATTCCTCATGTCAAATAAATCTTTAAGAAAGTTTAAATCTCATATCTAAAGCCTCTTAAAGAAATCATATAAGTTGTTTTGAAAATTCATAAAAAAACAAAATAATCATAAAATACTCAAAATTTGGCTTTCTGGAGAACTAACTTTTTCTTCAGAATTGTTTTACAGGTTTAGATTTGATCTATGATGGTGGATAGGGATCAGACACACAAAGGTTAAAATCATCCACCTGGCGACTCCAAAATCAATTCTACAATAAAGACTCCACTGGAGTAATGAACCTGAAAGAACTATGTGAAAAGATCAAGCTTTTAACTTGGATTGTTATCCAAGACATTATGTTATTTCTCATCAAGAAAATATTTCAATATATATAGTATTTTAGAGAAGATCTTAGAATATTTTTTAGTTTATCTCTTTTGAAAATTGTAAATATAAAATCTCCATGCACATTTGGGCATCATTCTTCTGACTCTTTTGATGATCATTTTCCAATCAAGAAGCCCCAAACAATCAAGACTCCATTGTTCAAAGATCAAGAGCTTCAAATTTCAGAGAAATTCCATAACCACATAATCCATATTCCAAAGCATCAATAGTGAAACAGGATGACCGGGTTTGTGGAAAATCTTTCATTTGATGAAATTTTAAATGAATTCAGGGATGAGTTATCAAAATTTTAGCTCGATGAAGATTTTTTAGGAGTTGTGTTTATAATTGTCAAAATAAGAAAATACTCTCATGAAACTAAAATTTGTTTTCTTAACTTAGTTGTTGAAAAATATGAAAATGAAATTAAACTTTTTTATTCTCAAATTCAGTCATATAATTTCCGAGATCCTAAAGAATTCTTACAAAACCTTCCTTCTCCAAACCATGAGGAAATTGTACTACCTTTTGATTTGTAGATCGAGGATGATTATGCTTTCAAGATAAAGACTGAAGAAGTAGTTACAGGGTTTAGTATTGAGGATACAGCTGATAAATTAGAAAATGAAGGCCCAGAAGAAACTATCTGTTGGCATTATGAGACAAGTGTTGTACTTGATGGCAACCCTCTCATATCAGAACATTATTAACCATATTAACAGTAAACAGGTGCAGTATAACAGAACAGATCATCACACATAAGGCACACACATGAACACCATGATATAAGGTGGAAACCCAATGTGGGTGAAAACCACCTGCTGCAATTTGTTTCTATCTTCCTTTAATAAGAAACTTCTTTTACAATGTACTGGTGTAGTCATTTACCAGCACGCAGGCTACAACCTGCAGAGGGCTACAACCCTCTTAGCTCTTGTACTAGCCGATCCATTTACTAGTACGTAGGTGCCTGCCTACAGAATGCTCCAACCTTTACTCGTTCTCCAGCTGCTCCTGGAAGGGAGCTACAACCCCCTGGTTCTTGTATTGGCTGATATGTTTACCAGTACGTAGGTGCCAGCCTACTGAACTCTACGATCTTCCCGGGACCACGTTTCATACATTTTCATACTGGATCCATAAAACAACCTGCATCATCAATCTCTGAATCACCCAATACTGAATCACTGCAACCCTGTCAACAACATAGACAACATAACAGTAACCAGATCCAACTTCATCTTCAAATATCATACTTCACATTGTATACGCTACTTGGACAAACCCAACCTGCGTGTATACGCTCTTTTGCCAAAGACAACCTGCATACAGATCTGCAAATCCTAACTTATAATTCCGCAGCTATATCAAACATCAAAACATACCCAGATCATAAACATGCGTCAATAGATCTAGTCTATCCACAGTCAAACCATATAAAGATAATCATTCCAAGCCTTGAGATCCCATTCCATAGTTCATCATCCTCCACATGAGTGAAACCATGGTTCAGATCACCAACCCATAACCAGCATTTGGATCTCACACTTCATCAGATATTCATTACTCACACACTTTGGCCTAATGATCTTCTCCTTATATAGGTTTAGGCCTTTCATAATACCACGGTCCAAAACCATAGTAAAACAATACCATCAACTCAATACTAGGGATCAACACGTCTGTCGAGATACTTTGGTCCAAAAACATAGGCTCAAGTACCGAGGACTAACTACCACGGACCAAAAGTAAGCTTTCCGACACGTACGCTCTTTTCCATTCATGAACCTGCGTGTATACCCTACTTGGTATATAGCGAACCTGCGTGTATACGCGACTTGGTATAAAAGAATTTAAGTGAAAAGTAAAAGTAAAAAACAGTTGAAAGGAATTTAAGGTTAAAAGATGAAATCAAAATAGAAATGGTACATTCTTCAGAAATTTCCTGTTTAAGTCATAGTTTTGCAGAAACTATTGTGGCCAATCCAACAAGTAGTTTGAGAAAATGGAGGAGGTTTTTGTTCTTAAAAGTCTCATCTACAAAAACCTCTCTCATGTTCTACACAGATATTACCAATAGGGAGATAAGTGCATGTCTTCACAGACTATTTTTCAGTTTGTGCAAAGTCCTATTTTTGACATCGTTTGGCAGAGAATATTGTGAACAGCTGGAGATGAATATTGTGAAACCGAGAGAGGTTTATCTCAAAATATTTCCTATCTACAAAAACCTCTTTCACGTCTTACATATCTATTACGGATTGAGATATACAAGTGTATCATTGTACCCTAAGTTAGCAGAATTTTTGGGGCAGAATGCACAAAGGAAGGATGCAGTTAGTGACTAGGATGCCTCATCATCAACTATGAGTTGCTATCAAATTTGACTTTCTCTTCTTTGTCACCATTAATCCATATAAATAGTGCCAAATAGATTCATTAGTTTTGAATTTCCTTTATTTAAGTTCTATTAATGTAAACAGTTGGAGATATTTGTGAGCTAATCTTGATATTTTTTCAAGATATTTCAGTTTACAATTAGTATAAATACTTCTTCATTTGAAGTATTTTGGGTGGATTCTTAGACATTGCTATAAAACTGATTACTTTGGAATAAAGTGTTGTTGGACAAATTTTGTATGGCTGGCTGGATGAAGAATTAATGCAAAGGACTTTTCACAGGATTCATGTGTCAAACACCAGATCAATAAGTATTCTATATCTCATGTATTAATGTTTTCTGGTTTATTATATCAACTATTTTTCATATCTGAATAGTAAAACGAAAAAGAATAATTCATAAACTGCTTGAGTGCAATCTGTTTTCAATCGTTTTTGTTCTTAATGTTTTCCTCTAAACTGGCATAAATAGTGAATTCTTAATTGCTCCTGTTTCCTAGTTTATTCACTTTGATTATTTGGTAAAGAATTCTTAACTGCTCTTTATTGGTAATCATCCAAGTTCCCTCTTTTAAAATATGATGAAGGATTCTTAATTTCCCTTCATCCCTTTTGAGTCCATTCCATCTTTTTTAAGTCTCTATTTCTTCCCTGTTTAACTATCTTGCCCTGTGAAGCCATCCGTTGTTAAGAAACCAAATCTAGTTAAGCCATCTTCTTAGACTCCATTAGCCCAATGGCCTAAACTACTCAGATCTACCCCTCTGCTATTGAATTTCACCACCCAAACACAATCAAAACCCCTAAACTTTCATAACTAGCCTAATATCTTCCAAAACAAAGCTAAAACTTAAAGGGAGAGCCCTCTCCGGGTACAGATTTGCTAGATTCTGTACCTAAAAGTTGGTTTGTGGTTATCTCGGACCCCTTTCCTCTTCCCAACAACTTCAAGGAAAATCCGAGTGATAACAGGATCTACGCATGGTGATAAGCCAAACATAGAGGCTTTCACCTACCTTATACAAGCAGTATGAACCTTATGCCAACTTCAAGGCTAACTTTTATAATGTGGTTGTGGGCACCAGAAGTGATCCGAAGAAGATATGGCACAAGTTGTCTTATATTGTTGGAAAGGCGGATGTCACAGAGGTTGTTGGTAAATGTCGAGGAGAGTGGCTTAACTGTCAGATCTGGGTGCAAGAACGAGCAAGGCAGTAGAAGGTTCTACTATGCTGACATCAGCAGCAAAGACACAGAAGGAAGCCCAGAAGGGTGCAGCTCAGAAGAAATATAAGTAGCTAAAAGAGGCTAGAACTAAGGAGGTTGTTGCTAAGGAAGATGTTGCTAAGGAAGTTGCGGCTAAGGACACTGCTGCTAAGGCAGCTACTGAAATAGAGCGAGCAACCCCGGAAACCATGATCGAGGTTGAGGAGTCTAACTCTCAGTGAACACAGGACCAAGAAGGGTTAGGGGAAGAAGGGGGAAGGGAAGTAAAGCATGGAACCCCCTTTGTGGTCAGAAAAATAACAAAGCAGACAACCTTGGGGCCACAAATGAAATAAAAGTTGACTAGATCCGCTGATGTGGATGCATTAGTCCTCACTAAAGGGGACTTATATGAAATTGGCGATAAGGTCCAGGATACTATGACATAATTGTGGACCCAGTTTGAATAGAAATACCAGTAGGCACTGGGAAATGTACATAAGGATCTACTTGATTTGCATATCTAGACAGGCCGACTGCAAGTGAGCATAGGTCAAGCGAGCTGAATTCAGGCGAGCCTGCAGCAAGTGAGCGCAACAGTACTGGACACAGATTAGACTTTGGATCTCCATGTGATTCAATTACCGGATGAGACCCTACGCACCAACTCAGAAGAGGCTAACGCCCAACTTTTTGCGATCAAGAATATGGGCATCAACCTCACAGCACTCCCTATCCAAACCTTACATGAGTTACACCAAGGAGTATCTGATTAGTTGAGGGTTAGGGAGCAACACACATGGCTAATACCTTTTGATCCTTGGGTAGTTCTTGCAGAAGATTAATATCATGGAGGCACAATGTCACCTCTTGTCAAAGTAATTACCTCTTCGGTGGTCCCACCATTTGATCACATTGGTCAAAAAAGGGGGAAAGGGGGATCTATTCTTTTCAAGTGCATTTGTTCCATATATGAGAAGAGTAGTTGAGAGGGATAGGGAGAGAGAACATATAGATGATTTGTGCATTATAGTGTCCAATAGGCCACAAGCCTTACTTCTTTGTAATCACATCCATTTTATTTTCAGATAAAGGCAGCAGAGAAGCCTCACCTTCTAGTTCAGTTTTCAGTTCAAAGGGCTTCCCAAGTTATATCTTTTGTCAAATTGTGGTTTGTGAATTTATATTTCATTTTTATCTATTTTCAACGTAATTATAATTTTCATGCATACACAATAAATAGTAAATTATATATCTAGAAATCTAAAGAGAAATAAATCCTCATAGTGTATAATTTAGACTTTTGATTATAATTTATCGTATATGTTGTGAAGAACTATCTAGTGTAATATCCACAATAGTTTAAAGATCAACAGGTGGAAAGAATGTGAGGGAGTTATATTTCATCCCAAGGAACAACAATAATATAGTTTCACTTAGGGATTCGGCTTTACCTCAATGATGTTGCAAAATCACATGTGCTTTCTCCTTGAAGGAGTGAATCAAATAGTTAAACTATGGATTTTGAATGCAATCATCAACGGGGATTTCTTAATAATAATATCTCATTTAATTGATGGTTCACAACCCCTCAATATCAAGTTATCACATATTTTTAAGATGATTATCAATTATTCCACTATATTCCTAGGAGACAATATTTTCATGTATTAAAAATCAATAATTTCAAGGCAGATATGATGGCTAATCTAGGTTTGTCTCTCCCTAAAGGAGAAATGATATGTGAGGGGAAGTCAATTAGGGCCTTTCTCACTTAAGATATTTAAGAAAAGTTCAAATAAAAATGATAATAACAAATTTTATTCAAAAAAAATGGGAGTGACACCTCCTCATCATATTGGGAGGTTGCCCCATCATAATCATGCATCTTCAGTCGTGGTAATTAAAGCCCATTTGGGAGAGAATCCAAGGGTCATTTGCATACATTTTGGGAGGAGTAGAGTGATGACGGTGGTAGATATTGGGTTTATCATTCCAATTATGGCTTGGTTTGATTGCAAGTGAAATTGGTGTACTTCTAGGATGTGGGAAGTTTGTTTCCCAAATCTTCACTAGGGGAGCAACATCATATTAGGGTATGCTCCAATTTTTTCCAAGATGTCACATTTCTTTATAAAATATGGATAAGAGGACAAAAGGGTGACATCTTGAGACTTTGTAACACCTTTGGCATTTCTAGAGCTTTTTCAGGCATCTAAAAGATTCATTTACTAGATTTGGGAAATAGGGAAAACTCCTAAAGTAGGGTATTTTTAGGTAAGAGTGCATTCTTATATGAGATCTAATTGTTGGTTTTGTTCTAATTGAGTGTTTCCCTTGGGTATTTTCTGCAAAGTCCTGAAAATTGGGTGGAAGATCAAAACATATTGGGAGCCATTGTGGGTCTTGGGTGTTGCTCAAAAAAGGAATACCAACTCGTAGTAGCATTAAAGAGGATTATACGGTTTTGGGGATTATTATGGGTATTTTCATTTATGGTGTGGTTGTTGACAACTTGTTTCACCCTAGTTGGGTTCTTCCCACATTGTAGTTGGATACTAGGCTTGCTAATATTAAGTTCGTTCAATGTGTGCATGAATTTTAAAATTCAATGTCTATTTCAATACCTTGGGATATAATTGTGTTGTCGTGTTATCTAAATTTGGGAGTGAATGAAAGGCAAAGGGAAATTGTCACTATAATTGAAGTTAATTAACAATTCCATCATCCTCGTATCTTTGGTCTATGTTTACATCTAGTAGTTGAGAGCCTTGAATCCATAACTCAGGGGGGGAGTAGTAACTAGTTGGATTCCAATCCCACTAACATGAATCATGAAATATATGGGATCTCAAATAACATTCAGTCCCTTCAGAATCAGCTACAAAATGATCAAAGACGAAATTGACTATATAAGATCTTCGTTAGAAGAGCTTATGATCTTTGGGAGACTAACAATGGGAAGATGGCAAGACACAAAGGCACTGTAGAAGATCGGTCACCCAATAATTCAATTGTATTTGTCATGTCACATCAAATTTGTTTTTTGATCAATATGTTTTAGTGAATATATAGCTAGAAAAATCAGGCTTGCTACTTAATCATCCTAGAAGCAAAATGCAACATTGTCAATAGATGGTTGAACATGTATACTAAGATCATGTGATTATGTCGTAGATATAAAAGATTTTGATGGGATGTAACTTAACTAAGAATTATGTTCAGCCTTTCTAATGCAAAAATGTTCTCAGTTAATGTTAAAAAAAATATTATTAATAAATAGAAAATTACAATATAACCAATTGCATTAAATTGACTTATTATTTTTAATATTGGTTTATTTTAATTGTTACTTTTACTATTTTTCATTGAGCTATTATTATTATTATTATTATTATCATTATTTGATCTAAATATCATCTACAACATCATCCCCATACTAGGTTGTAGAGGCACAATAAAATTCCTCAACACTTTATAAAACTTTGGTAGATACAATATCACCTTGTATTGTTATAAAAGGTGAGAAAAAAAAATAAATTACTATAGGCACACCAAATAAACACAACATTAGAGACAAAATTTAAGTGGCCCATCCAATATGGGATACATCCAAGGAGAAATGGTGAGGCCTTTTATTTTACCACCAACAAACCTTTTCACATTTTTACAGCCTCCTACTCCTTTTCACCATGCCCTCATATTGGCCTAAAGGGGATTAACAATGGATTGATCATGCCTTTAAATGTGCTTTAAATAAACTATATAACATGAAAATGTCATGGGAAATCATGGGTCATAGAAACCTCAAACTCCTAAACTTCCAAGCTAAATTGAATCTATGATAGAGTTAAGTTACCTTCACTATCCTAACAATCCCCCCTTTAAGCTTGACTTGGGAAGATTTACTTGGTCCCAATATCTTTCTTGATGTTCATATAAAAAAATTACCATCCATCAGAATATAAGGATAACCATCACCATATCTACCAGTTTTGTAGGACACTTTTTCTCTGAGTATAAGAGTAACCAACCACTATATCCACTAGTTTTGTATGACACTTTTTCTTGAAGTACAAGAGTAACCAATCAATATATCCACTAGTTTTGTAGGACACTTTTTCTTGGAGTACAAGAGTAACCAACTGTTATATCCACCAATTTTGCAGGACACTTTTTCTCGTACATGGTTCATCAACCACCACACATCATAACATTTAAAATTCCCCTTCAAGTTAGCATATGAGTAGATCTATCATCATCATACCTATTTGAGTCGTCCACTTCACGAATTGATCGATGTCCATCCTCTCTATGCAAGAGAGCGACGAGTTCATGTGCTACCCCATTAAAACATGTATGCATGAAAAATATGTTTTAAAACAACCTTGGGGAATACATCCTACATATTGCTAGGCTTTACAACTTGAGCTAAACACTCTAGGGTGTTCATGCACTATTTTAGCTCCCATATCATGTTAGTTCCTTCAATATGCCTTGTCACCATTAATTCCATCTAACTTCTCACTCCATGTAAATAACTTACCTTCCACTAACTATGATGAGGTTCTACCCTCCCTAGTGGATGATGCCATGATCATTGGTTTAGTAGTCAACACCAAGGGATGTATATGACTAGGTGATGAGAGAATTAGGTGTCCCAAGTTGAGAGGATGGTGGAATAAGTGTCAGGATGGCGACAATAATAATAATAACAATAATTTATAATAAAGTTCGCAACTTTTTTTATTGCATGTAAATGGTCATACGACCATAAGGCGTGGTAAGGCATGCATGCCTTTGGGAAAGTGCTAGTAAAGTGTGGAGTTAGATCTAGGTGATAGGGGGACATGACCCCTTCCATGATACCCTAGATATAAACTTTCAAACCCCAAGTCAAGGTTTAAGGGGGGTTGTTAGGTGAAACTTGACTAGGTGAAAGAGTCAAAGTTACTAGATGAAATAGTGGTTTTCTTTTGCAAATGGTTTAGGTTTTCCATGATTTTGTGCATGTGGGTTAAAGTAATGAAGTCTTTAAAAGACTTGGGAATAATTCATTGCAATGTGCCAACGACGTTAGCAATAAATCTCACTTGGGCCGCTTGGTTAGGTTTGGCCAAGGGACACTAATAGAATATTTTATTAGTTGGTTTTACCCGGATTGGGATTTTCGAGGAAGCACATGTGTGGTCATTTATTGCTAGTTCTTTTTAAACTTCTCTATGTAAATTTATATCTCTCTAGTAATTTTAGCACTATTATGCCACTTCTCATCTTTAAGGCCAGACCTTAGTTGCAATCCTTAAATTAATGTGGTCTCTCATTAGCAAATGACCATTAATCATCATTGTAAGCCAACAAGCATATCATGCCCATATGATTTCTTGTGCCTCCTCCTTGTATATTAAAATACCCAGCTAGTAAATCTTCCCATCTATTCCAATCTATGCATTTCTTTGCATATTTAGGTGTCCAAGTAGTAGATCTACTTCTACCACTTATAGCAACTCATTATCCATCATTTGATAAGTTCCCAAACCACCCTCCAAACTTATGGAAATAGTTTAATGTTTCCAAAGTGATAAAACTACTCTTCAACTTTTAAAAACAATGTTGTCTAACTATTCTATGTTTTGGAGTTTTTGGTTGAAATTTGATGAAACAATTTTTGGTCAAATCTTGATCTTTCGTTGTTTAAAATGCCTTTTTGAGTGCATATATGGATGCAACACTTTGAAAAACTCTTGCGACACTTGAATTATGGAAAGTTCACCACTCAAACCTATATTCCAACAAATGCCTGTGAATTCTAAACAAAGTCAACTAGAAAATATGCCAAAAAAAACTTTAAAAACATATCATAAGTAGACTACAACCTACAAACTTTAAAAAAACAGAAACCACAAACTTCAAAAAACTTGTTATATATAGTGAAGTAAAAACCTCCCACCTAAACCACGTTAGAGAATGAAAATCATGGTTGAAAAGTTTGATATGTAGAGAGAAGAGTAAGAATTTCAAATCCTAATCATGGTGGAAAGGTTTGATATGTGGGGAGAAAGGTAAGAATTTCAAATCCTAATCACCTGTTAAATTTAACGATTTAAACAACTCTAATACGAGTTCTAATCATTTTAACAAAAAGATGTTGAGAGTTACAAAAAGGATTCAATATATTTTCATCTTGATGGGATGGGAGGCCCCAATATCACAACCTCCATATTCCATTATGGTGCACGATTGTCAACTTAAGCGAGCGAAGGTTTGGTTTTCTTCATTGGACTAAAATGCCAAACCCGACTAAAGCGCCGTATGAAAGGTAGTACCCACATATAGAAGATCCCAGAGGAACTCCTTATCAAATGTTACACCAAGCTAAACGACAAAGACATGAATTGTATTAAGATGAAAGCATAGCATTTTCCAGCTGATTTCTACGATGTAAAAAATATGTAAACATATAAACACAAGTACCAAGAAAGAAATTCCAAAATTACGTAAGGTTACACATAATGATATGATAAAATTCCAAAACAAAAAAGAAATTAGATAGTCGGTAAAGGAGGCATTAGGTTCAACGTCATGATTATGTAAAAGACTGGTTTATAAAGCAGTGTAAAATACTAATTTGTTTGGAGTTGCCCTTTTTTTAATAAATTGAAATTCGAATTTGTTAATCATAAATATGTATTTATTTCAACGTCATGATTATGTAAAAGATTTGTTTATAAAGTAGGCTAAAATATTAAAAATAATTTTTTTTTTAATATTTTTTTTATAAGTTTGGTAGGATTATTTTTAATATTTATTGAGATTGTAAATAAATAAATAAAAATTATATTTATTTCATAAACCTTTTTATATTTAGGAAAATTCAAAAAAGAGATTTTATTTAGGTGAAGTCTATGGGACAAATAAATATTAATACCATGGGCCAAATACCATGGGCCAAATTATTATTAATACCATGCAAAAAAACATTATTAACCCTAATATTAATATTAAAATAATAATAATAATAATAATAATATTATTATTATTATTATTATTATTATTATTATTAAATCTAACATTCATATTAATATATTATAATATTAATATTATTAAATTTAATAACTTTGGATTAATACAATATTAAATTTGTTATATTATAATATATATTAATATATCATGATATATATTAACTCTAGAAATATATGGGAGGAAAGAACAAAGACATAGAGTGATAGAGGTGGAGACATAGGGGGAGAGATGAAGATAAACTGAATGGGAGGGGAGAGGAGGAATTAAGAGATAGGGGGGAGATGAGTGAGAGAGGTAGAGAAGGGTAAGAGAATGAGAGAGAGACAAAGATGTAAGGGGGGGGGGAGAGAGAAGGAGAGAGGGAGTCAGATATGAGAGGATTGGAGGGAAGAAAGAGAGAGAAAGAGAGAAAGAGAGAGATGGGGGAAGAGAGAGCACAATAAGAGAGAAAGGGATAGAGAGGAAGGATGAGAGAGAGGACTTGTGAGAGAGGAGGAGAGACAGAGGGATAGAGAGATGGAGTTGGAGGGGGAGAGAGGGAGCGAAGAAGAAAGACATAGAGAGGGATAAGTTGAGAAAGAGAGGGAGTGATAAGTGAGAGATGGAGAGAGAGAGCGTATGTTTAGGGGTGAGATAAAGAGACAAAGAAGGAGAGATAGAGAGAAGGGGGGAGAGAATGAGAGAGAAGGAGAGGGGGAGGGATATAGTAACATAGTTGGAAAGAGAGAGTGTGTGTGTGTGAGTGATGGGGGAAGAGAGACGATTGAAGAGAGGGAGAGAGAAAGAGAGGGAGAGAGAGGAAGAACGAGAGACAAGACTCGAGAGAGAGGATGAGAGTGATGGGGAAAGAGAGAGGATTGGAGGGCAAAGAGAGAGAGAGAGAGAGAGAGAGATGGGGAAGAGAGAGGGAGGTAGGATAGAAAGGGAGAGAGAGGAAGTATGAGAGAGAAGACTTGAGAGAGATGAGGAAAGAGGGAGGGATATGGAGTTGGAGTTGGAGTTAGAGGGGGAGAGGAGGGAAGAAGAAATACATAGAACGTGAGAAGTGAAGAGAGAGAGAGGGAGTGACAAGGGAGAGACAGAGAGAGAATGTGTATGTTTGGGGGTGAAATAAAAAGACAAAGGAAGAGAGATGGAAATAATGGGGGACAGAAATAGAGAGGAGAGAGGGAGGGATATAGTAATAGAGTTGGAGGGTGAAGAGAGAGAGAGAGAGAGAGAGAGAGAGAGGAAGGAAGACAAAGAGGAAGTGAGAGAGTGGAGAGAGGGAGGGAAAGAGAGATAGAGTTGGAGGGTGAGAGAGAGGGAGGTAAGGAGAAAGAAATAGGGAGAGAAAGGTAGAGAGAGAGAGAGGGATAGAGGACAATAGGAGGGAAGAGAGATAGAAGCGAGGGAGAGGGAGAGAAGGGGAAGAGAGAGAGAGAGAGAGAGAGGAGCGAGGGATAGATAGATATATTGGGGAAAGAGAGTGTATGTTTTGGGGGTGATATAGAGAGACAAAGGGAGATAGAGATATAGATGGAAAATCAAGGGAGAGAAGAAGAGAGATATGGAGAGAGGGAGGAAGGGATAGAGAGATTGATATATATGGATTGAGAGAGCATGAGTGTTTGGGGGGTTGAGATAGAGAAAAAAAGAAGGAGAGATGGAGGGGGATATAGATATATATGAAGGGGGGAGAAAGGGAAGAATATTTCTTGCACTAGATGCATTGATTTTAGTGTATATGGTGATTTTTAATCCTATTTTCTTGCTTGCACTAGATGCATTGATTTTAGTGTAGATGTTGATTTCGATTGATATTTTATTTCTTGCATTAGATGCATTGATTTCAATGTAGATGATTTCTGATCCTATTTAATTGCTTGCACTAAATGAAACATTGATTTCAATGTAGATGTTGGTTTCTAATAATATTTGATTGCTTGCACTCGATGCATTGATTTAAATATAGATGATTTCTAATCATATTTGATTGCTTGAACTAAATGCATTGATTTCAGTGTAGATGGTGATTTCTAATCCTATTTGATTGCTTGCACTAGATGCATTGATTTCAGTGTAGATGGTGATTTCTAATCCTATTTGATTGCTTGCACTAGATGCATTGATTTAAGTGTAGATGGTGATTTCTATTCCTATTTGATTGCTTGCACTAAATGCATTGATTTAAGTGTAGATGTTGGTTTATAATCTTATTTTCTTCCTTTCACTAGACGCATTGATTTGTGTGTAAATGTTGTTTACTAATCTTATTTGATTTCTTGCATTATTTGCATTCATTTCAGTGTAGATGTTGATTTCTGATTTGATGTAATTGGATGTATGATGGTACATTAATTTTAAAGTGATTGGATTAACATTGTGCATTGATTTCAGTGTAAACACAAAAAAATATTGACAATGTACATTGATTTTTGTGTTATAGTAATTCAACCTATTAATATTGGAGAGAAAGAGAGACAAGGTATGATGTTTACTACAATAGCTCGAGCTAAAGATTTAAATGGTTTATGATTTAACCTGTCCTTTTCATATAATCGATATGAAAAGATGACAATCGATATGAAAAGATGACAAAAGTAACAAGGGTGACAATAAGAATAGTAGAAGAAAATAGTTTGAGATTAATCACAATGAAGACTATTTATAATTGACTATATTCTTATTATTCACATTTTCTATCATTCAACACTATTACATTGTCACTTTACATTCAAAATTTTTATTTCATCATTTTTCATCATTAAAGTTATTAACAATATTTATCATCTCAACAAACTAAGGTAACTAAGAAACTTTAAAATTAAAATGACGAGATTAATCTGAGTTATATTTAGAGTATTTAAAATGATTATATTAATATTACATGAATTTACATATTATTGATCAAATTAATTATATGTAAGTTAGATTTTCTTTGCTCACACACGACTGAAACCAGGCTAGATCCATCTTAACTTCGGATCTATCAAGCTCCGAGAAGGATCAAATCTCTCGAGGTGCAAACCTTTCTTGAAGCTTTGCACTAAAAAAAGAGGTTTTCACCTTGAGAGATTTGATCCCTCTCGGCACTTGATAGATCCGGAGTTAAGATGGATCTAGGTTGGTTTTAATAAATTGAAATTCCAATTTGGTAATTATAAGTATGGATTTATTAACTTTGAAGATGAACTAATTTTCTTAAAGTTTAATTAATTTTTTTTAATTTTTCATTTAAAAAGAAATTGGTATTTTGAGAGATTTCATCTTTTAGATTCTTAGTATATCAAAATAGATTAGAAGGTCAAATTTTTTCAAGTGCAAAGTTATTTTAGAGTTCAAAAAACAATGTGTAGTTTTTTATTGTTTAAAATGTATTTTAAATGTTATAGTGTTAGGTCCCTATAATACTAGTGATGCCCCCATTAATATTGTACTTTCATCCCTTATTAATATTGTTGTGCCCCTATTGTCCCCATATTGTTATTACTGTGCCCCATAGAATCCCTCTATTGTTATTTTTGTGCCTTTATATTATTATTGTTAGGTCGGCTTGGTTATATTGTGACCCCTTAGACTCCTATATATAGAAAGGAGATTTTATCATTTGAATCATCAAAGAATTTTTCATTTATGTATTGTAAAGGAGGTTGCCCCCTCGAAGAGGTTGAATTATAAGGCGTTGATCTATCTTTTCTATATTTTTGTGAGCTGGTTTCATAACATTTGGTATCAGAGCTTTGGATTCTAGGGTTTCGCTGCTCCAAATAGGTCATCGTGGCATTTTCGCTATGACTTTTTTCTACGAAGTTTCAGAAGCGAAAAAAAACCCATTTTAGACGAAATGGCACTGAAACTTGGGTCAGAATTTCAGAGCTTTTTGCGCTATATTTGCGGAGATATGATCTAAGGAATTTGGTCCTTTTACAGACTCCTGAATTACATTCCAAATAGGTGACCTGGGGAAAATCATCATAACTTTTGTTCTGAGCATCGGATTGAAATTTGTAAGAAGGCACAGAAAGAGGATGGGTTGTAGCTTCTTGTAGATATTTTTCAAAGCAAAAGGTTGAAACAATGACACGTGGCACTTCTTACAAGTTTTCTCTTCTGGAAAGGTCTCTAATCAGGTCATATTGGGAGATTGTGCATAACATTTCCTTGGAGAATCCAATTTGGATCATGTTAGAGTCGGTCTGGTCAGTCCTCCGTCAAAGATCGAAACTCTTTATGCATTTCATTTTTAGGAGTCCCGCTCCATTCACTCAACTGCATTCTGCTAGGGGCATGCCATAATTTGACGGAAAAGGTCATTGCTAGTCATTTCCCCCATGTCTGGCTCCTGCTGGCTTAGGTATTTTGTCAATGATCACCAAAGCCTATGATAGTCAAGGTCTGGTCCTTTAAAGGACAAAGTCATTTTCGATAGTTAGGTCTAGAGATTAATCAATTTGGTCTCCAATCATGTCCAGTAAATCCATGCAGGCCAGAGTGAGGCCCTTACAAAGTTATGATTTTGAGAGTTTCATCGTCATGTGGATAGACTTCGACTCTTCTTCAAAACTCTGTTTTGAAGAAAAGTCAAATAGTGTCATTTGTGATAAAATTTTCAAAAAGGTCGTCAGTTGATTTCTTTAGGTGCAGGCATGGTTTCCGTGGCCAAATGTCCTGTCATCCAATCCCTGCAAAGAGTGCCAAAAATTTCATCATTTGAGCTAAAATTTCAAAGGGAAAGTGAAAATCAGTGTTACTTTAAGTCAGTGAAAAAGTGTCAAAACATAACATTAGAAAAATGGGTTTTTGGAGAAGCAAAAATTTAACCCATGTCTTCCAAGTCTTTATATACAATTTTTCACCAAAATCAAAGTCATTGTGCAAATCAAGTGCATAGGGAAACATTGCAAAGTGTTTGAGTGTGCATCGTGCGTGTTTGGAACAAGGTTGGAGGCAGTTTTCAGGGCGTGACGCATATACACAGGGGCGCGGCACACACAGAGGGTGTGGCGCACACAGAGGCACCCCTCAGTTCAAATTTTCAATGGGCACGGTGCACACCCAGGGCGTGGCGCACTGGGTTTGGTGCGCGGCGCACACCCAGGGCATGGCGCACTAGGTTTGGTGTGCGGCGCACACCCACAAAGGGCCAAAACCGTGCCAAATCACCTCAGATTTTTTGTGAAGCCCATCAAATTGAAAGGTAGGCTCTATGACATGACTTGTTCATCAAAGTTTATAAATGATATGGTGGTTTATGGCTATGTTTGAATGCAAAAAAACTCATAAAATCAACCACAAGAAAACACCAAAGGCCATTGCTGCTAGGGTTGCATAATTGTGGTATTGAGGCCAAGGTTCCATTTTCACCCACCATTTTTCCCTCACCTACCATTTTTCCCTATACTCCCTTTCTCATGTTTCCTATTATCCCTACCCTAAAACACTACCAAACCTTATTCCCTTTCCCCTCCTCTTATTTGTCAACATAACACCCCAAAAACCTACCCTATCAAATACCCAAAACCCCCTACATATCCCTAAACAAACTTCTCCCCATAACCCCTATTCCCATCATATTATTCCCCTCCTAATACTCCTTCTTTTTATTGTTCCCCTTGGTGGCAGATATCACAAAAGCACCCATCTTCACACCATCATCAAAGGGCAGCCTAAATACAGTACACACAATAGTCATGGCATCACAACATTCATCAGAGTATGAGATGGAGACACAAAGTGATTCATCCTCGGAAGAACAGGCTCCCAGGAGACATCACAAAAGTGGCAAACATGTTAGGGATGAGCCAACCACCCTCACAGAATTGCAGGCATGCCCTCTTGCTATGTCATGTTTCCAGCATCTATCATGTTTTGAGTTTTGTCAAAGAGTGGCTAATGTTAGAGCTCATCATGATTTGGCCCATCTTTTTGTGCTTCACCTACATGGAAATCACTCTATCTTTTCCGGTGTCACCTTCACACTGACACCCGAAACTGTCTCATTAGCAACCGGTATCCCGAATGTTGGAGAACCATGGAACAAGAAACAGAAAGTTGATCGGCAGCATTATGAGCCTACATTAAGGCCAGTTGCTTGAGGCACCTCACAAGAGTCTTTCCATTCAGATATTTGAAAGATGAATATGCTCCACTCATGAAGTTGATCATGAAGTACTTCAGCTATGAGGGGAGGTTCTCTCATCTATATGCCTATCACATCAGGTTTCTCATGCACTTTACCAGGGTACGGATGATGAACATCCCATTTTTCATTTGCAGGAACATAAAGAGGATGAACACCTTCATGTAGCACAAGACCTCTCAGCAGCAACTTAACAGTGTTTATCACTTTGCTCTTATTAAGATTTTGGTGGATCATCAGCTAGGATTGCAGGGCATTGCTTGGGAGGACTTCATATCTCATGACTTCTTCAGCACTTCACAGGTATTATCAGAGGTTAAGCAAGAGGGTGAACCTTCTCGTCGGTATGAGCGCCATGAGACTGCTAGTGTGCTGGTTTTCATCACATATCAGAAAGGCACCAGGCATTTGTTTGCAGCGGCAAAGCAAGTGTTATCTCCACCTGGGGTGGAAGGGGCCTCGCTTCCTCCATCAGCATCACAGGAACAGGACAAAGGAAAGGAGTCAATGCAGGATGAGGGGCCTTCAGGTGAGCCATCAGGTGAACGAGAGACCGAATTTGTTCTCCTTCATGATGATGAGACATATACAGAACCGACAAGTGCACAACTCAAAGAGATCATCCAAGAGCAGCAATCAGAGATCGAAGCCTTATCCCTTGACTTGGAGAGGGCTAAGTGGAACATGAAATATCTGGAGCAGAGGAGCAAACAGCTTGAGGATCAGCAAGCGATCATGGAGCTACAAAAAATTTGTGAGCATCTCCAAGTTGCACAAAGGAGAAGAGTTGAGCTCACGTCATTGGAGCAAGAGATCAATGAGGATCGGGAGGCCAATCTCGAGAGAGTTAACATGCACTTGGAGAGGCTGTCGGACAAGCCTGACAAGGACCATGCATTGCTGAGACACATGGCTTTCCACTACATGGCGCGAAACAAAATATGCAAGGCCCGAATCAGGGATTTGAAGGCGAGATTGAGGAAGGCATTCAAGAAGAAAAAGAGGCAAAGGGAGCTCGATCGACTTCAGATATTGTTGGAAGCCTCTTTGGCCCAACATAGCACCTCATAGAGGATCTCCAGCCCAAATTTCAAGAAATTTGGGGCAATTTTGGTCACATGGAAATATTTTGGGCACAACAAATGTTTTTTCTCCCGCTTAGGATTGGGAGCTCCAAATCACAAATGGTTTGCATTTTTGGATTTAGCATGCAAAATCACGACTACTGGTGCTTGGAAAAGAAATTTGGGGATGATTTGAGTCTCCAGGAGGTCAAAAACACTCAAAAAATCGCCTCTCTGCCCCTATTTTGACACAGAGGAAGCAGTCTTGGGAGAATGAAGATTTGGAGGTGCAAATGAGCACCAAATTCAAAAATTTCACTTGGGTTGGAAAATAGACAGGCCAGGGTTTCCAACAAGCACACTTGGGCACATTTTGGACTCTTGCAAGTGCCTCAAAATAGGCTCCAAAGTGGCGCGGCGCATATAGAAAGTGGCGCGACGCATATAGGGAAAGAGGCCAATTTCACCTCCGTTTCGCAAAATTTCGATTCGTGACTTCTCCAAGTGGGCCCGCCCATATAAATTTCACTTTTTCGGCACCTAAAGTGGAATTTAAAGTATTTTCACTCCAGATTGGCTTCTATCCAAGTGGCAAAGGAAGGAAAACAGTCACCTAAGCCATTTGTCATGTTTGTAACGCTGCACCTGTAGCTAATGGTTGGCTTTCCACCTCCATTTTGTAATGATTCGAGTAACTCCCCAACCCTTGGGCGTTTTATCTCTTCATGGCACATTCTATATATTGTATGCAAACTATTTGCAAAGGGTTGGTTGGCTTGTAATTTCTGGGAGACTATGGGAGAGAAACTCAATTCTTAATTGTATATTTTGACAGAGGATTAATGAAAGGCAGCGGCTTTGTTTCATGAGATTCATGTGGTTATGAGTGTAGCAAATGTGTCTCTTATCTTTCATATGTATTTCGTAATGTTTCACATTTCATTTCATATTCATTTCCAGTGAAATTTTCTAAGTTAGATAAGGTAGAATTCATTTTTATTTCTCTGCCTGTGGGAAAATTTCATCTTTAGTGTTCTTCTTCTATTGAAAAGGATTCATGTACTTATGCCCTTTTCACCCTCCTAAGCAATTCCTCCATTCCACGTTATTTCAAACTAAATTGCTAGACTTTCCGCCTATCTTGCCTCACGAAGTAATCTGTGCCTTTGTATTAAATTCTCTACTCATTGCTATCCATTGGTCCCATACCATCCCAGAAACTCAGTCATTCATAAAAAATTGCTTCTTGTATCCATATTTTCTTACTAGCCTAAGATCAATATTAGACTGTTAGTCATCTCAGACCATTTCGTTTACTTATTCGCTGAGCATGACTCAGAGAGAGCCCTCTCCTGTTCTAGTAGGGCTAGCTACCAGACTGAGCATGGTTTGTGGTTACCCTGAATTTTGCCTTCCTTCAGCCTAAGGCAGATTTAGGTGCTAACATAGTGGAGACTCTGCTGGGGAAGAAATTAATCCCCTTCTTGATAATTCTAAGCTTCCGAATGATAAGTTTAGGATTTGATACGCTGAGTAAGTTGTTCATGTCCTTCTGGTTTTTCCGAAAATAGCACGTTGACTTCGAGACGATATACCAGAGCCAATCCAGATCTGAATCCTCCTCATATTTACAAAAACCCCAACTTGATTCCAAGAGTCCTTCGTCAAGAGAGCACTATAACTCTCGTGTTCAAATCCCATTCATGTCCTGACATTTTTGAGTATCTTGAAGAGCTTGAGTTTGATGAGCGGTTTGAAATATCATTGTTCGAGACCAAATCCGAAAGGGTTGTTGACTATACTGTCCCCAATCCACAATTTCTTGGAGACCTAGAAACTGAAAGGGATAAGCGGTCAATTGACAATTATATTGCGACACAACTTCAAACTCAAATTGTAAATTCCCTACAAACTACACACACTCCTCCAACACCTCCAAGGCCAAATCCACCAAGAGTGATGGCTGCCCGTTTTGCACCCCTGGTTCTGCCTCAAGTTCTAGATGATATGCCCGCAGATTATCAAAGCAAAATCCCGTTTTTTGATGGCACTCCTAACAACATTACTGCTCAGCAACATGTGGACAGAATGGCAGATTTCTATGAACTTCATGAGATCGATGCAGAGAATGTGGCAATGAGACTCTTTGTACAGACATTTGCAGGTGAAGTGAGGAAATGGTTTAGAGGTTTGCCGACGGCACGTATCACTACCTTGGCCGACCTACAAAGACAATTTTTAAACCGATGGGAAGTGAAAAAGAATCCTCTTCAAATTCTGGCTGAATATGAGCAAATCAAACGAAACGCTGGTGAGTCAGTCCAAGACTATTGTGTTAGATTCAATTCAGTTTATAACGAAATTCTAGATCATCTAAGGCCACCTGTGGGACTAGCCATGGTGAAGTTCCCGGATGGTTTTGATGCTGACATGGCTTATCAATTAAGAGAGAAAGAACCGGCCACAATGGAAGAAATGCAAAAAATTGCAGTCAGTGTTGAAGCAAATCTGTTGTCCAAAAGAGCTAGAGCGAAAGCAAAAAAGAATGTCACAGTCAAGGAAGAGTCTTCCTCGATGGATCAATTACTCTGGAAGGTAGAGCAGATGCTTGAAAGGGTGAAACTTGACAAACCGGAGCCACAAGTTAGAAATCCTAACCTTTGTGGTCAGCAACAACCACAATATAGAATAAGACAGAGAGATTAGCGAGCCTAAGAGCAGACAGTACAACACCCAGTACAAACACCTTTGCAGCAAAATTTTGTGCATGGACCGGAGTTAGATGAGGACGGGAATATAATAGGTGAAGAAAACCACCTCTTTACTCCTGATGATTTGCCTATTTATCTCACTGAGGATGACGAGTACGCAGAAAGTTCAGCTATACACAAAGATGTAGATTTCATTCTAGCAAATGACACCGTCTTAGAGGAAGAATAAGATGAGTACCAAAGAGGCTATATGAATCCTCTGTCTGCCCAGTAGCAGCGATATTCACTTAGAAACAGATATGTGCCGGTCAAACCAATTCAGAAAAGGAAGGATGTTGAGGCATCAAAGAATGATTCATCAGTTACACAAAGGAATGGAAAGGAGGCAGTTGGTCTGGAGAGCAGCAAATCACCATCAGTAGAACAATCACATCAGCAAGTTGCATCTAAAGAAAAGGAAAAGAAAGAAATCCCAGTCAAAGAGCTAGAAAAGATTCCTGCTTTTAATTTAGAGAATGAGATTTCTAAATTAAAGGTATCCATCCCCTTGACTGAAATAATGAAGAACAGCAGTGATAGAGGGCAAGTATCTAAAATGTTGAATTTGGACCCAATGTCTGACATGGTGAATGTCGAAGACGATCAACCTGAAATGATTTTTTGGCCAGCATCGAATGGTGAGTCTCCTGATAGTGATGTGCCACCCTTTTATATCAGTTTAAGGTTGCATGATTTTGTGTTACATAACGCCATGCTTGATTTCGGAGCTTCTCACAATCTCATGCCCAAGGCTATCATGGATAAGCTTGGTCTGGACATCACCCGGCAGTACCATGATCTCTATTCATTTGATTCCAGCAGAGTAAGATGTATAGGACTCATCAAAGACTTGGTTGTGAGTCTGTATCAGCTCCCAATGAAGAATGTTTTGATGGATGTTGTTGTAGCAGACATTCCTCCCAGGTTTGGCATGCTTCTTTCGAGGTCTTGGGTAGCGAAATTGAAAGGGACACTACAGCTAGATTTCTATTATGCGACGATTCCGGTGTTTGGACAAATGAGGAAATTGTATCAGGAACAAAAAATGAAATACATGATCACAAGCAAGGAGAAACCCATAAATCATCCAATCAACTATGTACATACAGATTTAGAGTCTTTTGTTTTGTATTCAGATAGTTTCAATGATATAGATAGTAAGTTAGTTGAAACAGATGATATTTCATAAATAACAGAAAATTTCAGAGAAATTTTTAATAAATAAGGACAAGAACAGCAGAACATTGTTGGGCAATCAGCTGAAAGTAGTGGACAACAAGCAGACAAGGCACAGCGAACAGATTTCTAGCACTTGCAAGAGGAGGAAGAAGGTTTGTGGACCATGGATTTTGATGGAGCAGTGGGAAATGATGGCGCTGGAATTGGAATTTGGGTACGCAGTCCTTTCTCTGCCCCGAACAAAGTGCCTAGTAATGTGCGGGTATGCTCTTACAAGTTGGCTTTTGAGTGTTCAAATAATGAAGCTGAGTATGAAGCTCTGATTGCTGGCCTAAAGATTCTAAGAAAGTTGAATGCTAAGAGGATTTCAGTATATGGCGACTCCAAATTGGTAATTAAGCAGGTCAGAGGCGAGTATCAAGCAAAGCATCATAGGATGCAAGCTTACCGTAATGCAGTTCTAGACATCCTAAAATTATTTTCAGAATACACCTTGACATGTGTGCCTCGTATACAAAATAGTATTGCTGATGCTCTTGCTAAGGCAGCAAGTAGTTTGAAGATCCCAATGAACTCTAGTAATAAATTCGAAATCCATGTCAAGCATCGTCCGACTGTCCCAGACAATCAGAGATATTGGCAAGTTTTCCAAGATGATAAGGAGATTGATGATTTTCTGCAAAACAAAGGTAAGTTCAAAGAAACCTCAATTGATGTAGAAAATGACGATGGTAAAGGTAATGGTACAGATGATGTGCAGATCAATCAAATGGACGTGTTGCAGCTAAAGAATAACGTTATTCCTAAAGGCTTGATACCTTTAGAAGAACTCTTCGATCAAGATGATGTAGCCCGCAAACCAACATTGCAGCCAACAGAGAAGGGTGTGGAAGAGGTCAATGTCGGAACAACTGCTAATCCTAAATTGGTAAAACTGTCTAAAGCATTGCCACCAAAGATCAAGGACAAATATATCAGTTTGTTGTCTTCATTTGCAGATGTGTTTGCTTGGGACTATTCTAACTTAAAGACGTATGATACCAATATAATTCAGCACACTATACCCATCAAGCCCAATCAAAAACCATTCAGACAGAAGTTGAGAAGGCTAAATCCAAAGTTGCTGCCATCTATTGAAAAGGAGATAAACAGGTTGTACAAATTAGGGATCATTGTTCCCATCAGATTTTCAGATTGGATCTCTAATTTGGTGCCCGTATGAAAGAAGACAGGTGAGATTCGCTTATGCATTGATTTTAGAAATCTCAATAAAGTTTCGTTGAAAGATAATTATCCACTGCCCAAAATGGACCATATACTTCAGCGAGTAGTGGGAGCATCTCGTATGTCACTACTTGATGGTTATTCCGGATATAACCAAGTTTTTGTCCATGAAGATGACCAAGACAAGACAACGTTCACCACTCCATGGGGAACCTTTCATTACGCTAAAATGCCTTTCGGTTTAAAGAATGCGGGTGCCACATTTCAACGTGCAATGGACTTGGATTTTGCAAATGAGAAGGATGTCTTTTTAGTTGTGTACCTGGACGATTTGACGGTGTTTTCCAAATCTGATGAAGAGCACATGTACCATCTAAAAACTGTCTTTCAAAAGTGCAGAAAATATGGCTTGTCGTTGAATCTGAAAAAGAGCTTGTTCGCCATGGAGGAAGGCAAATTACTCGAGAACATTATCTCAAAATATGGCATTCGTATTGACCCAGAACGTGTGCAAGAAATTCAGCAAATCGATCTGCCCCGAAATAAGAAAGAGATACAATATTTCAATGGTAAAATGAATTTTCTACGCCGCTTTGTACCTAATCTTGTTGAGCACCTAAGAGAGATGACAAAAATGCTTAAGAAGGACAGCCAAGTGAAGTGGACGGAGGAGGCTGTAAAATCTTTCAATTTAGTGAAATTGGCTCTTTCTTCAGCTCCTGTTCTAGTCAGCCCGGACTACACTCAGGATTTCATATTGTTTTCATTTGCTTCGGAGCACACTATGGCAGCTGTGTTATTGCAGAAAAGAGATGACCATGAAAGACCCATTTCATTCTTCAGAAAAGCTATAAGAGATGCAACCTTAAAATACAACAGCATTGAGAAGCAAGCCCTTGCACTTGTGAAGGCATTGAAAGATTTCCGGGTATATATTCTACATTCTCATATTTTGGCCTATGTTCCTAATATTGTTGGCAAAGATGTTTTAGTGTAGACCGATCCAGAAGGAAGACGAGGCAAATGGATTGCATCCTTGTTGGAATATGATGTGGAAATAAAGCCCACAAAGCTGGTTAAAGGACAGGGATTGGCAAAGTTAATGGCTGAATCAAACTTGCACGCCTTGGACATAAATCTGATCGCTGCTATGTCTGATGAGAATGAGGAAGCATCATCAATTCAGGTATCTGAAATGTTTACTCTTTCTCCATGGTATTCAAATATCATATATGTGCTTAAAAGTTTGTCACCACCACCCAGCATGACTAGAAACAAAGCGAGAACACTCAAGTTGAAAGTTGCCAAGTTTTGTATTCTAAACTCTGCACTTTATTGGAAAGATCCTAGTGGCGTTCTTTTGAATTGTTTGGTGGAAGAAGAAGCAAAGCAGGTCATGGAGGACTGCCACCAAGGAGACTGTGGTGGTCACCTTTTTTGGAAATCAACAGCAAATAAAATTCTAAGAGCAAGGTACTATTGGCCGACATTGTTCGCTGATGTATATAAGATGGTCAAGCGTAGTCATAAGTGTCAGATTTTCGAAGGAAAGCAGAAGTTACAACCTTTTCCACTTAAGCCTATTGAGGTGAGTGCCCCTTTTCAGCAATGGGGATTGGATTTCATTGGTGAAATTCATCCCGCTTCTTCCGATCAGCATAGATGGATCCTCACAGCGACAGATTATTTCACGAAATGGATCGAGGCAATTCCCACCAGGCAAGTTACTGATGCGGTAATCATTTCATTCCTTGAAAATAACATCTTGTCTCGCTTTGGTTGCCCGAATACGTTAATCAATGATAACGCAACAACTTTCAAATCAAAAAGGATGGTAGAGTTTTTTCATAAATATCACATCATTTTGGGTCACTCAACTGCCTATCATCCGCAAAGCAATGGATTGGCGGAGTCTTTGAACAAATCATTGTTCAACATCATCAAGAAGCTGCTGGAAATAAATAAGAAGAGCTAGCATAAGGGGTTGGTCAATGCACTTTGGGTAGATCGGGTCAGTCAGAAGAAATCCATTGGTACATCACTGTATGAGCTTGTTTATGGAGTTGATACAATATTTCCTACCTCTCTTGCTGCCTTGGTAGTCAAACTTCTTCAAGAGGCCGGCAGTGAAGAAGATCCCATGCAGAGAAGGTTGAATCAAATGGTCCACTTGCAGCAAACCAGAGAAGAAGTTATCAAGAACACATCCAAATTGTGGGAGAAGATCAAGAAAATTTATGACAGAAAAGCAAAGGCAGATAAATTTCAGTTGGATGATGTGGTGCTGAAGTGGGATGCAAGGAATGAGGAAAACGGTAAGCACGGTAAGTTCGAGAATCTTTGGAAAGGCCCTTTCAAGATTGCAGCATATCGGGGTCAGAATGCCTTTCTTCTGAATGAAATGAATGGGGAAGATTGTCCAGGAGGGCTGATCAATGGTCGGCTGCTCAAGCGGTACCATTTTTGAGTTATTAACGCTACTTCCACTGTCATTGTAAATACCATTTTTATTTCAGTTTGGTTTGAGTTTGTCAAGTTAGTCTTCAAGTCATTTCAATGTCAAGTTTGAGTCAATTTTTTGGTCATTTTAGTTTCATAAATGAGTCAGAGTCCTGTTTTTTTTGTCGAAAAAATGACTCCATAGCCCAATGGACAAAGGCACTATCTAGCTCTTCCAGAGATCTGTTGTTCTTGGCACCTCCAAGGAGCTACCATCCCCCATTGGAGCCAATGTTAGAGTCGGTCTGGTCAGTCCTCCGTCAGAGATCAAAACTCTTTATGCATTTCATTTTTAGGAGTCCCGCTCCATTCACTCAGCTGCATTCCGCTAGGGGCATGCCATAATCTGACGGAAAAGGTCATTGCTAGTCATTTCCCCCATGTCTGGCTACTGCTGGCTTAGGTCTTTTGTCAATGATCACCAAAGTCTATGACAGTCAAGGTCTAGTCCTTTAAAGGACAAAGTCAATTTCGATAGTTAGGTCTAGAGATTAATCAATTTGGTCTCCAATCATGTCCAGTAAAGCCATGCAGGCCAGAGTGAGGCCCTTACAAAGTTATGATTCAGAGAGTTTCATCGTCATGTGGATAGACTTCGACTCTTCTTCAAAACTCTGTTTTGAAGAAAAGTCAAACAGTGTCATTTGTGATAAAATTTTCAAAAAAGTCATCAGTTGATTTCTTTAGGTGCAGGCATGGTTTCCGTGGCCAAATGTCCTATCATGCAATCCCTACAAAGAGTGCCGAAAATTTCATCATTTGAGCTAAAATTTCAAAGGGAAAGTGAAAATCAGTGTTACTTTAAGTCAATGAAAAAGTGTCAAAACATAACATTAGAAAAATGGGTTTTTGGAGAAGCAAAAATTTAACCCATGTCTTCCAAGTCTTTATATACAATTTTTCACCAAAATCAAAGTCATTGTGCAAATCAAGTGCATAAGGAAACATTGCAAAGAGTTTGAGTGTGCATCATGCGTGTTTGGAGCAAGGTTGGAGGCAGTTTTCAGGGCGCAGCGCATATACACAGGGGCGCGGTGCACACAGAGCCACCCCTCAGTTCAAATTTTCAACGGGCGCGGCGCACACCCAGGGGACGGTGCACAGGGTTTGGCGTGCGGCGCACACCCACAAAGGGCCAAAACCCTGCCAAATCACCTCAAATTTTTTGTGAAGCCCATCAAATTGAAAGGTAGGCTCTATGACATGACTTGTTCATCAAAATTTATAAATGATATGGTGGTTTATGCCTATGTTTGAATGCAACAAAACTCATAAAATCAACCACAAGAAAACACCAAAGGCCATTGTTGCTAGGGTTGCATAATTGTGGTATTGAGGCTAAGGTTCCATTTTCACCCACCATTTTTCCCTCACCTACCATTTTTCCCTATCCTCCCTTTCTCATTTTTCCTATTATCCCTACCCTAAAACATTACAAAACCCTATTCTCTTTCCCCTCCTCTTATTTGTCAACATAACACCCCAAAAACCTACCCTATCAAATACCAAAAAACCCCTACATATCCCTAAACAAACTTCTCCCCATAACCCCTATTCCCATCATATTATTCCCCTCCTAATACTCCTTTTGTTTATTGTTCCCCTTGGTGGAAGATATCACAAAAGCACCCAGCTTCACACCATCATCAAAGGGCAGCCTAAATATAGTACACACAAAAGTCATGGCATCACATCATTCATCAGAGTATGAGATGGAGACACAAAGTGATTCATCCTCGGAATAACGGGCTCCCAGGAGACATCACAAAAGTGGCAAACATGTTAGGGGTGAGCCAACCACTCTCACAGAATTGCAGGCAGGCCCTCTTGCTATGTCATGTTTCCAACATCTATCATGTTTTGAGTTTTGTCAAAGAGTGGCTAATGTTAGAGCTCATCATGAGTTGGCCTGCCTTTTTGTGCTTCACCTACATGGAGATCACTCTATCTTGGCCGATGTCACCTTCACACTTACACCCGAAACTGTCTCACTAGCAACCGGTATGCCGAATGTTGGAGAACCATGGCATAAGAAACAGAAAGTTGATCGGTAGCATTATGAGCCTTACATTAAGGCCAATTGCTTGAGGCACCTCACAAGAGTCTTTCCATTCAAATATTTGAAAGATGAATATGCTCCACTCATGAAGTTGATCATGAAGTACTTCAGCTGTGAGGGGAGGTTCTCTCATCTATATGCCTATCACATCAAGTTGCTCATGCACTTTACCAGGGTACGGATGATGAACATCCCATTTTTCATTTGCAAGAACATAGAGAGGATGAACACCTTCATGTAGCACAAGACCCCTCAGCAGCAACTTAACAGTGTTTATCACTTTGCTCTTATTAAGATTTTGGTGGATCATCAGCTAGGATTGTAGGGCATTTCTTGGGAGGACTTCATATCCCGTGAATTCTTCAGCACTTCATAGGTATTATCAGAGGTTAAGCAAGAGGGTGAACCTTCTCTTCGGTATGAGCGCCATGAGACTGCTAGTGTGCCGGTTTTCATCACATATCAGAAAGGCACCAGGCGTTTGTTTGCAGCGGCAAAGTGAGTGTTATCTCCACCTGGGGTGGAAGGGGCCTCGCTTCCTCCATCAGCATCATAGGAACATGACAAAGGAAAGGAGCCAATGCAGGATGAGGGGCCTTCAGGTGAGCCATCAGGTGAACAAGAGACCAAATTTGTTCTCCTTCATGATGATGAGACATATACAGAACCGACAAGTGCATAGCTCAAAGAGATCATCCGGGAGCAGCAACCAAAGATCGAAGCCTTATCCCTTGACTTGGAGAAGGCTAAGTGGAACATGAAATATTTGGAGCAGAGGAACAAACAACTTGAGGATCAGCAAGCGATCATGGAGCTACAAAACATTCATGAGCATCGCCAAGCTGCACAAAGGAGAAGAGTTGAGCTCACGTCAATGGAGCAAGAGATCAATGAGGATCGGGAGGCCAATCTTGAGAGAGTTAACATGCACTTGGAGAGGCTGTCAGACAAGCCCGAAAAGGACCATGCATTGCTGAGACACATGGCTTTCCACTACATGGCGCGAAACAATGTATGCAAGGCCCGAATCAGGAATTTGAAGGCGAGATTGAGGAAGGCAATCAAGAAGCAAAAGAGGCAAAGGGAGCTCGATTGACTTCAAATATTGGCCGAAGCCTCTTTGGCCCAACATAGCACCTCATAGAGGATCTCCAGCCCAAATTTCAAGAAATTTGGGGCAATTTTGGTCACATGGCAAATTTTTGGGCACAACATAGGTTTTTTCTCCATGTGCGCCGTGCCACTGGCGCGACGCTTAGGATTGGCAGCTCCAAATCATGAATGGTTTGCATTTTTGGATTCATCATGAAAAATCACAACTACTGGTGCTTGGAAAAGAAATTTGGGGATGATTTGAGTCTCCAGGAGGTCAAAAACACTCAAAAAGTCGTCTCTCTGCCCCTATTTTGACACAGAGGAAGCAGTCTTGGGAGAATGAAGATTTAGAGGGGAAAATGAGCACCAAATTCAGAAATTCCACTTGGGTTGGAAAGTAGACAGGCCGGGCTTTCCAACAAGCACACTTGGGAACATTTTGGACTCCTACAAGTGCCTCAAAACAGGCACCAAAGTGTCGCGGTGCATATAGGGAAAGAGGCTAATTTCACCTCCTTTTCACGAAATTTCGATTCGTGACTTCTCCAACTGGGACCGCTCATCTAGATTTCACTTTTTAGGCACCTAAGGTGGCATTTAAAGTATTTTCACTCCAGATTGGCTTCTATCCAAGTGGCAAAGGAAGGCAAACAGTCACCCAAGCCATTTGTCATGTTTGTAACGCTGCACCTGTAGCTAATGGTTAGCTTTCCACCTCCATTTTGTAATGATTCGAGTAACTCCCAAACCCTTGGGCGTTCTATCTCTTCATGGAAAATTCTATATATTTATGCAAACTATTTGCAAAGGGTTGGTTGGCTTGTAATTTCTGGGGGACTGTGGTAGAGAAACTCAGTTCTTCATTGTATATTTTGACAGAGGATTAATGAAAGGAAGTGGCTTTGTTTCATGAGATTCATGTGGTTGTGAGTGTAGAAAATGTGTCTCTTAGGTTTCATATGTATTTCGTAATGTTTCACAGTTCATTTCATATTCATTTCCAGTGAAATTTTCTAAGTTAGATAAGGTAGAATTCATTTTTATTGCTCTGCCTGTGGGAAAATTTCATCTTCAGTGTTCTTCTTCTATTGAAAAGGATTCATGTACTTATGCCCTTTTCACCCTCCTAAGAAATTCCTCCATTCCGCGTTATTTCAAACTAAATTGCTAGACTTTCCGCCTGTCTTGCCTCACGAAGTAATCTCTGCCTTTGTATTAAATTCTCTGCTCATTGCTATCCTTTGGTCCCATACCATCCCAGAAACTCAGTCGTTCATAAAAATTGATTCCTGTATCCATATTTACTTACTAACCTAAGATCAGTATTTCACTGTTAGTCATCTCAGACCATTCCGTTTACTTATTCACTGAGCGTGACTCGGAGAGAGCCCTCTCCTGTTCTGGTAGGGCTAGCTACCAGACTGAGCGTGGTTTGTGGTTACCCTGAATTTTGCCTTCCTTCAGCCTAAGGGAGATTTAGGTGCTAACAGATCAGATGGGTGGCATTGGAAAGAGGACGCAGAGGGCTACCATAGGTCGCAATTTCAGAACTGGATGATCCGAAATTACAGAGATACATCAAATTCAATATCAAGCTCCTACAAAGTGAAAAAATGTGTGTAGTTTTTTTTAAATTTTTGCATAAGCTTGGTTTGAGAAATTAGTTTGACGGAATTCAAAGGGATAGTAAAGCATTATTATCGATAATTGATGCCCCGAGGAAAGAAAATTAAAATGCCTAGTAAGCAACCTAAAAGCTCTAGCATGACTCATGAAGAAGAGGAAGAAATGAAACATGATATATCAAAATTACGAGACCAAGTGCAACAAGTGTCACTTGCACAAAAAGTAACATAATCTAAGATGGATGGTTTAAAGAAAGATGTAGAAGCTAAGATGGATGGTTTAAAGAAAGGTGTAGAAGCTAAGATGGATTATTTAAATAAAGGCATAGAAGCTAAGATGGATGCCATGGAAGCTAAGATGAATGACATGGACGCTAAAATGGATGGCATGGATGATAAGATGGAAGAATTGAAGATAAATATGAATAAGTTGCTACAAGAAATGATCACTAATGGTGAAAGGGTAGTAAAGGAAACTCATGATGAGAATAAAAGAAATGTTAATCATGATTCCATAGACTCTAATGTTGGATCGAAGACCTACCATATTCCAAAAATCGATATGAGGAGGTTTGATGGCAAGGATCGCGCAACATGGATATTACAGATGGAGCAATTTTTTGATCTCAATAATGTGAGAAACACACAAAAGGTACGTATTGCAACTTTATATTTGGAACCAAAATAGTTTTTATGGTATCAATGGCTTTTCTCTCATAAACAAATTATCACTTGGGCAATTTTTACGGAAGAATTGACAGCACATTATGAGGATACAAAAAGTAACACTTTTTTTAGCCAATTGATAAGTCTCAAAGAAAAGTGTTCAATAATGGAGCACATTGAAAAGTTCCAAAAATTGAACATAAGGGTAAAAAATATTCCAGAGGAGCATAGGATTGATGTGTTCATAGGGACTTTAAAGGATAATATCCAACATGATGTTCGCCTTTGGGAACCTGATTCATTAGAGAAGGTGTTCAAGTTACCAAGAAAAATGGTAAGCAAAATTATGGCAACCAGGAAGCATACCACTCACAACTATAAAGATAGAAGTGTTGTTTCCCCTGGCCTTCCACAACCTATAAGGTTGACACCACAAAAATTGGAAGAAAAAGAGCAAAAGGGCTTTGTTACAATTGTGATAGCAAATACACTAAAAGTCATAAGTGTGCTGAGAAGAAATTATTCTACATAGATTGTGAAGAGGAAGAAGAAAAGGAGAAAGAAAGGTCAAAAGAAGAGGATATACTCTAGGAACAAAGCCTAGATAAAGAAGAAATGAATCCGACCATATCTTGTAATGCATTGGCTGGAATTACCACACCTTAAACCATCAATATGGAAGGACAAATCAAGAAGAAAAAGGTAATAGTGTTGATTGATTCAGGAAGTACCCACAATTTTATTCGTTGTAAGATAGCAAAAGAATTGAATTTCTTCCTATATCTAGCACCAAAGTGTCAGGTGATGGTTGCAAATGGAGGAACGATAAATTGCTCTGGAAAGTGCCATAATATCAAGCTATCCATGGGAGAATATGTATTGAAAAGCCCAGTGCTTTCCATTCCAATGGAAGGTGCTGATGTTGTACTAGGAGTTCAATGGCTACAATCCTTGGGTACAATAGCTTTTAAATTTCAAGAACTTTTCATGAAATTTTATGCAGAAGGAAAGGAAGTTGAATTAAGGGGTATTGCAGGGAAACCAGGAAAGGTAATAAGCTCTAACGGTATGACAAAGCTTCTAAAAAAGGAACAATAAGGTGTAATTACACAATTATGTTTGCTATATGTTTCCACATCGAATTCATTTGTTGCTCCAGATCTCCAAAAATTCTTGGACAATCATTCCAAGGTATTTGAGACTCCCAAAGGTCTCCCACCTATTCATGATCATGATCATGCTATTCATTTGATTCCAGGAAGTGTTCCTCCAAACATCAAGCCGTACAGATATCCCTATTCCCAAAAGAGTGAAATTTAACGTATGGTTGTAGAAATGCTTGAGGCTGGTATAATTCAACCTAGCCAAAGTTCTTTCTTTGCTCCAGAAGTATTGGTGCACAAGAAGGATGGATCATGGAGAATGTGTCTGGATTATAGGGAGATCAACAAGCTCACTATTAAAGATAAGTTTTCCATTCCTGTCATTGATGAATTATTGGATGAATTGCATGGATCAATTTACTTCACCAAGTTAGATCTTCATTCAGGATATCATAAAATCAGAATGAAGACTCAAGACATTCCGAAAACAGCATTTAGAACTCATGAGGGTCACTATTAGTTTTTGGTCATGCCTTTTGGCGTTACCAATGCACCTTCTACATTTCAAGGTTTGATGAATTCCATTTTCAAACCCTTCCTTATAAAATTTGTGTTAGTATTTTTTGATGATATACTAATCTACAGCAAGTCTTGGAAGGATCATGTTGAACACGTTGATAGGGTGCTACAACTATTGGAGGAGAAATAATTATATGCAAAAATATCCAAATGTTTCTTTGGAGTACAAGAGGTGGAATATCTAGGTCATATTGTATCTCATGAAGGAGTTAAGGTAGACCCTAGAAAAATTAGAGCCATTAAGGAATGGGAAATCCCCACATCCATAAAGCATTTGCGAGTATTTATTGGGTTAACAAGGTATTATCACAAGTTTCTTAAGAATTATAGGAAAATAGCAGCACCTCTAACAACATTGTTGAAGAAAGATGCATTTTCATGGACTCCAGAAGCAACAAAGGCCTTTGAAGATCTTAAAGAGGAATGTGCCAAGCACTGGTCTTAGCTACACCAGACTTCACAAAAACCTTTATTGTGGAATGTTATGCTTCTGGAAATGGAATTGGTGCTATTTTAATGCAAGATGAAAGACCCATTGCTTTTGAAAGTCGTCCAATCAAGGGAAAGTATTTACACAAAGCTATTTATGAGAAGGAAATGTTGGAAATACTACATGCACTTAAGAAATGGCGACCCTACCTAATGGGAAGACACTTCAAGGTAAAAACGGATCACGATAGCCTTAAATACTTTTTAGAACAAAGATTATCCTCTGAAGAACAAAAAAATGGGTCACAAAGATGTTGGGTTATGACTTTGAAATCATATACAGAAAAGGGAAGAAAAATGTTGTCGCAGATGCACTCTCAAGAAAGGATGAGGATGTGGAAGCATTGTTGTGTGCCATTTCTATTATCCAACCAGATTGGATAAACGAAGCAAGGGAGGAATGGAAGAATGACAAGGAAGTGTGGGAACTTATTCGAAAGTTACAAAAAGATTCCAATACATCTGATACATTTAGCTGGAAAAATGATTCGTTATGGTACAAAGATCGCTTATACCTCTGTAAGAATTCCCAACTCAAACAAAAGATTATTCTAGAATTGCACGCTCCTCCCTTAAGAGGGCACTCAGGATTTTTAAAAACTTACCACAGGGTTAAGAAGGAAGTTTTTTGGGATGGCCTTAAATCAGATATTCAAAAGTTTTTGGCGGAATGTTTGATATGCCAACAAAATAAAGTTGAAACAATTAAGACACCAGGTCTATTACAACCTTTATCCATTCCAAACCAATGTTGGGAGGAGGTTCAATGGATTTTACCACAGGTTTACCCAAGTCCGAGGGAAAGAGTGTCATCATGGTGGTAGTTGACAGACTTACCAAGTATGCACACTTTTGTGCATTATCACATCCATTTAAAGCCAGTACAATTTATACGACATTTATGGAAACAATTCAAAAGCTACATGGAAACCCAAAAATTATTGTAAGTGACAGAGATCCCACTTTTACAAGAAATTTTTGGATAGAATTATTTTCTTGTCCTGGTACTCAGTTAGCTGATAGCTCATCTTATCATCCTCAATCTGATGGGCAAACGAAGGTAGTAAACAAATGTTTGGAAGGATATCTTCGTTGCTTTGTATCTGATAAACAGACACAATGGGTCAAATGGTTGCCTTTGGCTGAATGGTGGTATAACACTTCCTTCCATTCTGCAACAAAAATGACCCCATTTATGGCACTTTATGGATATCATCCACCATCCATCACATCATATTTAATAGAAAATTCTAAGGTTCAAGTAGTGGAACATCACATAGAGCATAAACAACAAGTTCTCCAACTCTTAAAGGATAACCTCTTGTTGGTGCAGAATAGAATGAAACAACAGGTAGATCAACATCGGAGTGAAAGAAGTTTTGATGTAGGTGATTGGGTATTCCTATGGCTACAACCATATAAACAAATGTCCCTCAAGCAAGCTAAGAAGGATAACAAATTGTCACCAAAGTATTATGGTCCATACAAGGTGTTGCAAAATATTGGTACTATGGCATACAAATTTGAGCTTCCTGCAGCTTCTTGAGTGCACCCAGTTTTCCATGTTTCGTGTTTAAAGAAGGTTATAGGCAACAAGCTCCCAGTTCAAACAATATTGCCAGAACTTGACGACGAAGGAAAAATTATATTGGAATCGGAAGCAGTCATAGAAACAAGAACTCGACAACTATGAAAACGATCCATTTCAGAGTATCTCATCAAGTGGAAGAACTTATCCGCTAAAGATTCCACATGGGAGGATGATAATTTTATACAGAAGCATCTAGAACTACTCAAACGTTGAGGACAACACCTTTTTGAAGGAGAGGGGCATGTTAGGTCCCTATAATACTAGTTATGCCCCCATTAATATTATAGTTGCATCCCTTATTAATATTGTTGTGCCCCTATTATCCCCATATTGTTATTATTGTGCCCCATAGAATCCCTTTATTGTTATTTGTGTGCCTTTATATTATTATTGTTAGGTCGGCTTGGTTATATTGTGACCCCTTAGACTCCTATATATAGAAAGGAGGTTTTGCCATTTGAATCATCCAAGAATTGTTCATTTATGTACTGTAAAGGAGGTTTCCCCCTCAAAGAGGTTCAATTCTAAGGCGTTGATCTATCTTTTCTATATTTTTGTGAGCTGGTTTCATAACATATAGAGATTACATAACATGTGCATTGATTTTTTTTATTAATGTATTTTTAAGCATATGTCAATATTACTTCATATTAAAATATTTTATTCATAACCGACATTGGATATTTTATTCTATACAACATTACAATAATTTTTTTAACATTTTTTTTCTATCTATAGATATATATGAAATTTGTATCACATGTTAAAATATTTTTGAAAAGTATAAAGTTTAATATTTCTTTTAACATTTTTTTTTCTATCTATAGATATAAATGAAGTTGATATCACATGTTAAAATATTTTTGAAAAGTATCAGGTTTAAACATCCTCTCTCTCTCTCTCTCTCTCTCTCTCTCTCTCTCTCTCTATATATATATATATATATATATATTCTTTAATTACTCTACATGAAATTATATTAGGTTGCATGGACAACTAATCAAATATTCATAGCACTTATTTTTCTCTTTTTTATTATATCTGACATTGCTTTTCTATTTATAGATTTTTTTTATTTATTTTTATTTTAAGAAAAACGGACATATCTAAACATCACCTTCACACTGGGTTGTAGAATGAGCCTCTCTGCTCAATCAGAAGTTAAGATTTATCTATATTGGTTTTATTAAAACATTAATATTATATATAGTTAAATACAATTTTTATATGTTTTATAATTTTTTAAAGATAATATATATAATATTAATTATATATAGAAGGAACAAAAAAAAAGAGTTTATTTTAAATACTATTTTTTATGGGTGGTGGGACGTGACACGTGGTATCCGAGGGTTGTGCAACTATCAGTGACCTCGGGAGCTCTCTGGCACATCTGGAGATGCTTTAGCCTGGAAAGAAGAACATGAGGTTGTTATGGCTAAGTTGGAGCAACTCAGTCACCTCGGGATCTCTCCAACACAGCCGGAGATGCTTTAGTCCGGAAAGAAGAACATGATATTGTTATGGCTAAGTTGGAGCAACTCCAATACTTTTAGTGCCACATTCATGAAAGAATGTGGCACTAAAAGTATTGGAGTCAAGGGATCTCTACTTGAATGGTTCATGAGGCACAATACTTGCTAAGGTTTTGCAAATGGGGTAGCAAGCTAAGTGGGCTTGATTGTGGGGAAAACTCCACAGTTAAGCGCGCTTGAGCCAGAGGAGTTCTGGGATGGGTGACCTCCTGGGAAGTCCTGGTTACCGGGTGCAAGCCCCGGAAGTGATGATTGATGCTATATGATTCGTTCTCCACATTTCACTAGTTTCAATCCCACTTCTTCACCCTTGTGAGCATCACCCGATGCAATGAGTGCTAAGTGAACTATTCAAAAATCATGAGAAATTAGTCAGTTACGACTACCTCTCATGGAAATGGTCATACGTTTGAATGACTTACTTAACGCAGTTGAATCCCAAAAATGATATCTAATATAATGCACTGCGTAAATCCCCCATACTTAGAATCATGGTTGTCTAACATGGGAAAAATATTTTGGCCGGTAAAATTGACAAGATGGAATCCTAGCTTGCTCACTTTGAACAACATGTCAATTGTCTCTAGTTCTCACATCCTTCTCTAGGGATGAGGCCAGATAATCCTGTCTCTATTACTTCAGATGACGAATTATGGTAATTGTTTTCTTATTAGTTATTTTTGTTTTTTGGCATGTAAGGCCTATACGACCGTGGGTCTCCCAGTTGGGTATTTTGCTTCTTCTTTTTTGTACTATGGTTATAACAATGGTCAATAAACCTGGTGAGGGTGAGGCCACGTGCATTTTGACATCCTTGTACATAATTTTTATTAATGAAAAATTGTCGACTTATATATATATATATATATATAGATATTATTGTTTTTATTTTTTTTATATGTTCATTTCTATGTTTTAGAATATTATATTTACAAATATAAATCATCATCATCATCATCATCATACACACACACACACACACACACACACACACACACACACACACAGATGTTACTAATATGAATCATCATTATTTAAATTATGAAATTTTGTGCCAAGAAATTGTTTCTAATGTTTTTAATATAAACAAAATTGCAATATAACAAATTGAATTGAATAGACTTATTATTTTTATTATTGTTTATGGTTTATTTTTTTATTTTTTTTAATTGTTATTTTTTTTTTTAGTTGAGTTAACATTATGTTTAATTGTTATTATTGTTTGATCTAACACTCCATTACAACATAACCCCCATATAGAAGAAAAATAAAGTTTCTTATTAGTTTATAAAACTTTGGTTAATAAAATCTCACCTTGTGTTCTTATGAAAAAAGGGAGAAAGTTTAAATTACAATAAGCGCACAAACAAACACAAATTTGGAAACAAAATTTAAGTGGTTCATCTAATATGGGCTACATCCAAGGAGATGACATATTTATAGCCTCAAAACCATGGGATACAAAAACCTCAAATTAATAAATTTCCCATAAGTTTACCTTCACGACCGCCCTGCCTCCCCTTCCCCCCACCCCCCCTTAAACTTGATCTGAGAAGATTAACTTGGTCTGAATATTCCATATAAAAAATTTACCATAGGTCAAAATGTAAGGGTAACCATCTACTATATCCACCAATTTTGTAGAACACATTTTCTCTAAATACAAGAGTAACCACCACTATATCCACCAGTTTTGTAGGAAATGTTTCCTCGTACATAGTTCATCAACCTTATTACGTCCTGATATTTAAGATTCCCCCTTCAAGTTAGCATATGAGTACACCTGTCATTCTTATACCTATTTAAGTGGTCCATTCCACCATTTATCCTCCATCCTCTCTATGCATGAGAATGATGACTTCATTTCCCACCCCACTAAACACATGTATGCATGAATAAAAAGTTTTACAACAACTTTGGGAAATACATCCTATATATGGCTAGGCTTTACAACTTGAACCAAACACTCTTGGGTGTCCATGCACTACTTAGCTCTCCATAACATGTTGGCTTCTTCGAAAAATCTCCTCCTCATCTACTCCATATAAGTTCTCACTCCATGAAGCTACCTAAACTTTCTCTCACTATATACCCATGTTCTTGAGAACCTTCTATTTGTTAGGTAAAACTCAGTGAGAGAGTCCAAGGTGCTAGCTCAAAAAATGGTAGTTTTGAGAACATGAGTTTGCTTGCCCATGGCTTTCTGAGCATAAATTACATATAATGAAGCCTTTAAAAGAAAATACTAATTTATTGGTAATGTGTCAAGGATGTGAGTGATGAAGGCTCACTTGATTTTCTTGGCTAGGATTGGCTAAGGGACACTAATAAAATTTTCTACTAGTTGGTTTTTCAGCAGAGAAAGGTCAATGAATTTATATATCTCTCCGGTATTTTTTACATGGTATTACAACTTTACCAACCTGGAGTCTCCAAGGAGAGTGAGTTAATGGAGGGAGCAAGGAAGATTTTGTTGGGCCTAAGGATAGTCATATGTTGTCATGCTGGAAATTTCATATATAGGGGATGCACTTACATTATGAGTGCAAAGAGGATATATGATTCCCAAAACTATGAGGACAATAATGGTGTAAGCTTGTGGTAGTAGCGGGTGATAAAATATATTTTAAGAGGCAGTCTAGTGGAGGCTCCCTAGTTGATGATGCCATAATTTTGGGTTGAGTAGGTGGAACCAAAGGAAGCATATGACTAGGTGAGGAAAGAATTAGTTGTACCAAATAGAGAGAATGGTGGTAGAGGTGTCAGTGTAACAATAATAATAATAATAAATAATAATTTATAGTGGAGTCCACAAATTTTTTAATTGCATGTTGTTGACAGTGCAAGACCCGCCAACATTCAAGGGATCTCCCCAGTATGAAGTCCCAACTAAACCTCACACCATTTGGTGTGGGAGGCCCATCCAATATGATAGCTTGATTGCCATTATCTTAAAGATTTGCCTCAACTCTTACTTGTCAGCACAGGAGAGTGGTCTACTTTGTCTTCCGAGAAGTGAGGTTCTCGTGCCTGGTGATTGTAAGTGTCACTTGTGTCAATGGTTCTTTCATCATAGAGGGAGAGGGTGGGAGTGAGTCCCAAGTCGGTTGGGAGTACTCCCAACTCTGCTAGGAACACACAACACAACAGAACATGCACAGCCTCTGGTGGAACATTCCACAAAAATGCAGTAGCCACAACACGCAAGGGAAGATAACACGTATAACACTCAGTGGATTAGTCTGTGTGAGTACAACAGTTGTTATAGCAAGTTTTATGTGAAAGGTCTGTCTAATGTCCGAGATATTAGTCTACATGGAAGAGACAATGTTAAAAACATATACAACACATTTTCATTAACATATGTGTATTACAACAAGTGAATTAGTTCAAGTGTTAAACACAGGTTAAAGCAACATGCATTACAAGTGTTAAAGATTAGTCTTACAACAGTTACAATACATGTGTGAAAACATTCTAGCTTGTTAGCGAGCTTCAGAATTAACCGAAAGTTCCAAGACACATCGTTACACCATACATCACTAACCCCATGTGTGGAGCGTTCGAGCCACAACTTACTCCTTAAAGAAAAGATTACAAACTCTCAAGGCTATGTGGGAGGAGTTAAGGTGAAAAGTCCTTGACATGTACAAATGAGGGGGTATTTATAGCCAAAGGTGAAACTGACCCTTGTGGCCGTTCGACCACCCTCATGACTATTTGACTTCCATGACTTTTTGACTCTAAATGACTCTTTGTACAACAAGTTGGTCTCTTGGACTTCCACGTTACATTACATTGATAGATAGTGTAGCCCACAATAGAGATGTGGATGAAATGACTCATGACATTACTCAACATGGCAATGTTGGTACATTCATGCTGCTGTTGGTGTGCATGTCGAGCTGCAGTGCTTCTAGGTGATGGATGCCCTCATGGTGTGTCATAGCTTCACCTCCGCACGGCAAAGTGCGTGGAGTTTTCGATCATCATTGGTTTGCTTGTTTGCTAGTCCATCCATCCGCGAACACATCTTTGCATGATCATCTATTTGCGAGCACATCTCTTTGCATGCATCGTTTGCTCATCTGTTGGTGAACTTGTCCTTCTGCATCTATTCCCTTTCTTCATCCCATCCGTCATCCCACCATTTTTGTTTGTGTACCTATGTCTGTAATCACTCATGATGAGACAAAATAAAATCCATAAACCTCTTAGTCTATCATGATGCATGATCATTTCAGATGCAGATGACTAGGAGGGGTGACAAGGTTGTGAGGCAGGATGGAGGCTCTGGGAACTGCTGATGAAAACTGCGCAAGAGTCATTGGGTGATAAAGATAGGCAATCCGGATCGATAGTGACTATCCGCGGGGTCTGGGTTAGCTGCAGGACAAAACTGCACAGTTTTTTAGAGGAATAGTATGGGCTGCGGAAAGGCTGGGCAGGCAAAATCTACACAATTTTTGGAACGAGCGAGCAGTAGGAGCTTAGCAGCAAAAACTGTGCAATTCCTGAGGGGAACTAGCAGTCAGCTACTGGGTCACTGGCAACAAAAACTACGCAATTCATGAGGGGAATTGGCAGTCAGCTGTCAGGAGCTTGGCAGCAAAAATTGCGTAATTCTTGGAGGGAACCAGCGGTCAGTTGTTGGAGCTTGGCAGCAAAAACTGTGCAATTCCTGGAGGGAACTGTCAATTGGCTATAGGGAGTTGCTGGCAGGAAAAAATACATTGATGCTGGGAGGCTAGCCTGTTAGTCACCTCTGCGCAGTTTCTGACCTGAGCGGAATGCTGGGAAGCAAAGGACTTGTTCATGAAAACTGCGCAATTTTCTTGGTGAGTAGTCAGTCGACTGTTAGGAGGGCTACCTAGAAAAACTGCACAATTTTCTGAGGGAGACAGGGATGGGAATTGGGTGTCTGTCTAACCTATCTGCGTAATTTTCTTAGTCAGTGGAGAGGGCAAGGTCTGCAGCCTCTGCACAATTTTTTAGAGGAGTCAGTCCCGAGGTGGCTATTGGGTCAAACTCTCAGGTTGACCAGCATGAAGGTTGATTGATTTGTTTGCGAACAATGCATCTTGAAATGGCTTGCTTGGCGCTTCTACACTGTTCTGGGTGACAGTCGATTGATTCAATGCTAGGGTGATGGTATAGCTGTCAGAGGGGAATCCAGTCGTTAGAACTTCAACAAAGTGACTAAGTATGTGAAGGAGCAAAAAATACATACATGATCTTGGAAACATGCACTGACATGACTTGACGATGAGATGAATCAAACCATCTGGACACACATGCTCAACATGACTGAATGACGGTGTAAGCGACAAGCGTGACACTTGTGATTGATCATTGGTCGACCATGATGACACTTGCGCGACAGTGAATGTGAATCTGTGTGTGAGCGTGACATACGTTTTCATAGCGAACACAACAAGTACACACGAAGTGAAGACTTTGAGTATAATCAGAACATGGTTGCAAGCATGACTTTGACATAAACATGCAAAAACTTTGGTGAAATGATCAAACAAGGTGGGTGCAAAGACTCACATGAGCTCACGGAGTGAACTCGAGTGTGTGCAATCATCAAGTGAAACTCTCAAGGGAGGCTCCAAAATTGGGTGCAGGCCAAAATTTTGGAGGGTGGTTTTAACCACTACAACAAATGTAAATGGGCATACTACTGTAAGATATATTAAGGCATGTGTACCTATAGGAAATTACAAGTAAATTTTTGAGTTAGACCTAGGTGATATGGGAGCATGCCAAATTATATGATACCCCATATATAAACTTTGAATCCCCAAGTCAAGGTTTAAGGGGGATCAATAGGTAAAAGAGTCAAATATGCTTGGTGAAATAGTGGTGGTTTTGGGAACATGGTTTAGGTTGCCCATGATAGTTTAGTCACCAATAATACTATACATAGGAATAATATTTGAATCCTTAAAAATACCCTGTTTAAAAGACTTGAGAATAATTTATTGTAATGTGCCCAAGAGACATTGTATTGCTAGTTTTTTTTTAACTTCTATTAGTAAATTTATGTTTATCTCCAGTAATTTAACACTATTCTATTCTCACCTTGACCCTACTTTCAAACCTTATTTGCACTTCCTTAGATTAATCCGGTCTCTCATTAGCACATGGCCATTAACCCGCACTATAAGTAAAACAAAATACAATGTCCATATGCTTTCTTGCCAAATATCTACCTAGTAAATCTTCCCATTTATTCCAATCTATGCATTTCTTTTCATACTTAGGTATCCAAGTAGTAAATCTGCCTCTACTGCTTATAACAACTTGCAAGTGGTAAATTTTCCTCTACTAATTATAACAACTCATTATCCACTTTCCAAAGTTGATGGACTAAAAAGGAGAAAAAATAAAATAAAATAAACATTACAAAATCACTGGAAAAAAATTACATCATTAATCTAGACCTTGCACCTTAAAAAACATAGACATTTTATTATCTCATCGGCAACAAACTTGGGGCATTTTTACAATCATATTTTTACGCTGAGAGGAATTTTCTTTGTGGGGTTGGGGTGATTGGGGTGAGCAAACACTGTTCACCCCAACCAATAAGAAGTCTTCATTTTCTTTGTTCGCTGCAATTAGATTTTCACACATGGCAGTTGTTTCTCCATACATTCTACGGATGCAATTTCAAAGGTCTACCAGAGCAGCAAGGGAAGCAAGGGCAGAGAAGAAGAAAGAAATATCAAAGAAGATGATAAGGGTACCCTGGGAAAATATTTCAGGCTTAGGGAGTTGTGGGCACATGAAAAGGAGAATTGTGAGCCATACTAATCTCTTTCTCTATGTCTGTCAATGGTCACAAACACCTGTAGGATCGTGGGTCTATTTTTCTCAAGTTGTTCACACACTCACATGCCAGTTTGCCTACTCTGATTAGGGGTTCGGGGTTCAAAGGAAGCTATAGCTTTGGATCAAAAATTTCAGGGACCCTGGAATTAGTTATGAGAGGCACAACCCACTCTGTTATTGAATGAGGCTCGCTAGAATCTCCGCCAGAGCACGACCTCCCACTCAAGATTTCTAACAGGAAAACCCCAAAGTTGTAGATATCGTTGGCCTTGGTCAAGTTCTTCTCGGTGAAATATTCAGGATCCAGGTACCCAACGGTGCCAAACATTTCATTCGACTGGGAAAGGATAGGCCGAAATTTGAAACCCTAGCAGACCATGTCTGGTCCAACAATATATTGGAAGGCTTGATGTCTCCATGAATTATGTAAGGGGCAGTGCCCTCGTGCAAATACTCTATGCCCTGGGCTGAATCTGAAGCAATTCTCAGACGATGTGACCAGTCGAAGATAATTCCCCCTTCATGAAGATGATATTGCAGAGATCTATTGGGCATGAACTGGGTTATCAAAATCATTTTAGTTAGATCCTCACAGTAGCCCACGATGCGAGCGATATTCGGGTGTTGTGCATGTGACAGAGCCCATATCTCCACCGAGAAACTGAATCTGTAGCTTCTCTCAGCCTTGTAGAGAACATGCGAGGGTTTGATTCTCTTTACTACCCGGACTTGCCCATCGAGGAATATGGCCTTGTACATGCTCCCGTGATGGCCTTTGCCCATAAGCCTCCTGTCCTTGAAACTTTTAGTTGCTCTCTCAACTTTTGAGAATGTCCAGGTTGTCACCCATATGTGGAAGTTTTTATGTTCCATGATGCTGAAGGTCATGGGTGCCTTTCTATGTATTTTTCACATGAAAAATATGCAGAGCATGAAACCTTCCAGGACTATGCACAACAAGGGCACAATTGTGTCGAAGGCTAACAACAAGATCCGATAGTGGTATTGCTGCAAGGAAGAAGAAGTGGGTGCTTTATGAGTTCTTGGGCTTAATAATGTGGTGTTTCATGCAATATTAGGGAAGAGAGACATTATGGTGTGGCTCGATTAACGTTGGTTCTCTCATTAGATTCGGAGAGAATGGGCACAACAACCAAAGTATTTTATAATTTATTCTATTGGTTATTTTCCTCCCAAAGTAAAATTCAATACATCAGGGATAGGAATGGAACATTTGTTACCAACAAGACTTCCTCCCAAAATAAAATTCAATACAGAAGTGCTAGGAATGGAACATTTGTTACCAACAAGACTTCCTCCCAAATTAAATTCAATACAAAGGTGCTAGGAATGGAAAATTGGTTGTCAAGAAGACTTCTAATATGTGCCATATGTATTTCTTGGAAATCACACAAGAAGTTGAATCTAACTGATTTTGGCTGGCCCTCTAATTGGAAAAGTATGCACTCAATCACACCATGTAATACTGAATTCAAAAAAGGAATAGTGAATTATGGGTGAAAGTTACAAATGCCATAGGTTAGTTTTGTGGCTTCAAGAGAAGTAGAAAGGAGGCAAAGATTTTTACAGAAGAGGAAGGTTAGGGTCATTTCATCAGGGATCAGCAGTGTAATCAAAATGAGCTCATAAGGTGCCCTGTGCGCTTCTAAGGTTTTCGTGAAAACCTAAGCCTTCCAAAAGTTGTATATTCACATTGTAACATTTTTAGATGAATGAAAGGGGATTGACTCTCTTAGTTTGGTAATTTTCATGGCTTGTTTGATCTCTCAAAGATTCTTGGCAATTTTGGGCTTTGGAGCGTCAGAGTTTCCTATAGAGGAAAAACGATCAAAGGACCTTAGAATCCAAGGAACAAGCATCATTTTCGGGTTGGCTTCTTTATCAACCTTGGCCATTATTTATCTTGAATTTCTACAAAAAATGAATTTATAAGCTATGCTCTAGAAGGGTATATTTCCAGTTGAAAATTATTCACTGCATGCTGAAACTCCAAGAAGTCATGTTGCACAATATCCGATATACTATTACAAAATTTTATATGCTTGAATGAATGTATTTTGTTCAATCATTTTATGATATTTTCTTGGAAAATTTTATTTTTTTAGATAGTACAAAGTTTGTTTTCACATTTTTGAAGTGTGATGGTAGCCCAACGAAAGTACTGCGGTGAAAGGAGGTAGTACTGCTATAAACAAGGCTCAAGATGTTGTGACAGGCATGATTGCAAAAGGGTTTATTCTAGGAAAGGATGCTATGAACAAAGCCAAGGAATTTGATGAGAAGCATGGCTTCACAAAAAATGTTTTTACTAAGGTGACATCTTTTGACAAGAAAATTGGTTTCATGGAAAAGATTAATGTTGGCACAAGCGTTGTAAATAAGAAACTAAGGTCAATGGATAAAAAATCCAAGTATCAGAGAAACAAAATCACCATTTTCTACAACAGTTTTTTCCCTTATGAAGAACAAGTATGTGTTCACTTCTATAGCATGGGGGACTGGTGCCTTCAACAAGGTTGCAAAGGATGTTGAGGTTGTTCATCTGAAAACTAAAGAAAAGGTTCAGTTAGCTGAAGGGAAAAATAATATACAAATTTCAACTGCAACCGGTCATCTATACCGTGATTTTGAACAATTTCACGATGTTGAACCTCCAAATGCATATGAGCCTTCAGCTGTGCCATTTAGCTCAGCAGGAAACTCAGCTACGTATTCCAGCTTTCCATGATATGATGATGATTCCTTTTCTCCCATTAATCATTCTGTCAAGGGGTCTAGCGAACCAACTAAACTACCACCTTCTTAAGGCCTGATTAGTCACTTAAGATGGAAATTTATGTATCTACTACCTCTCTTGTATAATTTGTCTTTTTCTATCAGTTGAAGTTTTGTAAATTTTCATCTATTGTATACCTCATGTTGATTAGAAATTTTGTTTCCATTTTATTTGATTTAAGGTACTTTATATTGTTCAGTTCAATTTACTATTCAGGTTCTTTTCAAGAATTGGTGATGGGCATTATCTTCCACAATTTTCAGCCATCAAGTTAATAGCATAAATATAAAAAATGGAATAAATGTTCTCATTAATCAGAAGGTGCAATAGTATGATCGAAATGTATCCAAATACTTGTCATTATGTTTTCTGCTGTGTCTGAAGGGAACCGTATATTCTTCTTTTTGGAAATTGTTTGTTAAACAATTGTCTTTCATAGTTGAAGAAAATAAGTTCAAGATTTAGTTTGTTTGTTGTGAATTAGCTCAGATATGACCTAGTTCAGTTATTTATTAAGTTCCCTATGATACGATCGAAATAGACATTTTTTTTATGGGAAGGTCAATGTTTTGGCAGGGGGATTACAAAACTATATCATAACTATTTTATTTATTTGTTTTCATGGGTAGTGACTAGGTTTGGTGGCCTAGGGAGGATGATGACAATACATATATGTTTTATAATGTGTTAGTTTGTGGAATTTTAGAATTTTGATTATCTAAGCTTAAAAATGTGTCTTTACAAGGACATAATTGCATGATAGTATCTTTTAGGAGTTGTGTTTAATGTACCCAATAAATGTGGGCATTGGATGGCCACAGGAGCACAGACAACATAAAGCCTAAACAAATTTGTGATGGTGCCCTTCATATATTGGTTTCTAAGTATTAGATGAGAATGAACATTGAATGGTCAAGGAGGAGAAACTTATAAAATGAGTTGTTTATGAAATGTTCCATATGTCCTCCTGAAAATAATATTAAATTCATTATGTCATTTGCAATTTAATTGCTAAGTACCCAATGACAACAGATCTTGGATGTCTAGAAGTACTTGGTCTAGAATTTGAACAATGATAACATTTTTGTTTTCTTGGTTGTTAAGTACCCAGTGACAACATATCTTGGATGTTTAGAAGTGCATGGTCTGAATAATGATGACTTTTTTGTTTCTTCATGTATCAGTTCGGTATAATCAAAAGAGGTTTTTCCAGTTGAAGCATTTGTGCTTGGACAATGGCTATAAAGCAGATCGGGTGCAGGTGAAGGTGTCATATATTTAATTTTCCTTACGTATATGTTCTTTGAAATAACCTTTACAACCATGTATTTAAGGACTTTTGCTTATTCTTGATTTTGCAATTTCAATAAACAAGTGTGAACTACCCTTTTTTAGGTAAATTTGCTTGGAATCGAAAGAAGCCTAAATAGAAGTTGAGTTCAGAGAAGAATTACAATTGTCCTAAAATTTCTATCATGGGAAAAACATCCTACTCATAATAGAAATTACATAGTACTCTGTCCATAAAGTTCAATGTACAAAGCCTTAAATTTTTATTTGTGCACAACATAGATCCTAGGTAAAGAGAAGCTTCATCCACCACGAAGAACTCAGATAGTTCAATTCTTTATGAGAATTCTTCGGCTAAAATCACATGATAGTACATTTGTCAACTCATTTCAAACCAACAATTGTGGTTCATCGTCAGGACAAGTTGAAGAACCAGATCATGGCTGCATATTAAATAAGGAGGGCAGATCATCCTGTTAGAGTTGGTATTTTCATCCCTCCGTCAGAGATCAAATCCTCTTGTTGCATTTCATATTAGGTGTCCCACCCAGTCATTTGCATTCCATTAGGTGCATGGATCATCTGACGGTAGTGACATTCCTACAGTTTCCCTCATGTTATCTACCTGTTGGATCATGTTTGTTCATTAAAAAAAAGTATATACACTCTTCTTTTTATCTTAAAGATTGCAAAGGTTGTCTTTAGGGTTTCATTGTCATTTTGGTCTAGGGTTTCATTTGGGTTTTGTCAAAAATGGTTTCAAAAGGTCCAATAACAACCAGTAGGTACATGAGGAGTTTCCTGTACCAATAAAATTCATAATCAATTGCTCAGAAATGTATTTTTCCTCAAAACTCTGTTTTGAGGAAAAACAAAGTATTCTAGGTTTTTTGTTGTATAAATTCATGTAATTTTAGTTCTCTTCTATGTAAATCACTTCAGTGGCAACCCTGGTCACCTTTCCAAGCGTCAACTGCTCCATCACCTACAAGTCAAACAAAAAATCAAAGCATTCATTTCATCACAGGCAAAAATAAAGTAAACTGCCCAAAAACAGAGTTTGAAAAGCAAGTCAAATGAAAACATTACAAAGTGGGTTGTTGATAAGTGAAAACTTAAAATCTCGTGTATATAACTCATTAGTCATGTTCAAAGAGCTCATTTGCATTCAAAGAAGACATATTAAGCAAGAGAAGGTCGTGTTGGAGAAAGGAAGCAAGTTTGAAGCAAAATTGTGCAAATCCAAAGGCGCGACGCATACAAGGGACGCGGCGCATAGAGCTGCCAAGCCCTATTTCATCAATAACTCCCTCAAATTGCCAAAATTGCTCAAACCTTCTAGTGTGCAAGTAAGCCAAGCTCTTTTCCTTGCTAGTGAAGGAGTTTTTCTTTAAGTTTATGGTCGTTATGTAAAAGAAAATCCAAACCCTAATATCTTGCAATTTCTCAAAAGCCATTGCCTAGGGTTTTTTACTTGTCATTTTGATGCCTTTTACCACTCCCTCACTTTTCACTCCTCCATTTATTTTCTCAGCTTATCCACCCATTCCCTAACTCCCATATCCAGTCATACCTATCCCCAATTCCCATTTTCCCAAATCCCTAGTCCTAACTATCCCAAACCCTAGTTAAAAATTCCCAAACCCTAATGGCTGTCCCAAGAGCTTCATGTCACCATTCGGCTGAGTGTACCATCATTCAGAGGGTTGTCATCATCATGTCAGGTTCCAATGGGTCATTTTACACCTTGTTCATACTTCAGTTGTGCCTAGGTAAGGTTCATTTCCCTCTCCTAGGGTTTTGAAGGTAATTTCTCTTGGATGGTCAAATCATCAGCAAAATTTATATCCTGATGTTCATACACCTTCCCCTATCCTTAATGTACCTTATTAAACACCTCCGATCACTGATATCCCTCAAATTCCTCATTTTCACACAAACCCTAGTTTCTTGCTACAACTTGACAATTTTCTGGGCTAGGCCTGTGTTTTGCCCTTTTGGACCCATTTCCCTTAGTCAATCTTTGCAATTCCACTTTCCCCTACTTGCTAACATCCCTCCCTACTTCCAAGAATTTTCCCAAGAATTTAGAAGCCCCTTATCCCGTTCATTTCACTTCATTTCGACAAATCCCCTGTTCCACACATCGGGATAGGTTTTACTTCAATGATCTTTCTGAGAAAGAAAAGATGAAATTTGGAAACCTGAGAGATTTTTTTTACCAAAATATGCCAAGGAAGAAAAACCTCCTTCACATTTTACACAGGTGTCATGGTTTTAGAGAAATGTCAAAAATACAGTTGCCTCGGGAGAATTGATGCACCTCTGAAGTGACCTTGGGAAAATTAAGTTTTCTCCTATCTTGGTTGGTGAAATGACTTGCTTGATGCGTTAAATGATAGGTAGACACAAATATCTTTCCAATGAGCTATCATGAGCTCAATTTGGGTTTGCGTAAGACCTTCAAAAGTTGACTGCAACAGCACTCTGCCTTTAGGCAGCCTCATTTTGTACATTTTTACCAGTCGTGGGAGATTTGACTTTTGATAGGGCAAATGAACTCCAAATTGCAAAATTCAAGGTGGGTTGGAAATTAGACTCAATAATATTTCTAAAGAGCTATTTTGTACCCAATTTGGACACCAGGAAGGCCCTAAAACATGGTCTGCAAAAAGGTGCTATCCATAGAAAGTTTTAAAACAGAATTTTCTGCCCTATGCACTGCGCCATGTGGCTCTCGCTTTTGCTAGAGGCATCCAAATCTCAAAAACGCAGCATTTTTGGATTTTTCACCCAAAATTACACTTTTCTACCTATGGCCATGAAATTTGGGCAGGTTTTGAGCCCTCAAAAAGGTCAAAGACACTCAAAAAATGACCTCACTACCCCTATTTTGATACATAGGAAGTAGTATTGGGAGAATGGACTTTTGGGGGGGCAAATGGAGGAAAATGTGAAAAATTATACTTGGGTTGGAAATTAGACAAGCATACCTTTCCAGTAAGTAGACCTGGAGCGCATTTGGACATCGGGAAGGCCTCCAAAAGTGGGTCCAAACAGGCGCTACGCATAGAGAATCAGGCACGGCACATAGAGGAAAAATTGCCAATTTGACCAAGTTTTGCTCTATTTTTCGCCCAGCTTCGCCTAGTTTGACTTTTTCACTTTCCTAATGGAAAATTTATGATGTAACTCGATGAGCATTGATGGATTATGATGTAAATATGTTTTATTTTCACTTGTAGAGGTAGATTCATCAGTTTAGAGGTTGTTTGAAATTGAATGAATCAGTTCCCTTGTTTTTAGAGGCATGCTGTTATCTTGCCTAGTTTCTAGTTCTCAGTTTAGAATCGGTTGGATCAACTCCTAGACTCATGAGCTCGACCCCTAGAGGCAATAAGGAGCTATTTTTGTCGATATTATGTTGTTTTTTAGTCATTAGCATATTTGGACTCTTGAGAAAGCATTGAGCTTCATTGTACACTCATATTTTCATTTTTGCTAAGGAATTGAGCAGGGAAAATTTTAAGAACCCCCCTAAAATTTACATGTCTAACAAATGGGCGAATCTCCATGGTATATAGGAAAAATGGAAGGTGATTTTATCAATAATATGATATGTATATATAATTTTTTGGCGAATCTCTCACCAGGCATGGCGAATATTTTACTCAATTATAAAATCTTGTGTTTATTGAATACACAAATGAAATCATTGCATTTCTTTAAAATATCTTTTGAAATCAAAATTACCAAAATTACATATGGATAACCTAGTGGGTGTAGGATAAAATTCACCCGTGCCATTCACAGAAAGCATGAGAAAAAACCTAATACTATACATAAAACCAAGAAAAATTCAAATTCATCACTTCTAGGGACCTCGTAACCACCCTGCCAATACACAAGTATGTTCCTATTTGCAATTAGAAAAACCCAAATTACAATCTGTTTACTCCAGCATATGTTGGAAAGTTATAGAAGGACGACTAGTGCAATCAATCCATTCCTTTTAGCCCTGGATTTGTTTCAGTTTAAAATAGAAGTATACAAATATACTTGTCCAATGTCTATGCTTTAACCATTCACCTTAATATGTTTTTACAATACAATTTCCTAAGTGTTATAGACATTTTTGTGTCTTACAGCTCTAAGCATGAAATGTCCATAAACCAAGGGATCCTAAGTCCCTAAAAGTGTTGTTCCGACCCCTAAAGGAACAAGGTCAACAAATTACAGCTTCTCCCTGAAGTTCTCCACCAGAAACTGCTCAGAATCAGTCAAATTAGGATCATTTCAGCTGCTCCACTGGCTAGCTGCGTTGCATAGCACCCAAATACACTAGCTAGGTGTGTTGCAATGCACCTAAATGCACTACCAGGGTGCGTTGAGCGGGAAATGACAAATGGCAGTGTCATTCCGCGAGGTGGAAAGACAATGGAAGCTTCCAGAATCTTCTCCAATGACACTTGCCTCACTGAGTTCGACCAAGGATGAGTAAGAGGCTCTCAGTCTCCATGTGGAAGCAAGAACTGACAGAGAGAAGCCACTAGTCAAATCATAAGCTGACTCATCCTCTTTGCATACATCTATATATGGATCCCTCATCCCAGAGATCCAGAGGCTGGAATTTTGTACATTGCAGAGAATTGTTGTTGGTTTTAAGATAGATATCAGAGTATTGGGTGATTTATGCTTTGTTGGAGGTGAAGAGGGGCTTCTGTGTTGGGAGATTGATGCTGGATCAGGAATCATCGGTTGTAACTCCTCCTGGATCTTCTTGTTATATCAATAAAACTATTTGAGTTTCTCCTACATGCTTGTGTATCATTGATGTTTGTTACATTTGTATGTTTAGCTTAAATCTGATCCTAAGCTATTTATGAATATAAATCTAGGTCTTTGTGTAGTTTTCTTCTTCTGTGATCTTACAGGAACTTGGTGAAGCTAGGAAAGTAAGAGAGCAGGTAGCTGGAAGTTGTCAAAGAGGAGAGAGATTGGATCAAAGGACTAGCGCAAGACACAGGTTGGTTCATCCTATTCCTCTTCGTTTATAGTTCATAAAGAAGAATACGAAAGTAGTTTTCTCTGTTTGTTTCTAAGGTCACTGTCACACCTTAGTGGGATAGGGTTGTTCTGAATAGACACTTTACCCGTTAACAAAATGGAGACTCCACTGGGGATCGTGTCTAATTAGTTTATTGGTGTTTCTCTTGTTGTTTGTTTCATAAACTTAGAAGTAGCAATTGAACTGCATTTGCCATTAACAAATGCAAAGTAGACATCTGCTACTTCAATCCATTCACTGGATCTGTTTATGATTTGAACAGCTGATTCACAAATGATCTGATTTCCCTTTGTGATAGCTCTTACACCTTTAAATCTACCCTCTGATTGTGCATTACTGATTGCTTTTACTCTGCCAAAAAACCATAGATTAAATTGCAAAACGTGACCCAAAACCCGGATAGAATTCTCGTTTCTGCCCCAGCGCAGGCTCTGTGAAGAGGTTCTGCATTTCAACGCAGTTCCCGAGAGGGCTACCTGCACTGCAATCCAGTTTCTCTGTGTAACAGGTGTGCTGATCAGCCTAGCCCTGTGCAGCTGAGGTTCTTTGCTTCAATTTTTCAGTTTTGTCTCTGATTTTTGCAGCTTGTGATCAGTGTATATGTCTGTTTGAAAACCCCTTTTCTTTGCCTTAATTCTGCCTCCTTTGTATAAAAAAACTGTAGATGTTTTTGTGTGTTTGTTACATCATTTACAGTTTTCCATTGCAAAAGTAGAATAGTCATACTGTCGTCCTTTGATTTAGATCTGTCGTAACTATCGATTTTGATCTTAGGAGAAAGTTTATTTGCTATTGACAGTCGATTATGCTTTTACTTTTGCCTTTGGTTTGAATTTGTGACTTTCTAGTGTCGAAACGAGTATTTATTTCAAAATCGTAAAGTGTCGTAATCATCTCTATCTTTTGATTTCGAAAAGAAGCTTGTTTGTGTTTGTCACTTGAAAGCAAATTCAGATTTGTACATCAACTTTCTTTTTAGGCATCAATATTAAGAAAGTGAAAAACAAATACATGCACATGTGCATTTGCATATTGACAGTCTGTTTGGCTTGATTTAGGAAAGTGCATTTACAGTGTGCTTTTTTCTCTTTGTGAAAAGATTGTGTCTTTCTTTTCCCTTTGTAGCTAGAATTTTCATTGCTGAAAAGAGATAAAAGTTTGCTTATCATCTTTAGATTGCATTTTAGGAATTACATCTACATCTCGTGGTGAACCCAAAAGGAAAACTTCATAAGAAAGATCAACGTAAAATAAATTGAATGAATCTAACAACGCTTTGGAACTTAATGCACAACATTTAGAGGTCTAGGCTAGAGACATATTCCGGCGTCGTAAAGCCTGGTAACTGTTGTCCTCACTGATGGTTGGGTGATTCCTCCACTTTGAGACGATAAGTGCCAGTACGGACTTGTGCTCCCACGTACCGTCGAGTATATATTGGGAGACCCCTATAGGCTTAAAACCTTTTATCCATAGGAAGCCGTGTCGGCCACCCTACTGATCGCAATGCACCGAACATAGCATTCGAGAAGATTGACTGCTGTACCCTAAAAAGTATTCTGCAGTTTTGCGATTGGTTTGGTACTCCCTCTATCTAGATCTCCAGAGCAGTCCCTTTCGTTCCTTTTCAGACTCCTTAACGGAAAAGGTCCATCTGAGCACTTGTCACTTCAGGCTCATTAAAAATCGAAGGAGACTAGAGTCATCTTTTGTTTTTTCTCGACTCTTAAAAACTGAAAAAACAAGTTGTGTCAAAGCGTCTAAAAATTTATTTTAAACGGAATATTCATTACCCTTTTCCTACGTTGATCTTAGGTTGAGAAAATGGAGCCTACCAACCAAGGAATTCCCCTTGGTGGAAATCCTAGTCCCTTCTCCTCTTGGGGAGATGTTGGTGCACCACATATGGCCACATTGTCACTTCCAGGACTGACAATTGGCTTGCCGGTATGGTTCTTCTCAACCAATGTCGTTTAGAACACCACTATTCCTGAACAATCGAATCGGCAATTAGACGAGTCCAGAGTTGCCCACCAACCTTCTACTTCCTCTAATTCTTCCTCTCCTCCTTCCTCTTCGCTTGATGGGGCTGGCAAAGCCAAAAGTCAAGTTCCTAAGGAAAAGAAGGAAAAGAAGAAGAAAGAGAAGAAGAAGAAGAAGGAGCCAAAGGCAAATGGGGGAAAACGAGTGTCGTCTAACGAAAATCCACACACTGCACTGACCAGGCCTAAATCGCCATGTGTCATTTGCAAAGGAGACCACTTTCACAGAGATTGTCCTTGCATCCCTCAGATACTAAGGGATTGGTCTCCTCGTTTGCACAATCCGGTGTCATCAACCTATGGTGATCATGTTGAAAGCACACCGTCAACTAGTGAAAGTGAAGCCCCAGGACAAAAAGGGAAAGCTAGATTTCCTTGTAAGCTGTGCGAAGGCAATCATGCCGTCCACCGTTGTCCCTTCTTAGACGAAGCTAAAAGAGTTTTGGATGATCGTCCGGTTTCACCGTTACGACTTCCTCCTGGATATAAAACCCTCTTGCCGAGTCCGTCACTAGTTGAGAATCCAGCTGACCTGCTCAGGTGGTCGGCTGAAGCGCCTATCATTGAAGATAAACCAACTGAATCCATACCAGACGAAAGTCAAAAGGTCGAGGCGGCAGTTGACCCGGTCTTGCCTTCAGAGGTTTTATCTTCGGATGATACAGTCACTGAAGAGAACAAGGATGACATCGTCCAAATTCTCTTCATCAACACAGACTCCGACGAACATGGGGGCAATCTACCCATTCCTTTACCACAGAAAGGAAGTTCGTTAGAGCCATACCCGGCCGTCTACTCAGTCCCACCTCCAAGCAACCTAGTTGTCTCCTTCGACTGGAATCAACTAGGCAGACCCCGTTTACCAGCAAGCATACCATTCCGAATTATCGTTCAAATATATAGAATGGTCATGGCTGGTACCATCATAGATGAGGGGGCTTCTGTGAGTATCCTTTCCTCTATTGCTTGGAAAGTGCTTGGTTCGCCATCGCTGTTGCCTGAGATGAGAAATCTGACAGGCTTTGATAAAGGAACCAGTCGACCTTTAGGGATCCTTCCCGATGTGCCCATAACATTGAGAAGGAAGACAGTTCGCATGAACGTAATGGTAGTTCAAGGACCCTTGGATTATAATCTACTCCTTGGACGAGACTATATTTATTGCATGGGAGCCATTGTCTCCTCACTCTTTAGAGCAATGTGTTTTCTGCACGAAGGAAGAGTGGTCAAGCTCGTGGACCAGCTTTCATTTCCCAGATCACGCATAGCAAATAGTCATATACCAACCCTAAATGGTCTCTTCATGCAAGAAATGTCTCAATCCCCAGTCCGTCCTCCCGATGAGCGCGAGTAATTCAGAGGGATATGACTGAAACTCAGGGGGCATGCGTCCTGGTCTGCTTCGGCAGGAAAACTTCAGGTGTAGGGTAGGTTTCCGCGGGAGAATATGACTAGTCTGTACCCCGTCCGTCGGTGGAAGAGGGGTTATTCTAGAATAAGATTCTCTTGTCAAAGTTATGTGAGTTGGTGGACGTCGTCGCTCACCTTTGTTTATCTCGGTAGACATCGCCGAAGAAGTGTTTTGTTTGCACCGCGAATAGAACAATCTTTGGGTAACCTGTAAGAAGTAGGCCTTTCCTGATAGAACAAATGTTTTGTCTGCAAATTGAGGGGTAACCTTGAAACCATATTTTATACCTGGGGGCATGCAAACCTTTTGGAGTGCAAGCAAAGAGCGATTATTTATCTGTTTTTTGGATTAGTCATTTCCTAACTTGCATAAAGAAAGGATATGGGGCAAAAATCTAAAAATTGCCATTTTTATATGAGACTTTCTTATCATATGACTGGATTAATCGAGCAGTTTTAGCACATAGTTCAAGCTCGTTAAAAAATAAACATAAGACATGAGCAAATGTTTCCACCCGCGTTTAAGCTCGTTAAAAAATGAACTATTCCCCGGTAAATAACCACCGTGAATGTAGCATTTCAGCCATTAAAGCCTTGGTCGTGTTTGCATCGTCACCTCCACTTTTCCATTGGCCGATCATTCACCTCCATTTGATTGTTTACCCATTTTTAGGAACAGCTGCGAAGAGTGATTTCACTAGCCATCCTTGTGACACTGCCGTGATTGGAAAATTCCAATCCTTACCTGGAATCAGCGGCTACCCATTTTATCACTCGTTCCTCAAAAGACAAGTCTTCTTTAAGCTCTTTTCAACTGACTCATAAAATATGAAAAGATTGCCGAGTTTTGGCCTTCCAACTCGTTAAAGCGACCGGAAGTGCTATCCCTCCTCTAGATTTTAATCTTTTTGGACCTGAAGGATTATTGCACAAAAGGATTGAGCGCTTGTTTTGTTCGGCTCGTTAAAACTATTGAAAATTCATCCCTTCTGTATTGTTTTATACTTTTTCGGACTCAAGGGATTAGATGACGAAAAAGGAATTTTGGAGTTACCTTTACGTACCTTTTAAGACTCTCTAAAAATGAAAAGGACCGAGTTATCTTTGTCGTTAAACTCGTTAAAAAGATTAATAGCGACAAACTTGTCTTTAGACGAGAACGAGTTTCACTATCGCTAGGCTCGTTAAAACATAGCGATGGGTTTGCCCGAAGGGCAAATTATAGAACAAGCATATGTTATCCTCCTCAAGCTTGACAAAAATAAAGAGGTACTGGTTAGCAATGACTGGGGAAAAATTGGGAAGAAAACTCAAAGAATCTTTATTGGTAGCAAGTCACTCTTGAACATGACACTTCCACTCCGTGTCCAAATCGGGTTGGGTTGTTTCATTCACCGGTCACATCACCATGGTCATGCCATACCATCCACATTTGGGGTAAATGCTACCAATCCATCACATAAGTGTCGCCGACATGTTCAAGAGAAGTCATCCAGCGAAGTCACCTGTGTCCCATCCACTACCATACATTATACTTGATTCTTTCATGACTGCCATCCTGAACCGTATATCATCAGATTGTTTTCACCTCCATCAAAATCATTTGCTCTGTTCCGTGTCATTGATGTGGGATTCATTAAGGCCCTCCTTTGACGGATCGCTTCTTGTCGACATCAGCTCATTATCCAAGAAGTTGATCTAGGAACACCCCATTCAGTACTTTGAAGCTTGCATGCCTCAATGACAAGTTTCTCACTTCCGGCGACAGGTATACATCAATGACCTTCGACTGAAAGATTTTGCGTGGTGTTCGACGCCAAGTCCTTTATTCACACCACGTGAATTGTACTGCAGTACCTTGAGGGTCATCATCATTATCGGTGATTCCTCTCGCGCTTGTTAACGATTTACATCATTGACTGGTAATCAAGCGATGTCTTTCCATGTTCGACTTCAAAACATTTCTCACATGGATCGACTTGTACTTCGAGTGAAGATCGGATGAGATTGAAGACCTCGGATCTAGTTCATCCATCCGGGCTGCGATATATATTCAGGAAAATAAAGACATTGAAATGTACAACATTGCAGCACAGATAATCATCCTACCAAAAGGATGATGGCTCTATCAGAATCATCAGTCTACCATCAGACGATTGTCTGTCCTATGTACATGAAAATGAATTTATAAAGCTGAGCATGGGAATGCCCGCCTCAGCTAGATCATGAAAATAGTATGAAGATAATGTATTGTATTGTATCTTATTACAAGTCTCCTCCCAGCATTGAAAGAACTTCAGATCCTCCTAATAAAGCATTTCACCCGATAAACGGCCTCATACTTTAGGGGGCAACTGTTATAGAAATTTTTGTGACTTAGAGCTCTAAGCATGAAATGTCCATAAACCAAGGGATCCTAAGTCCCTAAAAGTGTTGTTCCGACCCCTAAAGGAACAAGGTCAACAAATTACAGCTTCTCCCAGAAGTTCTCCACCAGAAACTGCTCAGAATCAGTCAAATTAGGATCATTTCAGCTGCTCCACTGGCTAGCTGCGTTGCATAGCACCCAAATACACTAGCTAGGTGCGTTGAAACGCACCTAAATGCACTACCAGGGCGCGTTGAGCAGGAAATGACAAATGGCAGTGTCATTCCGCGAGGTGGAAAGACAATGGAAGCTTCCAGAATCTTCTCCAATGACACTTGCCTCACTGAGTTCGACCAAGGATGAGTAAGAGGCTCTCAGTCTCCATGTGGAAGCAAGAACTGACAGAGAGAAGCCACTAGTCAAATCATAAGCTAACTCATCCTCTTTGCATACATCTATATATGGATCCCTCATCCCAGAGATCCAGAGGCTGGAATTTTGTACATTGCAGAGAATTGCTGTTGGTTTTAAGATAGATATCAGAGTATTGGGTGATTTATGCTTTGTTGGAGGTGAAGAGGGGCTTCTGTGCTGGGAGGTTGATGCTGGATCAGGAATCATCGGTTGTAACTCCTCCTGGATCTTCTTGTTATATCAATAAAACTATTTGAGTTTCTCCTACATGCTTGTGTATCATTGATGTTTCTTACATTTGTATGTTTAGCTTAAATCTGATCCTAAGCTATTTATGAATATAAATCCATGTCTTTGTGTAGTTTTCTTCTTCTGTGATCTTATAGGAACTTGGTGAAGCTGGGCAAGTAAGGGAGCAGGTAGCTGGAAGCTGTCAAAGAGGAGAGAGATTGGATCAAAGGACTAGCGCAAGACACAGGTTGGTTCATCCTATTCCTCTTCGTTTATAGTTCATAAAGAAGAATACGAAAGTAGTTTTCTCTGTTTGTTTCTAAGGTCACTGTCACACCTTAGTGGGATAGGGTCGTTCTGAATAGACACTTTTCCCGTTAACACTAAGTCTATTTAATATCTTCATTATCATAAAAACCAACCTATATCCATCTTAACTCCACATCTACCACTCTTAGGGGGATGAAATCTATTTATCCCTCTGAGCACTTGGTAGACCCAGAATTAAGATGGATCTAAGATGATAGAATTTCCCCTTTAAATAATCTATGCTCACATAAATACCATGGTATTACCATGGGTCAATACCATGGGTTATCATAAACCTGGAGCTTAAAAATTACTATTAGTAATTTATAAAAATTAATAAAATTAATAGTTGATTTTTATTTTATCTTTTATTTTAACCAAGCTAAAATGTTTAACATACATTAAATTACAACATCCATTTTTACTCTTGATCGGATCAAATATTTTTTCACTCTATGCTAGTTTTCATATCATGATATTTGATACCTCTCGGGGGTTAGTAGATCCAGAGTAAAGATGGATCTATGCTGGTTTAATTCCCCCATTTAAATATGCTACATTCCAGGTGAATACCATGGGTCAATACCATGTGCCATTTTGGTGAATAACATGGGTCAATACCATGTGCCATTTTTATTTTTATTAATACTAATAAGGGTTAATAATGTTTTTTTGCATGGTATTAATAACAATCTAGTCCATGGTATTTGTCCCATAGTATTTTGCCCATAGGTTTCACCTAAATATAACGCATTTTTTGAGTGTTTGTAAATATAAGGTGACTTATGGGGTAAATATAAAAAAATGTTTTATTTGTTTACCATAACTCTCATTTATTTATATTTTTATTAATTTACCATACTTCTTTTACAAATATGGTATTTGGCCCATAGGATTCACTTAAATAAAACCTCTTTCTTGAGCCTTCATAAATAGAATGAGGGTTATGGACTAAATATAAAAAGCGGTTTTATTATTGACCATGCGTCTAGTTTATTTATATTTTTTATTTATTTACCATACCTTTTGAGTAAGTATAAAAAGACGTTTTATTTATTTACCATACCTCCACTTTACTTATATTTTTATTTGTTTACACCCTTGCATGTATATAAGGTGACTTATGGAGTAAATATAAAAAATATTTTATTTATTTACCATACCTCTAATTTATTTATATTTTTATTAATTTACCATACCTCTTTTATAAATATGGTATTTGGGCCTTTGGCCCATAGGATTCACTTAAATAAAACCTATTCTTGAAAATGGGTGAATGGATTCACTTAAATAAAACCTATTCTTGAAAATGGGCGAATGGAAGGTTGTAACTCCTAATTTCAAGGGTTAAATTTACCTTTTTTACCCTCTTCGTTAAAATAAGGTGGCCTATTTGAGGTGATTTGTAAAAATGTACTATGATACAAAATATTCGCCCACTAAAAATTTAAAACCCCTTAATTTCGCCAAAGGGCGAACATTCGCCCCTAAAATTTTCTATGGAATTGAGACCAGGATTTGCAGCACTCTTTGGCATTCATGTGGCAATTTGTATTGGTACAGTGCTTCTCTTTGTAATTGTGAATTTTTTTATGTATGCCATCATCTATCTTATTTCTTCTGAGCTAAAAAAACAAGAGTGTAAGTAGAATTCATTGAAAGTGCAATGCTCTACTTGAGGTTTCCTTTAGTTGTTTGATGTTTTCAGCTATTTGAGGAGGATTCATGATTTCCCTTGCCCTCTTCAACACCTCACCTGTCTTTCCCTCCATCTCATTAAAATTTAAGTGCCAAAACGATCGCCTACCTTGCCCCATCGAGATATCTGCAGAACTGAGCCTCAATCCCTGCACCCCCAAAATTTGCCTTTCCCTTGATTCCAACAAAACCCCCAAAAACTCAAATCAAATCCTTGTATTTCATATCTAGCCTAAAATTACTTTTTATTTCTATCATCTCAAGCCCGATCAATTACCTTTTGCTGAGATTGACCCGGAGAGAGCCCTCTCCTGTCCTCGTACGGCTAGCTACGAGGCTGAGCGTGAATTGATGTTGGCCCTGGATCCTACCTTTTCAGCCTAAGGTAAATCTAGGCCCTAACACATCTAACAGCTAGGTTTGACTAAAAAATAGCTATATTGAAAAAATGACTATATTAGGTCAGACTTTGATAAACGGCTAGATTTGACATTCAAATTGTTTGATTATACGATATTATTATGCTAAAATATTATTATAATACTTATCATATGTAATTTATGTCAAAAGATGATAATAGAATTAGGGAAAATAACTAGAAATAATATATCTAGGGACAATAATTGAAATAACTAATAATAATTAATATCCTATTATTCTAATAATGTTAATGACTTGTGTAACTAATTAAAATAAATATAAATAAATCTATGGATATTATTAACTAAAAAGATCTTATAATAGATCATTCAGATTAGTATTACTATCACAATTATTATTATATTAATATTATTATTAAACAATTATTATTAAACAATTTGAATGTCAATTATTATTAATATTATTATTAAATAAAATAATAATAGTAATTGTTATTATTATTATTATTATATTATTATTATTATTATATTACTATTGGTGTTAAAAGTAAAATTTAATATGATAATGGTATCTTACTATCAATGGATAAATTATTAGCAATCTACTAGGAACATGTGTTACTAGTCTTAGGGAAATTAGTAATGTAAGGATAATATTAGAATTAAATTAAGGGATGAGTAACTAATTAACATAAGCTTATACTATATAATTTTACCTTGAAGGAATGAAAAGGATTAAAATAAACCAAATAAGAAGGCTAAAGAAAGAAGGTTAAAGGAAATCAAGGGGAAAACTCTAGAACAAGCTACTAAAAGAGGGAGGGGAGGAAGGGGAGGAAACAACTAGGAGGTGAGGGCTGGGATCCAGCATTTGCTGATCTTCCAACTGTCATCTCTATTGAGATTACTTGGCCTTCTTTCAATCTCAATGGATTCCCTAAATTTACGGTGGTGGAACTGCGAAATTCTAGCAATAACATTGGCCTCCTCAATGCAAACATGATGTTTGGTCTTTTCTGCATGCTCTGCTAGTGTGGAAGACTTAGTTATCTCGTGCTTAAGATCATCTGCGTGCTCACTAATTCTTTGATTAATGGAGCATCCAATCTCACCAATATAGGGGTTCCCACAAGAACAAGGAATAATATAGACCCCTTTCATGTCCTTAGGGTCGATAGGATTCTTCACCGATCGAAGGGACTTACGAATGGTGTTAAGGGGTCTGAAGGTCGAGGGGACATTATGTTTCCTAATAATCCTCACAATATTATCAGTGGTCCCTTGAACAAAAGGTAGATGGACCCCTGGGACACGTTCTTTAGGTTCTTTTTTAACCACCGAATTGTTGGAAGCTTTGAGGAAAGCCTTCTGACCCAAGTATCTAATATAACCATTCTCAAAAAAGACATTAAGAAGATGGGATTTCTCTTTCTCAAAGCTCTTTTTATCAGAGATCCTTAGGGCACAAGTAGCAAGTGTGTCAATTCTTTTTGAAATATGTATTTTAGGCTAATGAGCCTAGATCAGAGATGAAGTTACAAAGGCTGAATTAGATAATAAATATCAATTCCATTTTTCTTCCATACAAATTAAATGGAAGGAAGTAAAAGTTTCTTTTATTATCTTTCTTCTAAACAAACTCATATAATTTGAAGGAGTCAACCAACCCATATCTGTAGGAAAGTAAGGTTGATAATAAGACCTCTCTCTGTTCAGAACAAGTTGAGATCAACTGATTTCAATATACTTGGATCTGTAGGATCAACTTAAGTTGTGACCACTAAAATTACAAAAATTGGAAAATCCATAATTTGAATTTAGTGTTATGAAAGTCCTATCGTTATGGTGTCCAACCTCCATTAGTATTCTACAAAGTCTTTCTAGCAGCAATAGAAAGAATTTGTGGGTTCTTTGAAAGCACAAAACACAAATAGAGTGAGAGATCACGACATACATTCTGAGTTCCAACTTCCAACCATCAAAGGACATGAACAAAGCTAAAACATGCCTAAACTTCATATAAATTGCATCCAGTGACTTATGGACACATCTACACCATAAGTTATTCCATGTCCAAGGATTGATCACTAGAGTCGTGCAAAATATGAAAATCGCTAAAATGGAAAAGCATTAATGGTAGAAGTAGCATGGAAAACAAATGCTCAAGAGCCAATCATCTAAATAATGTGTGAATGTAAACGTTGTGATAATATTTTGTATTTTGAAGGGCTCCCTTTACATCAAAAGGGAATTGTTTTCTAGCTAGAGATAATAGTCAAAGGAAATCCTTGAGCCTAACAAGTCTATAAGCTCAACAAAACATGAAAAATGGGATATCTCCGGATTAATCTCATATATCTAGATGATAGCGTGTAGCTTTGCTTTTCCTTGAGTATCATTGCCAATATTGTTGTTGCAAAGGCTAAAGCTAATGTCAAGAGCATTTTCTGAGTCAGCATCACTGATCCCTAGGAGGTACTCTACAACTAGACAAAAATATTGAGACTATCTTCTTGAGCTAATCTTTCTACCGCTTAGCCCACTACTCCTTTCTCTAGGCTCTCACCAAGAAGTTTCCTACACTCCTCTTGCTTCATCTGATGTTCCTAAAGTTGATACTGTCACTTTATTTTCCCTTTATGCTTCCTTAAACTTCTTCCCTACATCCCTGAACTCCTATGACTTTCCCAATTTTCTCATTGGCATTAAAATTCTTCCTCATCTGTCATTCTTCTCTCTCCAAGCCATTTCCTCCTTATTTTTCCTTCTCCTAAACTTCAAACTATTGTGAAACTTGTTCTTTGAAAAATATCTAATCCTTGGAAAGTCAATTGATCTCATCCCATGATGCTAACCACAAATAATCATCAATATGAAACATCTCACATTTTCCAATTCTTATTTAATTCACTCGTCTACAGAATAAGTCTTTAAAATTGTCAATATTTCATTATCTTCCTACTCAATCTTTCTACTGAACCAGTGCTTAGCACTCTCCATGTTTCTCCTAGCACCTCCAACCTATCTTGGAAATCTCCATGAACAATTTAGTTTCCTTTCATAGGGACCATGTGTCAAAGGAAATCCCCAACCATACTAACCATTAAAAAATGTAAGTAAAGAATTAATCACCTCATGAACTTCCCTTTCTATAGAAGTGCACATATGCAATGGGCTGCAAGAGTGAAGAAGGTGTTCACACAAAATATGCAGAAGGTACAAGTAATTTAAGAAAAATCATAGGTATTCAATAATTAACTTGAGAAATGGCTCTCCTGAGGCTAAAGGACATGTCAAATTTAAAGTCAATGGAATCACAAACCTACTAGTCACCATAAAATAGAAACTGGAGTTGCTCACATATTCACTAGAATATTATCCATAATTGAAACAAATCAAGTGAGCTAATAAGAGAACATGTGTAAAAACTCATGATCCCAAAAGAAGTTTCCATGTGGATAAAATAACAAGAAGAATTGAGAAACTCAAGGCATCAACATTAACAAAATCCTTTTTCCTAAGAGAACTGTCAAATAAACCTTTCCTTTCCTTTCCTAAAATTCAATCAAGTAAAACCAAAGGTCATAGGAGTCATTGTTTTGTGCACATCCCTTTCCCTAGGGCACCACCAATGAGGGAGATGATCTTTGTCCTACTAAGACTATCAAGTTGAGGTCTTGTTGTACTACTGAACAATCCCCCCATTATAGTTAATAGTAGAACTAATAAATAATGGGGACCCTTTTAAAATTTAGGATAAAAGCCAAAAAAATATAAATAAAAGAAGGTAATCTTAGCTTTATTATTCCAAAAGCTTGATTGGATCGACATAGTTCCCTTATTGGCACTCAAATATCGGAGCTTATGCCTTTAAAAATTGGATTTTCCTTTAAAATATCTTTGGAAGTATTTTATCGGAACATTGCAACATGTCCCCTTAAGAAAAACTCCCACTAAAACATTCCATGATCAATTTTTCTAAGGTCTAAGCCTTAAAATAATAAAATCTCTCTGTTTATGTTATAATAATAAAGGTCCAACCCTAAAAGAATGCCACATATCATATTGGGATTTCAATATCGGTGTTTTCGTTTTGATGTCCATGTCCAAATGTCAGATCCTCCAATTGCGAATATCATTCCTGCTACATTCTTCGATATGAGACCCCACCTATACCATAATAGCACTCATCTCCGATATTCATTACACCTCTCATCTCCGATCTCTAATATTCTACCTGCCTCTCATTTCACAACTCTCATATCAGGATTTCCTATTCAGTAGTTGTCCTCTCAACTCCCTAATATAAAACCATTGATACAGAACCTCTGATTATTCTTCCTCCCTATAAATGTAAGCCTTTATGCACTATAAGCTTATCAAAGATAAACAATATTGAAAATTTTAACAATGCAACCATGTAATTTCACCGATAAAGTTCTCTGATATGCTGACGTGTAACATATCCCATGTGAATTCATGTTTTATCAATAAATGGCAAAATGTAGTGAATTTATGGTTTTCGATATAATAAACGTCCTCATTATTGCTAACAATTTCCTAATATTTCACTCATAAAAGTCTTGGATTCATGTGTAATCGATTATTTGCTCTAAGTTATTCGCTTTGAGTGTTCATTGCTCCTCACTCTTTTGTTTCTCTTGGTAGGCTAGTCTTGATAAACATAATTAAGCAGAAATGTCTCAATCGACTAAACTCATAAGGAAACCTTTTGTTTAGCAACAACCAGTCGCTCCTCCCCCTGAGGCTACAAAAATGCTTGCACTATTCTACGATACCACATGGACCCTGGATGTCTGAACCTCTACCCGGGAGGCCATGTATAAGCTATTCGAAGATCAAGAGTCGAGGATTACAAAAAGAGTAGTCACAGCTAAAGATTCACTCTCGATTTCTGGTACTACATACAGTGATGTGTCCAATTCGTTCCTCCACAAAATTATTACTCGACCAAACATCATGTTTTACACGAATATGATCAGATGGGCCATCGACCATCTAAACATTACATATAGAATTTTTTTTACCAAGAGGAACACGGTCATCGACTCTTTCACCAGCATAGATCTATCTCAAATGTACTAGCTACTGCCACCTCAAAAGAAATATGATAAGGACTTCATTGAGAAATTCATGAAGGAAAATCAAGACCAATCTAAGGTCATCAAAGGATGGAGAAGATATTCTAGCAAGCACAAATGAGAGGACATGGGTATGTTCTCTATATCTTCTATTGTCGAACCCAACTATTATGTTGCCGCCATGATGTGTAGATTCTTTGGTTATGCTAATACCCATATTTTTTCACACCAATGGTTACCCTTCAATGATGCAGCCTCTGATAGCTATGTTATGGACTGGGGAACTATACTGTCTAATAATTTAAGTGCCCAAATCCTATAATATAGGAAGAAACACATTGTTTCTGAAAATATTGTTCCCCCATTTTACATGAGTGCCTACATAATGGATTCGATTAGCTTCACTTATGATTTCCCATCCATGGGATGGAAATGGACCATACAAGACCCTATGCATATCCACATCTATCATAGTATTCTCTCGGAGTCAAAATATCAGCCCCATTTCTACAAAATTTGCCATAGCATTGTGATTCCAATCCATCGCTTGTATCTAATGAGAAATGCCCTATAATATCACTTGAAGCCAATAATGACCTCTTATTGATTGACAGATGGTTTGGAGAGGATTCCTTTATCTATGTTCAGGTTTTCAGTAGCCTTACACACCCACATGTGTTGCCCCTATATATTCCCGACAAGCTCCTAGCCCGAAAAATAGCCTACGAAACTGTGGGAAATTGCCTATCTAAGGTCTTGAAAGAAAATAAAATGGAAATGTGGCCTATCTTTCACTTTCATTGTGTTGTATATTCCCTTGAGAATTTCAATCATGCTACTAAGGAAATTGAGGAAATATAGGTTATGAACTTTCCAACCATTTTGAATTGGAATTCTGACCCCAATGATACTACCAAGAATGTTACAACTCAAACAAAACTCAAGCAATTCACAAATGAGCCTCGATCTGTTTGAGTTAGCCTCTGACTATGAAAAGGTGGAGAAAGAGGCAGCAGCGTAGTTCAGTCCCGAAGAATTGGTGCAATTCAATTAGTATAGGACTACAGATTTCCCACATTCCCACAGTGTGTTAAAAATTAATCAGTAGGGCACAGAGTAGGACAAAGGATCTAGCACATCGCAAGTATCAGATGTAGCTCATAAAAAAGAGATAGGGGCTTCTTCTTCTTCACAGGTAGAGGAAGTTCTAACAGATAAGAATCTGGAAGAGATTTGGGAGTAGTTTGCCAAAGAATCTAACCCTAAAAATCTACAAACTCCATTCCAGATGAAGATCACATAGACTCCTAAAGTCACAGAGAAGACCTCGTTCACTGTTGAGGCTTCCAAGGAACCTATGGAAACTGATGATTTGGAGATCATCCCAGTATTTCTGACCTCTGAGGTTGTTCTGAAAGTAAAGGAGATTCCTCCTCTTGATGTATTTTACAGTCTGAAGCATAAGGCAATGGTCAGCAGACAAAGAAAAGGAGAAGAACTGAACAAAGAAAGGATTTAGTCCCTGGAAATGCCTCCTTTCGAGTACTTTGGAAATATGCCCAAGTCACCCCTGTTGAAGGTCTAGGACAGCTATCATAGTATGCAGGAGCTTATGCCAATGCAACAATTGATAAAGCCTCAGAGGTGCAACAAGTCCTTAGGGAGAAATATGAGAAAATAAGGCAGCTTGAACATGCTTTGGAGAGTGAAAAGTAGGGAATTTCTCAGCAATGATAAGCTCAGCTTGAACAATTGAAAACTAGTTTTGATAGCCTAAAGATTTAATATGAATCTGACATAAAGAGTTTGGATTCCTAAATATAGGAGCTGCAACACAAGATTGAGCAATTGAAGGCAACTCCAGAAATAGCGGAGTTCAAGAAGGAAGCAGGAGAGTTGAAAAACCTCCTTGCTCAACAACAGGTTGTATTTTGCCAAAAGTTGGCCATCATCCAAGATCTATTCCAATTAGGTGATTCACTTGTGAATCAATTTTTTGATCCGAGGACCTATTGCAGAGAGGTCGAGGAAAATATTTCTGATTTCATTTACTACCAAGAAAGCTTTGAGGGCTGACCAACCGATCTCCCCAAAATATAAGAATCTCAGAAAGACATTGTATTTCAAGAATGGGAGATAAGACTCAAATATGCAGAGATGGTGATCTATAGTGTCAGGGACATATAAAAAAACATCATTGAATCAATCAACGACAACCTACTACAGGCTAACCAGATTTCAGACTTCCCTAAGGATACCTTGCCCGATGTAAAATTGTTAATAAGGACTTGGCAGGAATCATCAAAGAAGAATGCTGAGGGAATAAAGGCCCTACCAAAGATTGAATTGGAATTCCATTGGAATTTCCTATTCAAAACTTACATTCAGTGGGTGATGTTGAGGTGTCTTGCAAATATGACCAGTCATCTTCTTCCGACACTCAACGATGTGTTATTCACTGCACGGATGTGCATTAGTCCTCACAATCTACCTGAATGAAAGTTGATGACAAACATATGTGAGCTTCGACAACAAATGGTAGAGAAATCTTCTTCCCAGTCATGATCAAGTTGTTATAACAACATGCTATTATTAACTTGTATTTTATTTTAAGTGTGATTTGTTTAAACCACCCCAACATTTCATGCAACTTTTCTATATTTGAGTTTTTATTTCAAACTATAAATCCCCTTCACTGTTATGAAGAAGGGGTTCTGAATTTTTGCAAGAATCCTTTTAGTTTGCACTACTATAGATGAAAAGAAATCTTAATAGAAGGAAGAACCACTTCGATTTTACTTATGAGAAGAGTTAATGTGTATCGAGTACTACTATCTGTATGTTGATGCTATGTTTATGAGTTGAATTATTATTTTATTTCAAGTTTTTCATATAGGTTATTGCATGCGATTGAAAAATTATCACTATTGATGTGTTTTAATCGAAATCTTTTAAGTATATAGACAAATAACGATATCTTATATGTGCAATGATTTTCATCAACTAATTTAATTACCTATTTAATTAAATTTGTTATCCATATTTGTTTTATCTTCACGAATGATTTGATGATCTACATTATCATATTATAAGTGAATTTTTTTTAAGTCACATATATAGTAGATACATTGTCCCAAGATAGATATAATAAGGCTTTTAGTTATATTCATTTCTCAGTTTTATCTACATTCATTAGCTTCACACTTATATATGTTTCATATGTTTTTATATATCATTTTAAGGGAAACTAGTCCCATCAACCCAGTCGGAGCCACCGTCCCAAATGGCAAAGGAATTATTCTAAGTTCCCAACCAGGTGGTTTTCCCCGATGTTGAGGCCGAGATTTTTGAGCCTTCAACATTTTGGTGCTAGAAGGAGGGCCTTCAGGCTGTGAATGGCAAGAATATCCACTCTTAAATTAAAAGGTCACTGAAAGAGTCAATCCCCCTCAAAATCACCACCAACTTCCAGATCACATTCTAAATCTCCAAATCCACGATCTGAAGTTGCTCAATCAAGCACCAACACTCCTAGCACACTTCCACTTTCAGAGTCCCCTAAAGTTCAATATTTAATCCATAAATTGGATGAAATCTCTATTTCTAGAGAAAAACATGTTTAATCAGACATATCAGAAGGAAGTGTTAAATCCTCTTTATAGTCTCCCGATGTACTAACTAGATCCCAAAATGAAAATGTTGGAGTCAAACCTTTTGAATTTCATTGATCACTCATTGGAGAAAGAAAAACACACCATAAACCCACTCTTTTACTAGTGAGCTCACATCATCATCTCCTCCTCTTACTCCTTCTCCTGGTCCTACTTCTTATTCTACCTCTTTACTTTCTTCTTATTAACCTCTCATCTCATCCATTTCTCTAACATAATCATCTAGTGTGCTAGTAATTAGTAGCACCACGATGCCATCTTCCACTCCCCATTCTTCTTCATCCCCCACATCTTCTATAACCTCCTTTGTTCCTGTAATTAGTAGCACTACGACATCATCTTCCACTACACAATCTTCTTCATCTTCCACATCTTCTACAACCTCCTCTATTGTAATAAATCCCAGGATGGAAAATACACCATGGAACATCCTAGGGCAGTTCAGATGGCTCCACCACTAATCCTCTGCCTAAAAACCCAGAAAGATGGCTTCCTAAATATATTCTTGATCATGGTCTCTTTGCAGAGGAACATCTTCATAATTTTATGTTGGCCATAAATTTAAATGGAGTCAATCAAGAAGATTGTGTTGTTATAACTTTTCCTTATACTTTTGAAGGACTAGCAAGGTCATGTTATTTCTCTCTTCCATCTCAGTCTATAACTAACTGGGATATGTTTGAAGAACAATTCTTACTCAAATTTGGGGATGATCGAACCACCACCATGGTAGAGGGAATTACTCCCCTAGGGCTTTTTGGGTGAAACCCTAGCAGACTGAAAGTTGTCTATTCAAAGAAACATGCATTCATACAGCCATTATGCTATTATAAGAAAATTCTATGATAAGGGTACGTACCTTCGGTCCTACGTTTGAGAAGGCCTTTAGGGTCCAAACCCTTCTTGGAGTTCCCTTCTTCTCTTTTGTCCTGCAAAACAAACAATTCAAACAACACAGCAGTACATGGACAAAAACTTATAAAGAAACCATCTTCATGTTATAAAGAAAGGTAGTTAGTTATGAAAACCAAACAACCATTTACACATGAATTCAAAACATGAATATCATTAACATAAAGAAGATTCATTTCGGGAACCAAGACATGTGTTTCTTTTATTATAGACAAATAAAGTACATAAAAAGGAATATGTTCACCTGAGTCACCTTTAGCAGGCTCCAAGCAAAGCTTCCTTCTGGATCCGTTCCAGCCTCAAGCCTCTAACAAAACTCCTTCCATGACTCTCTCCATGATGTCATAAATGGTGGATGAACATCAACACACAAGGAAACAAAGGTTTCCTGTACAAAATGGGGGAAGTGCAGAAGGCACAAGGGACTTCAGACCTGGTCAAGGGAAAAATCTCAGCATAATAACCTTTCTCTCTATTCTCTCCCTTAGGCCTTCCCTTTGAGGTCTTTTTATACCATCTCCAAAGTAGTTTTTTAGTTAGGCGTTGGTTGGGAACAGTTGGGCCACGGGCACTAACAGGTGATTAGCAGGTAAAACTCGCGATCTCCGCCCGAAAAGAAGGAATTTTATATTTTTTTAAGTGTTTTAATACATACACGCGGGTTGGATATACACAAACCTGTGTATACACGCGTTTAACTCAGGGCAATGTCGCGTATAAGGGATAAAACACTGTTTTTTAAATTTTAGGACCAGGTCTGGAAGGAGGGGTTGCCCTAGGCCATGAGTACAACATCAAAAACCATAAGAGTGAGATTTGGAGCTATAATAGATGCCCCCTAATATATGAGGTCAGAAGGGGTACATGATGGCCGAAATATATTATGCGAGTACATGGAAAGGAAGTCTGTCAAAAACCGAGGAGGACTTCACCAGAATTCAGCCTGCCAAGCCACCAAAGGAGATCAGAAAGAAACACTGTCTGAGGCGGGCATACCCATGCTCAGAAAAAGTAAAGCATGTCCGCATATCAAGTACAAGCAGATCCACTAAGTATACAAGTATAAATGACTGAAAGATACATAATGGATCATCTGATCATAATGAACAAGTACATGTCTGAATATCACATATAAGACTGTCAATGATGCTGAAAGATGCAACGGATCACTGATATCAAAAACTGATCCCAAAAGGTACCAACTAAACATGATGGAATAGGATGGTACTACACTGCAAACTCAGGTGCCAGCATATAGAATGTCGCCATGACTGACTGCAACATATAAAGTGGAGTGGTATCAACTAGCAGCAACAGGAGCAACTGTCAAGTGAACCAATGAATGTTGATACAACCTGAGGTCTTCACCGACCGCTGTGGTACATTTCTACACCATGGGAATAAATGATCTGAAGTCGACCATGTGAGAAATTGTTTGATTACCGGTCATTGATGTATACCGTTAACAAACGCGAGACTACTCACCGATAATGATAATGAGCGTCAAGGTACCCAGTACAATCTAACAAGTGTGAACAGATGAGCTGGAGTCGAACACCTGTAAGAATCTATCGATCAGGAGACAATGATGGTTTCCCACTGTCGATAGCGAAGGATCTGCCACTAATGACTGCAAACCCCAAGGTACTGCCAAATGGACTCTAGATCTTTGCCCTAGAGCAATGAGTCGGAGTCGATAGGGAAAGATCCGCTAGAAGGAAGGCATTAAGGCATCCTTCATCAATCTAGCGCGAGTGTAACCCGTAGGCCAATAATGTCGAAGGAATCGGACGAAAAAGATGTAGTAACCCAACCGAAGTACGTTTCCGGCATACACAAGATGTGGCTAGCGCACGGCAGAAACCCTCTGAACCAACCAATAATGAAAGCTGACACAAAGGCGAGGTATCCACCAATAGGGTCAAATGGAAACCAAGGTACTGCACGAATCCCAATGTGTGATAATGTAAGCTGATGTCGAACACAAGGGAAACCACTCAGTCAAAGACCCATGATACTGATCAATGCTCAGCACAAGGTGACCTATCAATAATGAAAATAGGGCCAGGGTGTGGCTCTAGGCCTGTCCTCAGAGCAGGGTGTCGTCGTCGATAAGGACAAGACCCGCCAGCAAGAAGTCAATGGGGACCTTCTCAAACCGGCACGAGTAAAGGACCAATATAACTGATGTGATGATAGACATGACACTGACAACCAGGGATGGCCGACTGAAAAATGAGTCAAGGGACACCGCAGAGAGGCCGACTCAGGCTAACTTCCCTTGAACAAAAGCATGACTCAATGTGACTGTGTGGCAGCATATGATGACTCTCTATAAGTTCGCCATGCAGGAGGCACGAACGAACCCTCCATATGATTGGAAGAGATAACCAATCGGGGGAGAACTGACTCAATAACAAGGTTATGACGTACCTAAGTCAAACTAAATCCCACCCATGCGGAGGAGACTTTGTTTTGAGTGCTTTGTTCAAGGGCGACACGACTGACTCTAGCTGCCAACAATAAATGGAAATAATGTCCCGTTCCCGCTCTTTTTGGAATATTTAATTTTTTTTTGTCTTTTTCTGTTAAGCCAGAAAAAGAATAAAAGAATGCTATGGTACAGTGGAAAGAGCGAGTGTCGGTGAAACAAATGATCTAGTTCCCGGGAAAGGAACGTTCCTATGCTCAATGCAGGGAGGTGAAAACTGGTCAGTGACACTCAAAGGTATGTTCCTTCCATGGGTCAAGGTGTGTCAAGCTGCAGAAGTCAAAGGTATGCAAGGTTGATTTTGCAGACATCATGGTCAAAAGTTGGCTTAAACACGAGTCCAAGTGAAGCCGGCTCCAGGCCAAAAGGTGCAAGTGCTCAACATGCAATGCAGTAGTACAACTCAACACAAAGGAGCCTCTAGGGTAAAAGGCCAGAACAAAGCGGAGAAGCTAAGAGGAATGAGTCTTCAACGCTTAAGTCATGGCGGGACTACAGAGGACTCCCGAGCCTACTCAAATCAGAGCAGCATGGGCAAAAAATGTTAGTGAGGTGCTAACTAGGATGCCCATGTAAAGGATGGCTCTACCATCGTGTCATGATTTAAAGAATCGGAGAGTGAAGATGGCTTGTGAACCATAACACGATGGGATCGACCCTATGGCAGATGTATCAGTCAAATGGAGGCTAGTATGCATAATGCAACGAAAAAATGGTGTCCCTAACCTATATGCCAGTGAGAACACGATACCTGCCATGACGGGTCAGTAGTCATGGAACCGTCTCGAATTGTCGAAAAACGTCCAAAATGTCCTGAAAAACAAACCAATCTCGACATTCCAAGCTCCCAAGTTAAAACTCACATGAGGCCAAACAAAATAAAATTTTGAAAAAATTTTGCATTTTCAAAACTTATAAAAAGCATTTTGGACTCACCATTTTTACCATTTGAGTTTGAGAGCAAAAGATTTGGAGCAAAAGGAGCAAACTTCCCACAGCCAGATTCAACCGTTCAAATTCGTCGAATACCTCCAGGTAACCCTTATACTTAGCTTGCAATTGATTGTGACAGGTTTTAAGATTTATGATTGATGTTTCACCGTTAAAATTTTGTCAAAAATTCGCTCGTGGCGTATACGTGGGTTGGTAATATTGAACCCGCGTATACACGAGCCCTATACACGACTGCGTGCACAGGTACCCGCGTATACGCCACGAATCATTTTGAAACAAAAACTAACGGTTTAAAATCGATTTTTTCTCAGGATGCCTGTCACGTGGCGTGAAAGAGAGCACGCAGCGGTAGACAATGAAGTTATGAACAGTCCAGAAGCATTAGATGCACTCTGGGGATGCGGTTTGCTTAAATTTTTCAAATTGCCAAATATGAAAGCGAACACGCGATTGCTTGAGATGCTCATTGATTATTGGGATGTCGATGAGGAAGCTTTTATGATCGATCAGATGCCGCTCAGGGTAGAAGTGAAGGACATCTATTTTATCACGGGCCTTTCCCGAAGGGGAGAGGTAGTACAATCTCGGGGCAGGTCACGGAGTGCCCTCTCGATAGAGGACTATGTATAGATATACTACCCTGGACATCACAAGAAGGTTGGGAGCCAGATTTCCATCACACATGTGGCGAGTTTGTCACTTAGGATAATCTTGTTCACCATGGCTCGGGTGAATGGATCATCCTCTCTGCATCAGGCATCACAGCAAAACATGAGCGTGGCAGTTGACTGTCTCACTGCTGTGTTCGACTGGTGTACTCCTCTTCTGGCCAACATGAAGAGCCAGCTCACTTCTATCAAGAGGGGTCAGACTAAAAACTTTGGATATGGAAGCATCTTGTGTACTTTCTTTTTCGAGAAGGTTCCTGCACTCCGCCCCAGGGTAGCAGTTTCCATCAGCACCCCACGCGATCCATGCATGGGCCGGTGGGCTGATCTGATGAAACGTCTGGGGGGTGGGGAGGTCCCAAGGACTGCCTTCGACGATGACTTCTTCACCTGGTGGGATCAGCAGATCATCGCCGTGGATGACTACCCCTATGCTGGACTGGATTTCCGAGGAGATCCTGATTTAGCATTACCACCGAATGCAGCATGGGGTGAGATTGGTAAGATTTTTTGATTTTATGATTTTTTGGATTTTTCAAATATAATGATGAATTTTGAAAAATATTTTTTGATGAGATTCAAATGACTGATATGATGATCATGTTCCAGACATTGGGCCTGTACGACCAGATGGATTCCCGCGGCATGGACGGCGTGGCCGAGGAGCCGAAGAGGCGGCTGCTGATACAGAACGGACTCTAAACAACGTCCAGCGACACTTGGCGAGACTGAGCTGCCGAGTACCGATGGCTGTCATAGAGGACCTTCCTGAGGATATGCAGTGTCATGTGGTTGGGATGCCACGTGACTGGGTTTTCATCTTTCGGCGCGTGGCCAATGCTATAGTGACATACTTAGACGCTCATCCTGAGCCGAAGCATTAGATATGCCGGACATGATTACGGGCATTTGTGTCCCAATTTTGTATATTTTTTGGACACGCATATGTACACCCGAGACGTTTTATGATATATATATATACAGTTTAACTTTTTGATGCTTGATTTTATTGTGACGAATGATTAATATGCCAGTCTAATGCTTGATTAGCGATAGAATCAGCTAACCAATTATGAGATCTTGGAATATGCAAATAATTAATATAAGTAAATGATCTTTGCAACAACCTCACTCTTAAATACTGGCGATATAAAGATGGATCCCGTACCCGATAAATGTTATTTAATTGAGACACTATCAATTGAGAATCAAGATAAACTACCAACGAGTCAATCCCATGAGAGATTGCCTCGGATAATAAATTAATAACAGCAGTATACTCGGCCATATTGTTTGAAGCAGGACCGATGCACACACCTCTTGATGCCATCAATTGACCAGTTGGATAATAGAGTACCCAAGCTGTGGAAGCAAGATTCCGAGTGTGCCGACTAGCACCATCGGTGAACCCAAAATAAACCAAATCATCCATCAACACCTGCCAAAGCATACCAAAAAGTGCTAATATCAGAAAACTCTCGATGATATATGTACAAATATACATAAAATACAAAGAAGCCATTGCCTGGCCAAAACTAAGCAAAGTACTTCTTTAGGTAGAGCCCATTTCGGGGCTCCGCCAGCTTATTTCCCTCGAAATCAATTAACTCATACGATCCTTTTTCTAAAACTCCTTTAATAATGAAAGGACCGTACCACATAGGCTTAAATTTGCCTGCCCCCAAGGCGTCCTTATCTTGGTCATAGACCAGGACAAGGTCACCTTCAGAAAAGACTCGAGGACGGATAGACTTATCATACTGTGTTTTAACCCTTTTCTTATGGGCCTCATTCATCGTGGCGGCATCTCGACGCTGCTCATCGAGGTGTTCCAAGTGAATTAGGCACTCTTCGAGACTCGAAGTCTCAGGAAGAAGCTCCACAGCCAACTTAAGAGATGGAATTTCACATTCGACCGGAAAGATAGATTCCATCCCATAAACCAACTGAAAAGGAGTAAAACCAGTAGCCGTTTTGACGGAGGTTCGATATGCCCAAAGAGCCGAATACAACATAATGTGCCAATTGGACCGATTTTTATCGATTGTCCGTTGGAGTATCGTCTTAAGAGTTTTATTGACCGCCTCGACCTATCCATTGGCCTAAGGATAATAAGGGGACGAATGCTCCTGACGGAAACCTAATTTAAGAGCCAATTCAGACATTAGTTGATTCTGGAAATGACTGCCATGGTCAGTGACAATCTCTCTTGGGATACCGAATCTTGAGATAACCTGATTGAAAAGAAACAAAGCTGCCATGTCACTATCGTTCTTATAAGTAGGCATAGCCTCAGCCCACTTCGTAAAGTAGTCTACAGCCATGATAATGTACTTGTGATTTGCCGCTGAAGGCGGATTACAAGTTGTAAAATCAATACCCCACTTAGTAAACGGACCGACGGTGACAACGGGAAAAACAGGAGTTGGATGCGCGCGCATCTTGCGAGTAAAAATTTGACACGGGTGACAGTGTTTTACCGCTTCCACACAGTCCTTAAAGAGTGAAGGCCAAAAATAGCCGGCACGTAAGATGCGCTGGGCTGTAGCAAGCCCTGATAGATGACCACCACAAGCTCCACTGTGGCAATCATTGAGCACAGACTCTACTTCCTCTAAGGTTAAACAGCGCTGAAGGATTGAATCAATCCCTCGACGGTATAATGTGTCACCAATGATAACATAGTTTTTAGCCAGGTGACGTAATTTGCGACGTTCATCCTTGGAGAAAGTAGAGGGAAACTTTGAAGTCTGGATATAAACAATGATATCTCCATACCAAGGGTCGAGTGAAGAGATGAGGAATAAATGTTCGTCGGGAAAACTTTCCTCATAAACAATATCCTCTCCACAAGGAAGCTCAGAAATTAGCTCCGCGAAAACCATAGATTTCTTAGACTTGGCAGACAAGAACTCGAGATCGAATTCTTGTAAAATGACTATCCATATATTATATTTGCCCCCAATCACTCGCCTACTGAGGACAAATTGAAATGGATTGACCGCCGCTAAGACAAAATTTTTGCGTAGCAAGATATAATGATGGAGCCTCTGGACAGCGTGGACAACTGCCAAGGCCAACTTCTCAACCGGAGAATAGCGGAGTTCAGGACCTATTAAGCCTCAGCTCAAATAATAAATCACGTGCTCGGCAAGAGCATCGTCCTCCTGAACTAGAACCATACCAATGGTTGATTCTGCTGCAGCGAGATATAAAAGGAAGTCTCTACTATAATCCGGTGGACTCAAAAGCGAGGTAGAGACTAATGCCTTTTTCAAAGCATCAAACGACCGTTGCACAAAGTCATCCCACACAAATGGAACTCCTTTTCATAGCAAACGCATGAACTCTTTAGTGATCTCGGCATAGTTTGCTATAAACCATCTTAAGAAATTAGCCTTCCCTTGAAGACTTTGAAGTTGACGAATTGAGGACGGGGGAGGCAACTGAACTATTGCCTCAACCTTGAAGGGATCAACCCGAATCCCTTCATGGGACACTATGAACCCTAACAACCGACCAGATGTAACCGCAAAAACGCACCTGTTGGGATTCAACCAGATTTTATAAAAATGACAACGTTCAAAAACCAATCGAAGATGACTAAGATGATCAGTTCTCTTTCGAGAACGAGCAGCGAGATCATCCAAGTATGCCTCGATGACATGTTTGATGTCGTGGAAAGCGTATGACATGGCCCGCTGAAAAGTGGCTCCAGCATTTTTAAGACCAAAAGGCATCTTTCTATATGCAAAGGTACCCCAGGGACATATAAAAGCTGTCTTATGTTGATCTTCAGGACGGATAGAGATTTGATTATAACCCGAAAAACCATCCATGAAGGAAAAAATTTCATTAGCCGCACACTCGTCGATAATCTGATCGATGAATGGCGGGGGGTAATTGTCTTTTGGACAAGCCTTGTTTAGGTCCCTAAAATCGATGCATACTCGGATTGTTCCTTGCTTTTTGTCCACAGGGACTGGATTAGAAACCCAATCAGTAAGACGAACAGGGTATATAAAACCCGCCCTTAGCAGCTTCTCAACCTCAGCTTTGATAGCCGCTGCTTTCCTAGGGTTAACCGGCCGAAGCCTTTGATGAACCGGTTTTGCATTTTCGTACGTCTTGATCTCATGTTGAACTATAGAAGGATCAATGCCAGGCATTTCCTCATAAGACCAAGCAAATACATCACGATATTCCTTGAATAGGTCGGTGTAAATTTGAATTTCTTCAGGGGAACACTCAATTTCGATGAAGATATTCTCGATGACGTTAGGGTCCCTAGAGATGTTTATAGGTATCGTTTTTGAAATTACCGACATATTACCTTCGGCACGAACGTGTGTTGGAGCCAAAGGGTTCGACACCGTACAAACATCACTAGTGAAGAGCTTGGAGAATCTAGATTCTACTTCCTGCAATGGAGGAAGAAAGTATGAACGATGGTGTAAGTCTTCCCAAGGTTGATCTATACCCATCATTACTTCGAGGATTGCTTCTTCAAAAGGCAGAACTGAATCTAAGCAGTCCAAGGCAGAGGTAGAATCAAGGCTCCAAGCCGGGGCCACATGACCATCTAACTCCTCTTCGGAAAAAGGAGTAGAATGGTTGTCTACAGAGTCTATGATAGACTGATATCTAAGCTCAGCTGCAGATATAGGGAATGCCAATCCATTTACTTGTCCTTCAACTAATGTGGTCATAGGTGAAGGCAAGGTCCAAGGGTCTGAAAAATAATGAGTTCGGAAGAACTCTTCTCGAGGAGACTCCTTAGATGATGAAATAGCATTAATTTTAGCGAAAGGAGAGGGAAGATAAAATGTACCCATCAATGAGGAATACATCCCTACTCCTAAATTCTCAGTCGGCGGGCGAGGGTTATCCACTAAAGGGACAATAGAGTCAGAGCTTGCTTGAGGATCAACTGGACAATAGTCCAATTGATCATCCTTAACGATTTTCCCCTCATGAGGAAAGTAAATAACATGAAACAGAGTCGAAACAATGGCATCCATCTCATATACCCAGTTCCTTCCTAATAGGAGATTATAGTCTAGGTTAGCGTCTATGACCTCTACTTCAATATTGACGACGTTTCCCCCAACACATATAGGAAAGGCCGGGATAATCCCATGCGGCTTGTGAGAATGACCGTCAAATGCAGTCAAGATGGTGGGTGAAGGAACAGCCGAAGGTGATCCAATAGCCTTCCAGCATGACATCGACATAACGCATGTGGAAGCTCCTTCATCTACTACGGTGCGAAAAATATTGATTTTCCGGTATGTAGACTTTATTTGAAAAGCCATATGATGAGGGAGTCGCTTTTTGACATTTAACATGTCAAAAGTGAGCACTAAAGAGTTAGCTGGATCGACTGCTCCAATCGCGGAGAGTAAAGCACTTCTCTGAGCTCGACACGACTGGAGAACCTCTAAAGCGGACATGGCGCACGGACTCTGAGCCAAATCCTCCACAATGGAGTAATTCTAGGTGGCCCTAGCATTAGGATTAATCGTCGCGCGTTTAGCGGAACCTTTCGGTATCCGTGGTATAGCCTCGACAGGGGGTCGCTCAATATGAAGGTCAGTACTTCCGGGAACAGTCTTTTCCTTGGAAGTTTCGGCTTCACCATAATCACGTGACCGAGTAGCCACATGGACGTTAGAACCCATCATGAAAACATTTGACGATTTTTCCCCTTCCTGGTTGCCCCCAGCGGAGGTTCCAGGGTTCGAACTCGCGCCAGCAAGAAGTTGCTGCCCTTGGGGAAACGGGTTGGTTAACACAGCTTGAGAACTAGAAGTCCCTTGATGTCCTAACAAGCGCTGAGCGTCTTCAATCTTAGGGCAGATATGAGTTAGATGGTTCCCACTGCACAACTTGCATGGAAACTTGACTTTCTTTCTCGACTCATTTCTACCACCACCAGCATTGTTGCCGGATTTATTTGCATCGGGCTTCCCATCCTGGTTCTTTTTCTTACCTCGTCCTTTCTTTTTCCCATTGGAATTTTGATTTCCTTTGGGATTATCAGATTGGACGACATTTATTGAAGAAGTTTGGGAAGCGGGGGGATTAGACGATGTGACTTGGTTGTTAGAAGCAGTTTGCAAGGACAACTGCTGCAATTGATTCAACAAGTTCATGGTAGTTGTGTCTACTGACCCGACGATACCATCCGCGTGCGGACCTGACTTCGACTTAGCTACATCAACCTTAGATCCAGGAGCATCTGGCAAGTACTTTTGTAGGATCCCAGACTGAGAGTAGATCAATTCTAATTGCTGGGCCCTAAAAATGGCTTGCTCCTCAGAATAGACCCCAGACATGGAGACATCCTTGGAGATCTCAAGTTGTAAAGACTTCAAAAACCACTCGAGACAGTACTCTGGAGGGATTTCGGCTTTAATGAGCCTCTTTCTCCATCTCCATTCCTGAATATGGTCAGAAATGTGGGTTGCCTTATCCTGACGAAAGGTGGCCAGAAGTTCAGTTCCGGCATCATAGCGGACAGGCAACTGGAAGTGATTTAAGAAAATATTGGCTAAGTCCGCAAACGATGTAAAGCTGCCCCCTGGCAACTCTATATACCATTTGGCCGCATTACTAGTCAAGGTGCACTGAAAGAGTCTCAACCTAATCGAGTCATCGATAAGGGAGTTAGATGAGCACCACAAATGGAATGTGGTTACATGGTCGCCTGGGTCTTCACCACTCTTCCCTTCGAATTTTGGAATGTCCGAAGGGAGTTTGGTTGGGACCGGAGGCCAGGCCGGATTGTACTTGATTGGGTCATTTGTTAACTTAGTGAGATCTGGCAAGTTTAACGTCGCCAGAAACGGAAGCCTAGGAGGACCTTGGGGATTCCACCTAGACTGGGCAGAACTCCCAAAGCTCTGAAAAGATTGTCCTGGAACTTGGGAGGCACCAGGCTGCCCGAAGTAACCAGTGGAACTGGCTGAACCAAAAGGCAAGCCTTGTGGTCCAAAAAAATTCGGAGTTTGACCAACTCCGGCCGTATAACCTCCATAACCAGCAAAGTTTCCCCCTAAAGGATTGTAGGGAGTTGATAACCCCTGATACGGATTCCAAGCCGAAGCAAGGGGAGGAATACTTTGAAACATGCTAACCGTGGAGTACGGCCTATTCCCTTGTTGGTTGATAAACGGATTCCCAGTTCCCGCGCTACTAACCCCAGGGTTATTCCAACCTTGGAAAGGATTGCTGCTTTGTCCTACAGAAGAAAAAGGCATGGATCCTACCGTCGGGTTGGAATGTGGTATATGACCACTTCTTAAAGGAAAACCCTGGAATGAAGCCGATCCACCCATCATGGACGTAGCAGCACTAAACGGAACCGATGGAATACCGTGTGATTGGGTGCCAAAAGGGAAGAATCTAGTACCAAAAGCATTGGTTTGGGCATTTCCACTCGTGGACGGAATGGAGGTAGACCCAACTAAAGATGTGCTAGCAAAAGATCCGAACAAGGAAGCGGAGGGGATGGAAATGGTTCCTCCCCCTTGCACCGATGTTGGGGTTTGCATAGTCGTAGCACTCGTAGAAGCCATGCTTCCAGTAGTGGTCATCGATGGTAAGCGCGTAGCGTAACCTGGACTTGACGGTCTATGCGTCAGAGTCCCAACGTATTGTAATACGTCTGGATGACTAGATGGTAGTGGAGAATTTGGAGCCACTAATGACTCTGAAAGTTCTTCTACCTCTATGTTATTCTCCGCTTGAAAGAGAACTCGAGAAAGGACTGGAGTGTCCCTCTCTTGCTCAGAAGTGTCAGGCCTTGCTTGGCCGCTAATGCCCCCGAGAGGAGGATCAATCCCCGATGCGTCAACCAGTGTGGGACGGAACCCACCGGTAGTATTGCCTCTGCGCCTTCTAGGAGAAGGCTCTAAACTTGGTGGCGAGAGACCACGAAGTCTTCGAGACCGTCTTGGAGATCGGTCAGCCACTTTGAATTTTTTGTTATGATCTAACTAAAGACTCAAAAAATTGAAAGCTAGGCCAACTAGGAGCACAGAGCGCACACTATAAAGTCCCTAAAGATACAGCCAGTCAAACAAATTCCAAGTATTTCCGCTCCGGGTGATTAAGACCAGACACCAAAATACGAGAAAGTGAAATAAGGGGCCTTCCAAAGATAGTCTGGGATGATGAGGGACCAGTCCTATCAGCGAAGGTATCAGAGGAAGTTACGCTGACCTCCTAACAACAGCCTGCGCCGGTGCAAGCCCCCAAGCTTCGCAAGGGTGCCCTCCAGTAGTACTGTCGAGAGTGATGCAATGTCAACCTCAGGTGCCACGGGATTCCCCTCTGCAGCCACCTGTGTAGTGCCCTAGGAGAAGCAACTATGGATACCAACTCGTCGCAGAAGCCAGGCGGAACAGTCGTGAGGTAAGTTCGGACAAGTAGGAGAGGGGGTATCTCTCTTCCCTGTCTTTACAGACCCTCGTGCTTAACTCCCAGATCCGGAGCTTTCCTGGTCTTCCTAACGCTATTGGATTTTCTCTCATTATTCAGAGTCCTACGTTTGACGTTTATATGGCCTTGGAGAGTTAACTCTCCACTCGCCTAATCCAAGGCCCTAAAATCCTAATCTTGTTGGTGTAACTGACTAAAACAAAAAGTTCTAGTGAATTTTAGTTAGCGCTTGATTTTATTAGGCTGTTCTTTAAGTCACAAGGTAATGGAAGTGAAACTAGTGGTGTTTTTTGACGCAAAAGAAATTAATAAAAACTTAACTACATGTACATGCACTTTTTCGTTTTTCGATGAAGAGCAATTTCTATAGGGTTCAGAGGTACTTCTAATAAAACAAATTTTTCTTTTCTTTTCGTTAATGCACACTTCACACTCACAAAAGCTAACAAAGCTATGTATGCCTAAAAGGGGATGGAAATCTATTCTAATGCAACAAATATATGTGGATGCAAGATTCAAAACTACTCTAAAAACAAAAATGAAAGTTGCTTGCTTATCAAACTTTATCTTGCCACTTAAGATGCCTAGATGGAATATGAGATGTTTCCATTCATTTCGTCTAAACACTAAAAACAAGTTCTAAGACAAACATAAAGCACTTTCACTTCTCTAAAAGGAAACCAAATGAAAAGCAAGTTCAAGAAAGCAAAACTAAGATTTTCAAAAGATTTTCCTCAAAGCAACAAACAAAAAAGTCTTTTCAAAAAATGCTCTCAACAACACTGAAACTTGTGATTGAAGAATAGGCAATTAAACACTTTTGCGAATCAACACCACTTAATGGATGAAAACCCAACAAAAATAAATGTGTTTAAAATCGCTCTTAACAATCAAAAGCAGCAATGAAAGCCTTGGCAATGAAAACCAAAAAGATCAAAAAGACAAATTCCAAGAAAGTGTCAAACAACAACTTTCATGAAGCAAAGAAGTAGATGGTCACAAAAAGCGATTTTGTCAAGCAAACAAAAAGTCACCAAAAGCAAGATTAACACAAAGATTGAATTCAATCTTCCTACCCTGATGAAACAGAGCAACCAAGATTCCTAGCAAGAAATCTTGCGTTCTTTAGCCAAAAACAATGACGCTTGCAATCAACAAAAAAAAAGACCAACACTCCTTATAATCAGAGAGAATTCAGAACGAGATGCTCGCTGTAAAACAAATAACTGATACTGGAAAATGACTGTTTCAGACTGACTCAAACCACCAGACAAACCTTCAGAGGCCAAAAAGATTTACAAATCTTGAAAATTGGAATATATACGCGACTGTACTGTAGTACAGATTGCGTGTATACGCGACTGTGTTTGAGGAAACCTGCGTATACGCGGGTTTACTCAAAGAAACAAGTGTATATATGCCTCTGTATCTAAGAAAAACAACGTATATGAAAAGCTTCAAGAAAAATAAAAAAGACAAACTGAAGAAACTGGCAAAGCTTAAAGTTCAAGAACAGACCAGACAGTAACAACAAGCAGACAAGGCAGCTGAGCCCTGATTGGCTTGAAAAACACCCAAACTAGGAACAACAAGAGTGTTGTCCCCAGTGGAGTCGCCAATTCTGGTAGAGGGAATTACTCCCCTAGGGCTTTTTGGGTGAAACCCTAGCAGACTGAAAGTTGTCTATTCAAAGAAACATGCATTCATACAGCCATTATGCTATTATAAGCAAATTCTATGATAAGGGTACGTACCTTCGGTCCTACGTTTGAGAAGGCCTTTAGGGTCCAAACCCTTCTTGGAGTTCCCTTCTTCTCTTTTGTCCTGCAAAACAAACAATTCAAAGAACACAGCAGTACATGGACAAAAACTTATAAAGAAACCATCTTCATGTTATAAAGAAAGGTAGTTAGTTATGAAATCCAAACAACCATTTACACATGAATTCAAAACATGAATATCATTAACATAAAGAAGATTCATTTTGGGAACCAAGACATGTGTTTCTTTTATTATAGACAAATAAAGTACATAAAAAGGAATATGTTCACCTGAGTCACCTTCAGCAGGCTCCAAGCAAAGCTTCCTTCTGGATCCGTTCCAGCCTCAAGCCTCTAACAAAACTCCTTCCATGACTCTCTCCATGATGTCATAAATGGTGGATGAACATCAACACACAAGGAAACAAAGGTTTCCTGTACAAAATGGGGGAAGTGCAATGCAGAAGGCACAAGGGACATTCCAAGACCTGGTACATAGGAATATGTTCAAGTCAAATCTTCAGCCATAAGCCTAACCTTTCTCTCTATTCTCTTCCCTTAGGCCTTCCTTTCTCTCTGAGGTCTTTTTATACCATCTCCAAAGTAGTTTTTTAGTTAGGAGTTGGTTGGGAACAGTTGGCCACGGGCACTAATAGGTGATCAGTAGGTAAAACCCGCGATCTCCGCCCAAAAAGAAGGAATTTATATTTTTTTAAGTGTTTTAATACATACACATGGGTTGGATATACACAGACCCACGTATACACGCGTTTAACTTAGGGAAATGTCGCGTATAAGGGATAAAAAACTGTTTTTTAAATTTTAGGACCAGGTCTGGAAGGAGGGGTTGCCCTAGGCCATGAGTACAACATCACAAACCATAAGAGTGAGATTTGGAGCTATAACACACCACTTCAATTAACAATTTGTCAAATCCTAAAGCTAATCCAAGTGAGAAGATTAAGGATTTGAATTCAAGGTTTAACAAGCTACTAAACAAAATCCCAGAAACTTCTAGATCTATAGTGGATGTACAAGTTGAATGGTACATTAGTGCCCTCCATTCAAATATTGTAATATTTGTAGATGGGGCAAACAAAACGTCATTAACTAATAATATGAAAGAGGCATTTTTTATAGAAAAGAGAATCCTTGCCCTCAAGAAGAAAACAACTTTTGAGGAAAGGAAGCAAACCAAAATGGTCACTTTCAAGGATGAACCAAATAAGAAAGCTCAAAAATATCCTTTCGATATAGAAGGATTACTAAAGGTTCTCAAGACTATGTCAAATAAAATGGTAGAGATTAAGAAACAGGTTGTTAAATCATCCAAAAATACTTTTCAACCATTTAGAAAAAAATCCATCCCAATCACAACCACCTGCCATCATCTCAAATGTAGAATTTGACTAGGATGATGAAGAGGAAGAATTAGGCCTATCCACTGAAGAGTCCCAAGAGGAAGATTTAGAAGAAGCTCATGGTTTGTGGGACTTTATATTGACTTCGTCAAAAAATGAGGAAGAAGAAGAAACCCTACCTATCAATACGAGAAGCAGAGGACCTATTGATGCACCTCCAACAAATAAAAAATAGAAGTCTCTTCCTCCTCCTCCCAAGGACAAAAACATGGTAAAAAATACTTATACTCCTCCCTCAATTTCTGGTCCTACTACTTCTAAGTCTCCTTGTTCATCTAAAACCCTTGTAGTCTCTGTTATAACTTTATAATTTATTAAGGTTGTAAAATAAATTGTAGAGGTAACCAAAAAACCACTTTTAAGTTTAGAAGCTAGCCCTTCTAAACACAAAGAGAGATCGCTCTCTCAGATTTAGATTTGTTTGTAGTGGAATTTTAGGCTAGATGTAAGGTTGAGAATTTTGTTGTTTGGATTGTTTGGTTGAGGCTACAAGGTAAGGCCATTGGGAAATGGAGTCAAATTCTTAGAGTGATCAAGTGCACAAATATCAAATCATAAATAACAGGGAAAGGTAGGCAGGCCATTGGATCTTCAAAGCTTGATAGAGTGATAGGGAGAAAAAAGGTTCAGAATCAATTAAACATAGAACTATTAAGAATTCTATATCTAATTTCAATTGGAAAACATATATATTGTTTAAATCCAAGACAAAGTGTAATTAAAAAACTTCAGCCAGTAATTTTCTTTTAAACAATAGAGGAAAGAAACACATATGAAAAATAATAGAGATATTACAGAATTACAAGTAGAAAAAACATCATGAATTAAGCATGAAACATGAATCCTGGAATGTTGTCTATATTTATCAAAAATGATCACTTCAGTTTAGTGAAAAGATTTACATCAAATGGAAATCCTTTCTTATTACAAGTCCCAAAATTTGTACTTGGATTTAGGAAGTACTTATATAAAATTATCCAAAAAATAACTTGAGTGAAAACCTCAAGATATTTACAAAATATCTAAACTGCTCATAAAAATAGAACAAAAATATAGATAACTAAAACAATTGTGATGATCTAGCACTATCTTCGAGGCTTTCTGTTGATAACTGGGCCTGAAAAAATGTTTCTCGGTTGCTGAAGGTAAAAACAATTTTTTACTCCAAAATTTGACACAGATCGCCTCACCTGTCTTCATCTAGAATTGGCATTTTAACCAATTTTCTGTAAGTTTCATTTACCTTGGTGTAATTTTGGAAAGTTGGTTTGACCAGAAATAGATGCTTGATTTCAACTCTAAAATGCAGATCGAATTCCAAAGCCTCCATGCAAGCTTTTCCTATAATTGAGGCTTTGATGGTTGGAAACTTTGATTTATCCCGAGCTATTGAGTATAATTTCTTATGATAATCTAGTGGAGGCACTAACTTGTCTCCAATTCCCTTCAGTCCTAGTAGTCCTTAATGAAGTGCATTGAATTTCTTATGAAACTTCTAGATTTTGGTCTCCAAATGCTGACATTTGTTTTCCAACTGTACTAGCCAGTTCCTTTTAGTAAGGACTCTCCTGACTTCCAAGATAGTCTTTGTTTTATCTGCAATCTCAAAATCTGCTAACTCATGTTTGGTTTTATCATTCAAATTTTTAATTAAGGTGCTAGCTTCCCCTGGCCTTTGTCCCAAGCTACTTCTGACTCCTTTCATCAACTCTTTTGATCTCTACACTAAGTATTCCTATTTAAATATTATTTCAATTGCAGGTCATATTTTTATGATGTTCTCATTTATCTCTATTGGGTTGTTATATTCTTTCCACAACAACCCTATATTAGGTTGGGCAGACCTACCTATGGTTTTGTGCATGATTTTTTCACATGGTGTTTGGATGCAATGGTTTTCGGTCCATGGTTTTGGACGCGATGGTTTTTCGGTCCATGGTATTGGTTGCTTCGACATGTATAAATATGTATTCTAACATTGAAAGTAATATAATGAAAAATCAAGCTGGTAGTCCCAATTTTGGGATCCAGGGGAAAGTTTCTGTGTATATGTGTTTTATATGTTATGCTCTCGCATTGTTTATTTTCCGTGTTTTAGAATTCGTATGCAAGTAATTTCTGTACAGAGTTAAAACCTACATTTGGTATCAGAGCCGTTTCGGCTTCAAGGGAACGCCTTTGTTGCTGAGGGGTTTCGCTCGGGCCTATGGTAGACCCCGTTCAGTGGGAGATCTGTGGGATCAATTCTGGTGGTGAAAGAAGATGGCGAGCAATGCAAAGATAGAGATCGAGAAATTTAATTGTAATATTTTTGAGTTGTGGTTACTCAAGATGGAGGATCTGTTGGTGGATAAAGATCAGTGGATCGCGGTAGATCTGGGTACTAAACCAATGGGAGTGTCTGATGAAGAATGGAAGAAGTTGGATCGGAAGGCAAAGAGCACAATACGATTGTGTGTCTTAGATTTAGTATTGCTGAATGTATCAGCGGAAGCTACGAGGAAGGCTTAGTGGGACAAGTTAGGGACTTTGTACCAATCTAAGTCTCTGGTGAATAAATTGTTCCTATGGAAAAAGTTGTATAACCTGAGGATGAAAGATGGAGACTCAATGACAGAGCATATAAATGCATTTAATACTATGGTAAGTCAATTATTTTCTGTTGATATCAAAATTTCAGATAAAGATAAGTGCATTAGTTTGTTGTTTTCTCTACCAAATTCATGGGATAGTTTGGTTATTGCAATAGGTAACAATGCAAGTGCACTTAAGTTTGATGAAATAGTCTCGTCCTTGTTGATGAAGGAGATGAGATGGAAAAATATGGAGAGCCAGAACGGTGATGCCTTGTCTATACGAGGACGGTACCAAAACCGAAACAAATATAAGTCATCGAGTGGGAGATCTAAATCTCCAGGAAATCCTGTAAAGGTGGTGTGCTAGAAATGCGGAAATGAAGGGCACTACAAAAGGGACTGTAAATCTAAAGCTCATGAAAAAGGAAAGGGATCCGATGATGCTCCTTCTGCAGAAGTAAAAACCACCTCAGATGAAGGTGGGGATGTGTACTTGGCTTCTTCAAGTACACATGTAGATCACGAGGTATGGTTGATTGACTCAAGTGCGTCCTTTCACTTCACTCCCCATAGAGAGTGATTCTCCGAGTATGAGAAATATGATGGTGGTGATGTCTTCTTAGGGGATGATAGGAAGGATAGAATCATTGGCCGTGGGAAAGTAAAGTTGAAGTTGTAAGGTGGAAGGGTTAGAACACTTCCGGGTGTTCTACATATTCTTGCATTGGCCAGAAATCTGATTTCTATAAAAAAGCTGGATTATGCAAGTGTCAAAACAGTGTTTGAGAAGGATACCTACAAAATGGTTTGGGGAGCACTGGTATTTATGCGGGGAGTTCGAATTGGAACTCTGTACAAGCTGCAAGGTAGAATTGTTGTTGATGGGTGCAATAGATCTATGGTTCCTGAAAGTGGAGCAAAAAATCTAGTGGTCTCTGGAGAGAAGACCATGCTGTGGCATTGAAGGCTTCGACATATTGGAGAGAAGGGCGTTTGAATACTTCATGGTAAAGGTATGGTAGAAGGTATGAGTAATAGCTCTTTGGATTTTGATTTCTATGAAAATTTTGTATATAGGAAGCAGAATCGAGTGAGTGTCCCCTCTGGTGGTAAGAGGGCGAAAAAGATATTAGAGCTTGTGCACAGTGATGTGTTTGGACCTATGAAGGTTCCATCACTGGGTAATTCTATGTACTATGTATCATTTATAGATGACTTCTCAAGGAATACATGGATATATTTCCTTAAGAATAAATCTGAATTCTGACAGGTTTAAAGAATTTAAGGCTATGGTGGAAAATTAGACAGAGAAGAAGAGAAAGGTGCTGAGGACAGATAACAGTGGAGAGTTTTACAATAAGGAATTTTAAGAATTATGTAAGAAGTGTGGTATAGAAAGACAGAAGAATACTCCATATACACCTCAGCAAAATGGAGTTGCAGAAATAATGAACAAGACGTTGATGGAAAGGGAAAGAAGCATGCTTAGTGGTGCCGGGTTAGGACAAGAATTATGGGCAAAGGTGGTGGAGACAGCGTGTTACCTGGTCAATAGATCACCTTCATCAACGTTGGAGGATAAGACTCCACAAGATGTATGGACTGGTAAGAAACCCTCTCTTTCACATCTAAGGATATTTGGTTGTGATGCATATGTACATGTTCCAAAGGAGAAAAGAACCAAGTTGGATAGTAAATCTGAAAAGTGCTTCTTTATTGGGTATAAGGATGGTTTAAAGGGTTATAAGCTTTGGAACCCAGTAACAAGGAAGGTTGTGTGCAACCAAGATGTGGTGTTCAGAGAGGTGAAAGATGTTATTAAACATGAAGTTCAACCAAAGGAACTTGAGGAGATAGAGTTTGAGCTTAAGGAAGAAGAATTAGACTCTACAATAGAGGAGGAATTAGAAGATGAATAAACACAAACTCCGGGTGTGAGAAGATCAATTCGAGAAAGAAGGCAGCTAGAAAGGTATAGTCCATCTGCTTTCTATTCAAATTTTTCTTTATCTGTTACTGATGATGATCCCAAAACTGTGAAGGAAGAAGTAGATTCAGAGGATGGCAAACTATGGAAAGAGGCCATGGTTGATGAAATGGTATCTTTGCACAAAAATGAGGCTTGGGATCTGGTGGAGTTCCTGGCTGGAAGGAAACCCATTGGTAGAAAATGGGTGTTCAAGAAGAAGACAAATGCAGAAGGAAAGGTGGAGAAATACAAAGCTCGGTTGGCAGCAAAAGGTTATTCCCAAGTGTTGGGAATTGATTTTGGTGATATTTTTTCTCCTGTTGCCAAGGTAACTTCTATTAGATTACTTTTATCTATTGTTGCTACTTTTGATTTTGAGGTAGAACAGATTGATGTGAAGACAACATTTCTTCATGGGGATCTCAAAGAGGAGATCTACATGAAGCAACCTGAAGTCTTTGTGGTGAAGGTTAAGAAAGAACTGGTATGCAAGTTAAAGAAGTCTTCGTATGGGTTAAAACAGTCACCAAGGATGTGGTATCAGAAATTTGATACATTTATATGGGGACTTGGCTTCACCAGAAGCAAAGCAGATCACTGTGTGTATTTTAAATTAGGTGGTGACTGTGTTATTTATTTGTTCATGTATATGGATGATATGTTGCTAGTTGGAAATGACAAAGGAATTATCCAGGATTTGAAGACCCAATTTTCCTCCAAATTCGACATGATAGATCTTGGTGTTGCAAACTATATTTTGCGCATGGAAATTAAAAGAGATCAGGCAAAAAGGAAGCTCTAGTTCAACTAGAGGAAGTATGTTGAGACAATACTGCAGAGGTTTAATATGCAGGATAGTAAACTGGTGAAGGTTCCTATTCTTGTAGGTGTCAAGTTATCTGTTGAACAGTGTCCCAAGACATAAGAAGAGGAAGAGGACATGTCTCGTGCTCCATATGCAAGTGAAGTGGGTAGCCTAATGTATGCAAGGGTCTGTACTAGACCAGACATTGCACATGCAGTGGGAGTATTGAGAAGGTTTATTTCAAAACTATGGAAGGAGCACTAGACAGCAGTGAAGCAGGTTTTCAGGTATTTGTGTGGCACTAGTGATTATGTATTGTGCTACCAAGGAAGACCAAGATTGGATAGAGTGTTGGATATTCATGGCTTTTTTGATGCAGACTGGGCTGGAGATTTGGATCAAAGAAGATCTACAAGTGGGTATGTGTTTAACCTATTTGGAGCTGCAGTTAGTTGGATGAGTAAGAAACAATCTGTAGTGGCACTATCAACTACAGTAGCAGAATACATGGCAGCCACTCATGCAATCAAGGAAGTAGTTTGGTTGCAGAGATTGTGTTCAAGTATGGGTTAGTACATGGAGCTATAAGGATATACTGTGACAGCCAAACTGCAATTTTCTTGGCAAAGAAACCTGGTTACCATTCAAAGACAAAGCAAATTGGTGTTCAGTATCACTTTGTGAGGGATATGATAGAAGACAAAGAGGTGTTGCTAGTAAAGGTGGACACTTTGAAGAATACTGCAGATGCATTGAAAAAATCTATGGGCTCTGAGAAGTTATCTTGGTGTAGACAAACAATGGCGTTGTAGGGCTGGATAAATGACAAAGCTCTCCTGTGGCCCCCTGTGGAAAGAAAACAACAAGTGGGAGAATGTTGGGTTGTGTTATTATCTTTCCACGATGACCCTATATTAGGTTGGGTGGGCCTACCTATGGTTTTGTGCATGATTCTCGCACATGGTTTTTGGACGCGATGGTTTTCGGTCCATGGTTTTGGATGCGATGGTTTTTCAGACCATGGTATTAGATGCTTCAGCATGTATAAATATGTATTGTAACATTGAAAGGAATATAATGAAAAATCAAGCTGGTAGTCCTGGTTTTGGGATCCAGGGGAAAATCTCTATGTATGTGTGTTTTATGTGTTATGCTCTCACATTGTTTATTTTTTGTGTTTTAGAATTCGTATGCGGTTAATTTTTGTACGGGGTTAAAACCTATAATCTCAATCCATATGCATTCTTTAGCCTGTGTTAGTGTTAGATCCATCACAGACTCATTCTTTAACTACTCAATCCTTTGGGTTAACCTACGAGTTTTCTGTAGTTCTACTATGTATGAATTGTTTATCTTTAACTTCTGATCCTACAGAGTTTTGACTTGTCATTTTAACTTTTCAATTTCCTTCCCTCTGATGGACAGGTCTTCCATGGCTTTAACTAATTCATTTGAGGAATCTGTTGTATGGGCTTCTGTTGTTGTTGATGTAGATGTTCCTATTGTGGTTGCAACTAAAATAGGAACTATTGTTAGGGGAACTATAGCTAGATGTGATGATTGCTTCTTTTCCTTAAGCAGTCTTTCCATCTCCACTTCCATATCCTTAATTTGGCTACTTTGTTCAATTATTATCTTGAACATGTTTTCCTTTTCTTTCTCAAGTTCCCCATCTTCCTTACCTTGGGGATCCTCAGTGGAGGGAAGTTTGAGTTGTTTCCTCAATGCTTCTATGTCTGCATTTTTCCTCCTCATAATTTCTTCTGCTACTTTTACATCTTTGGGTTCATACCCAAATTTAATTACCAGGTCCTCCAATGATTTTATCCTAGTGTCCTTAGCCAGAGATGAAATATTTTCAAGCTTCAATTGTGATTGTATGTTATTGAGTGAGGCTTGCAACTTGGAATTTGTCATGGCAATGTTGGTAAAGGTAGAGTACAACATTTAAACATTCTATTTATGCAGGTCCATTTGGTAAATGGGGTGAATCTTCTCAACATCAAAGGATAAAATGGACTTCTTGTAATCAGCTGGTGTCTTTGGAAATGGAACCTATGCTTGAAGGATTTCAATTTCCATTTTCCCTTTTTCTTTATCAAATCCTGAAAGAACCTTGTGCTGTGAAGAGGTTATTTTCTTCCAGAATTGGGTGTTTGTGGAGGCCTTCAGTTTCTCATTCTTATTCTTAATTTCTATATATTTTGCAAATATATTTGGTTCATCCTAGTCTTAAACCAATTGTGATGTCTGAGTTGTATCTGGGGGATCTTGGGAAGCTAAGGAAACTGGAGATCCTATGAAAATATCTTCTTCTCTTGTATAAGCATGATGACCTATTAGGACTATGGTGGCCTGCCCCTCATCCTACTGCTGAAAAACTGGTTGAGAACTGGTCTTGTGCTTCTTTTTGTATATTAGAAATTCTTTGACTCCAATCTCTTTCACAGAAAGGGAATCCTCCTCCCTTGGTCTCTTGTCTCTTTTTCATTGAGGTACTGGATTCTACGAGGCAGTGGTGAATATCACTTGTTCTTTTGCTTCTTGTAGTGTATTATCCTCCCACTAAATTTGATTCATGAAATTCTCTATCTCTGGTCTAGGAGTGTGAGTGTAGGGAGTGGTTTTCTACTCCACCGTAAACTTAGAAATGATGCCAAAAGGGTCATAGTTTGAGATGAAACTCAACTTGAAGTTCATCTGCTTAAGAACAAAATTTGCCTCCTTACTGTTGACATGGCTAATTTTCACTATGCCAACAAGGGGAACTAACCTGATTGCAAGCCCCAATTAGACCTGCTTTCATTTGGAATGGCTAGCTCTGACAGGTTCTAAGGGACCCCGTAAACCGTTTGAACATGTCAAAAGATTACTTCCAGGAGGAAGACTTCAATTAGATCAACAAAACAAAATAGCTAACCTCTATGTATTAAATCCTATCTATACTACTTCTGACTTCTCTAATCTAGTCCTAGCTATCCTAATCTATCCTGCAAGAGCATAATACAAAGGTTTAAACATCATATATATGTTCAGCAAGAGCGTGATAAAGAAGGTTAAAAATCATGCATAGATTCAAGTCCAAATGAATCAATTAGTGAATTCACAGTTGGACAAGGTTGTATTAAAGCTAAATTGCAATCCAATTACTCATATAGGAATCCACATTCTTCTATGGAATTAAAACTGCAACTGATGTTTAATTTAGTTTCAAATCAGAGACCATTCACAAGTTAACCAAGAAAATAAATCACATTCAATTTAACAAGACTAATAGTGAACTGTAAGTCATCAATATGCATAAATATAAATCACATTTACATTCATGCCAGTAACAACACTCTGATCCAAAACAATACAATGAATATGAAACTAAAGGCTCCTTCTTCCCTAAAAACAGTCCTCCTCATCCATAATAAAGAAAAACTATTCTTTTCCAGAAATCAAAAGCCATTTCTCCTCTTCAAAGGTAATACTTATGTGGCCTGAACAACCCTTGACCTTCCATGACCTTTCCATTCCCTCTTGTCGTTACATAGATCAGTATGTACAGATGCGACAGGTTGGTGGAATTGTCGATAAGCTGAGGTCAACCTGCCTCTTCGTCTTCCCACTGTTTCAGATATGCTAATCGAGTACACAAAGATAGGATCATTAGCGAGACCATTGGCATGTAGAAGGCATAACAGCCAGGTCGATTCCTTTCCTGAGGAGGAGAAAAAATCCTGGTGAAAAGGGTGACTGTATGTTGCCTTCCCACAATATAGACCGAGACAGCTTTGCTTGAGGAATGTACAGGCAACGCGTGGTGTTACAACCAGACTCTTAAATGTGTAGCGCTTCTGCATTCATGGCCCTTCGAATCCCCTCCTGCACCCTTTACTTCTCACCTACAGGGATATCTATCATGAGCTTGATCATTGTGAGCGATAAAACAAAAATTGCATCAATCAAACGTAACGCTGCCTTCATTCATTTTATAAAACTACGAAGCAAGTACGAAAAGGATTTATGCCTAATACACAGTTAATCATACAGTTCTCAACCCATAGGCTTGGCACAGTTTTCAAGGGCTTCGTTTCATTGCGATTGGGTATCGACCCCCTCTCAGGTCACAGGACCCATGACTTCCATCGCCTCGATGCGCAATTGCACTATCGGGACTCAACATGCCTGCTTTTTCCATTGAAAACCCGATCCTTTGTAATTTCGAAAAATTTGGAAAATATATGAAAACACAGTAAATCCTGCCCTAATTTCCCAAGCCAGACCTCAAATGATATATATCGGTGCTTATAAGTATCGTTGGGTCTGGCATATCACATATCGCAATATGCATAAGCCTGGTGCTCCACTGATATGCATATGGCCCCAGACCCAAAAACATATATATGTATATGTTAATACTACTAGCAGGTCCGCAATACAGGCTTGCCTTTGAAAACTGAGATTTCAATATTTTTTGAGAAACAAAGGAATATGCAGGGAAAAGCATGTCCAACCATAACGTTGGACTTGAAATGTTATATGCTCGAGTTCATAGAAATCGGCGGATCTACCACATCGTCGCGCACATTATGTATAAGGCCCATGCTTCGCTGATATGCAATATACGATGGGGCCTCGGACCTAACAATGTATACAATGTGGTTAATGATGCCATCAGGTCCAGAGGCCAGTGGCGCGCCATATATATGCATAAACCATGGACTCAGGCCAATTTCGATATGTGACGAAATTTCTGACCCGACATATATATATTTTTCTTTATAATGTTGTCGGGTCTGGCCCTTATGGCATGTGTTATGTGCCCATATGGAGTGCGATAAGTGAAAGAGGGATGGTTTATGTGTTTTGCGAAGCGTTTCCTTTCTAAAGGGATTATAACGTGACAAGGATGCGATGAAGGGTTTTGTGAGTTAAACCAACAAACGATTATGATAAGGGTAGGGGTGATGGCTTGTGCGAGCGCTAACGCACCATGCATGTCTGTGAGGATCGAAAGATCCCGATGAAGGGAGAGGATAAAGGGACAGGTTGTGTCATGAATGATCCATGCAGTAGAGGTATATTTAATGACCTAGCCATCAAGCCTTGAAAATTTTGACTCGACAAGAAGTTGACATCCATGTGATATAACATATCATTCCTAAAGATGAAAAATCAAACTTCTAGGGGACCAATTGGAAATTTTCTGTAAGGGCATTTTTCAATAGGGTGGTAGTTGTGGCCACACCAAATGGTGAACCGTTGGGCGAACCAGTTATCTTTGCTTTCAAATAACCTTCATATCAATATAACATAAGGACGTTAAAATAAACTTGAAATGCAAACTATATAGATGGACAAGCATGGATTCCACTTGAACATTATTGCTTCAGAGGGGATAGAGACAAGTAGCTTCTACTTGCTTATATGATTTTGGCATGCATTCTCCAATGGCAGTATTATGGGGTTTGTTTACCTTCCTTTACCTGTTTCCCACTTTCAAAAATCCATTTGAGGCTGTTACTGGTCTATCCATACTGGTTTAGGTGTCTACCTCAACTCTTTATTACTCATCAAGCTTGATGTAGACATGTTTTCCTTGCACTTTATATGAGAATTTCAGTGCTACATCTATTGATTGAATGGGGCACATTCATGGATCATGCCATATTTTTAAACCGCTTAAGAAAGTTTGGGCTTGTTGTGTCAATCGGTACCCTAAGCCCAGCAACAATCCTTACTCTAACGAGCTTCCCAAACAACCTGTCCTTCCAGATAGGCACAAGGATTTGACATTTCATTTCTTTTTATATAAGTCCTTCTAGTTTCAGGCATAAGGACTAGAGCACAATTAGTTTTTCCACAGGGTATGAGAAAGTGATCTTAGCCCATGAAAGGAGGTTTACTTGTGAGTAACGGGTATTAGACCATTTAGTGTGTTGGATGGGACCAATGGAGAATGACTGTAAACCTTACAAGCAAGTATAGGCTAGGTCTGAGTGGGATTTATTTAAATGCAGCATTCCTCCATGCCAGTCTAGCTGTAGTTACACATTTTTTGTTTTATACAGATGTCCTTACATGCTCCAGATATCCAAGTTATCAAAAGATCTCACATAGTTCCTAACAGATGCCCATGATGGGTTTCGATTTGCATTCCACTGCTGATTCTCAAGTGCTTATGGGCTGATAGAAAGTTTTCTTGATTGGCAGGGAAATGATGGATTCAGGAACAGTAGAATCATCAGAAGGTTAATGTGGAAGGGAAAGGCTGAGAGTGGTGAATGAGGGAAATTTTGAAATGTAGAACAAGACTGGGGGACCACCATCAGCTGGCTGAAAAGCAATGTGATTCAAAACAACAGGAAAATGGACTTTGCAGAAAACAAAAGAAAGGATAGGAATACAACTACACTAACAACAAAATGAAATAAAACCTAACCTACTTAGGGGGTAACCACCATGTGGTGGCTACTGGAAATATCTCTTGAGATGTTGGCTATTAACAAGGAGTTTTTCAGTTTCTCCCTGTATGGTTTTCAATCTGTAAATTCCATGACCATTTTTTTCCACAACTTGGAATGAGCTCAGCCATGAGTGTTATAATTTTTTGTGCTTACCTATTGGCTCACTCATGAGAGATGAAAAGTAAACAAATTTCTCAATGAAAGATATCACCTCGTCTTCTCTTTCGTTTATACCTTTGTCATGCTCCCTTTTGTTAATGGTTGTGTTTATGGGTGTTCTTTCACAACGTAAGAACTCTAGGATTTGATTATCACCTCCGAACACCTGCCAATTTAGGATGTTATCAGTTACGGATGATTTGAAAATCAATTCAACATAAAATTTATTCTTGTTTAATCTAAGATTAGGAAAAAGTTTTGTATCCATAGCAGCCATCAGATCGGCATCGTGGTTATAATTTCGAGGAATGTATGTGACATTACAAGAATCGAAATTGTCAATTAAAATCCATACTCATGTTGGTACCTCACTAGGTGTGGTGGACAACAGTGTATCTTTTTCTTTACCTAGTCCACCATTATCTGTGGGTCATCAAAAACTCTGAGATTTTTTACGTTCCTTTCAATGGCTCTTCTCAGGCCCTTCAGGAAGCCTTCATGTTCTGCTTTGTTATTGGTGCGTCTGCATTCCAACCAACTAGCCATTAGACGTTGGTTCCTTAGGGGGTCAATGAAAATGTTCCTAGCGCCTACCCTTTCAAGACAGTTAGAGTCATCAAAATGGAGGGTCCCAAAAATAAACTCTAAAGTTATGCTAAAAGAACTAATTCCTATGAAATTAGTCCTATCATCTATTATAATACAAGGTAGTTCATTAGTTGGATTGTGGGGGTGTTTAATTCTTTCTTCCAACCGTGTGTTTGTCAAAGCCTCCTTGACTGTTTCTGCATGGCACTCCCAGAAACATGTTTCTGTGGCATAAACATAGAAACTATAATTCCCAAGGATAGAGTTATAGAACATTACAGGCTCATTGGGGATGTTTGGTTCCGTTACCACATACTTCATGTACCTCTCCCGATCCACTCTCAGCATATCACTTTTTCCCCTCTAAGGCAACAAAAGATGGGACCAATCAATTGAGAAATATCCATTTAGATTTAATGACCAATCCCTACTAAGTAGCATCCCATAAGCCTCAAGTATATCCACTACCACTATATCAATTACTTGAGTGTATTGAGGCTTGGCAGCCATCTGAATCAACACATCTTTCAGCTCCCCAATAACTCTCACATTCGTTCTGTCCAACTACATAATTCGAGTTTCATTTTTATCGAGTATTGCCTGAAGTCTCATAGCAACATCATAAGGCATAACAATGGATGAGGCGCCAAAGTCTACCAAGAAATTATGCACATTCATGTTGAAGATTTCGAATGTGATAAGGAAGGGTGGAGTCAAAGATTTTGATTTCCACCCTATCATGGCAACACTGACATCTTGGGGCTTTCGATTCATTTTGGATAACGTGGCCTCCATAGCTGATGGTATTTGGGTCGCGCTTGTCATACTAACAGGTTTTGACATTGGCTTCTTGGTTTGGCTGCTGGAGGTAGCAGGGGCTTTGCAGTTCCGCTCATTCATAGCTTTCAGCAGCAAATGTCTTTCCTACATTAATTTTAACAAGTCAAAATATGTGATATTAGCCCTAGACTTCTTGAGACCATCTACAATATTGTAGTCAATGCTATAAACAAGATAGGGCAAGGTAAACATACATGTTTTGTTGTTCTTGGATGGGAGATTACCATCTTGAGTCACCTTAGTTGCAGTGGAAGATATCTTATCCTTTTCTGGATGGTTTGCAACAGGGTATTCCTGGATTCACCACTAGATCTATCTTTTCCAACAGAAACTTCAAGAGCGGATGTTTTCACAAGGCGAGCATCTTGCATGGTCTAGTCTGTGGGTTTTATCACACGTGGGAGCGACCCTTTACTTCGAGTGTGGATTTCATTAGTGTTGATTTCTACGGTGTTATCTCCCTCATCGTCGTTCTCATTACTATGGAAATCCCATAGCATATTAATTTGGGTTTCCGCTTTCGAGGGTTATTCTACTTGGTATTCCTCCTCGTCTCCTTGTTTTGGTTTGAGCTCTAGTATAGGTTCTTCTTTGTCAAGGAGCGATCCAATAAGAGCCAAGTCCTATATGTTTAAAGCCCCTTCATTAGGTGGAGCAAGCAATGCAAATTGGCCATGACCACCTTTTATTTTCATACGATAGAAAGGCTTGAAGGGTTTTCTGTTGTTATAGTCTCATCCATTTCCACTAGCACTCTCTCCACAATTCCTTTTCATATCAATGACTGTGTTTGTTAGTTTCTTAATGATTCGATGCAAACCTTCCATGTCTGTGGCATCCTTTTCTTTGGTCTCAGCCACTTTGTTACCACTCCCACTACTCTTCGTGGATGATTGGGAGGCTTTCTTCACTTCAGTTGTGTAATGGCATGTAGTGAGGCTAATAATTTCATTTTCAACTTTCACCGCTTCATCGATAGCACCTTGTAAGATTTGCACATTACTCCTTTTAACCCACATCATTGTAGGGACAGGGAGAGTAGAGACATATAACTCCATGAGAACTTTGTCGGTAGGTATAGTGGTGGCTGGGATTTTGTTGAATAGGGTGTTGAATCGGATGTTAAAATCCTTGACTTTCTCATTGGTTTCGATTTTCAAATGAGATAGTTGTAAAACTAAGGCCACAGGTGTTTTGTCATTGCCAAACTTGTCTAAAAAGGCCTGCTAAAAAGAATCCCATGAGATGATAGACCCTATTCTCAAGCTGAAATACCATGTGGAGGCTGCACCAGTTAGAGTAAAAGAGAATAGGCAGCACACCACATCTTCATCGATGACCCCCAACCTGCGCAAGGCTAGGAAGAAAGAGTCAATAAGGTTATAAATGGTATCTCCCCACTCAGGGTCGAAGTTAGGTAACACCCTTTCTGCATTTTTGTGTAAGGTATGTTGTTGCCCAGGTACTGCTACAGTGTCCTATGCAAGCCATGGAGGGAGTGCTCCTGGAGGAGGTGGAGGTTAATTCCCACTCGGAGGAGGAGCTGGAGGCTGATTCCCACCTAGGCGAGGAACATTGGCCATATTATGGATAGGGAAGTTTTGGTCGAAGGCTTCTCTGTTAGGATTCTCAAAATCAAGCGAGGAGTTTCCTTTAGAAGGGGAATCCTCAAGAATTTCTTCCCAAGTGGTGTCGATACTTTGCAAGGATTCTAGCACAATATCTTCGAGAGAAGTGGCTGTAGATGTATCTTCGCTCAGGGTAAAAATACTTGGCTTTCTCTTAGTTGTCGGAGGTAAAATGTCAAATATGGGAAGCTGAGAGAGGGAACGAGTGTAAGCCCGAGTAAGTGCTCTAACTGGTTGTTCCTAATTGACAGGATACTCCCACATTCTTTCTTCCTTGGGTGACCTAGGAACAGGGCTTAGAGGGGTCTCTGTTTCTTTGAAATGAGGCTCTTTCAAATTTGTGGCAGGGTCTCTCTGACCTTTACAATCCATACATTAATCCTTTTGAATCCATGCATGGCACTTATAGATGAAATCTTGAAAAGCTGGAGAGGGCGGTCCAGGCCCTCCTTCTAGCGCCAATTTGTTGACATGGCTAATGTTTACTATGCCAACAAGGGGAACTAACCCAATCGTAAGCCCCAATTAGACCTACTTTCATTTGGAATGGCTAGCTCTGACGGGTTTTAAGGGACCCCGTAAACCATTTGAACATGTCGAAAGATTGCTTCCGGGAGGAAGACTTCAATTAGATCAACAAAACAAAACAACTAACCTCTATGTATTAAATCCTATCTATACTACTTTTGACTACTATAATTTAGTCCTAGCTATCCTAATCTATCCTGCAAGAGCATAATACAGAGGTTTAAACATCATATATATGTTCAGCAGGAGCATGATAAAGAAGGTTAAACATCATGCATAGATTTAAGTCCAAATGAATCAATTATTGAATTCACAGTTGGACAAGACTATATTAAAGCTAAATTGCAATCCAATCACTCATATAAGAATCCACATTCTTCTATGGAATTAAAAATGCAACTGATGTTTAATTTTGTTTCAAATCAAAGACCATTCACAAGTTAACCAAGAAACTAAATCACATTCAATTGAACAAGATTAATAGTGAATTGTAAGTCATCAATATGCATAAATATAAATCACATTTACATTCATGCCAGTAACAACACTCTGATCCAAAACAATACAATGAGTCTGAAACTAAAGGCTCCTTCTTCCCCTAAAAATAATCCTCCTCATTCACAATAAATAAAAACTGTTATTTTCTGAAAATCAAAAGCCATTTCTCCTCTTCGGAGGTAATACTTATGTGGCCTTGAAAAACCCTCAGCCTTCCATGACCTTTCCATTCCCTCTTTTCATTACACAAATCAGTATGTACAGTTGTGATAGGTTGGTGGACTTGCCGACAAGCTGAGGTCACCTTGCCTCTTTTTCTTCCCACTGTTTTAGATATGAAAATCGAGTACACAGAGATAGGATCATTAGCATGACCACTGGCACGTAGAAGGCATAATGGCCATGTCGATTCCTTTCCTGAGGAGGAGAAAAGACACTGGTGAAAAGGGTGACTATATGTTGCCTTCCCACAATAGAGACCGAGACAGCTTTGATTGCAGAATGTACATGCAACACGTGGTGTTACGGCCAGACTCTTAAACGCAGAGCTTCTGCATTCATGGCCCTTCGAATCCCCTCCTACATCCTTTGCTTCTCACTTGCAAGGATAGCTATCATTAGCTTGATGATTGTGAGCGATAGAATAAAAATTGCATCAATCAAACGTAACGCTGCCTTCATTCATTTTATAAAACTACGGAGCAAGTATGAAAAGGATTTATGCCTGATACACAGTCAATCATACAGTTTCCTACTCAACCCATAGGCTTGGCACAGTTTTCGAGGGCTTCCTTTCATCGCGATTAGGTATCGGCCCCCTCTCAGGTCACAGGACCCATGACTTCCACCGCCCCGATGCGCAATTGCACTATCGGGACTCCACAGGCCTGCTTTTTCCATTGAAAACCCGATCCTTGTAATTTCGAAAAATTTGGGAAATATATGAAAACATAAGAAATCATACCCCGATCGCCCAAGCCGAACCTCAAATGATATATGTTGGCGCTTATAAGTATCGTTGGGTCCAGCATATCGCATATCGCAATATGCATAAGCCTGGGGCCTCTGCCGATATGCAATATGCGATATGGCCCCGGACTCGAAAACATATATATGTATACGTTAATATTGTTGGCAGGTCCACAATACAGGATTGCCTTTGAAAACTGATATTTCAATATTTTTTGAGAAACAAAGGAATATGTGGGGAAAACCATGTCCAGCCATAATGCTAGACTTGAAATGTTATAAGCTCGAGTTCATAGAAATCGGCGGATCCACCACATTGCCACGCACACTGTGTATAAGGCCTGTGCTCCTCTGATATGCGATATGCGATGGGGCCCCGGACCCGACAATGTATACAATGTGGTTAATGATTCTGTCAGGTTCGGAGGCTAGTGGCACACCATATATATGCATAAACCTTGGACTCCGGCTGATTGCGATATGCGATGGGCTTTCCGACTCGACATATATATATTGTGGTTTAGAATGTCGTCGGGTCCGGCCCTTATAGCATGTGTTATGTGCCCATATGGAGTGCGATAAGTGAAAGAGGTATGGTTTATGTGTTTTGCGAAGGGTTTCCTTCATAAAGGGATTATAATTTGACAAGGATGCAATGAAGGGTTTTGCGAGTTAAACTAACAAGCGATTATGATAAGGGTAGGGGTGATGGTTTGTGAAGGTGCTAACACACCATGCATGTCTGTGAGGATCGAAAGATCCCGATGAAGGGAGAGGATAAAGGGACAAGCTGTGTCATGAATGATCCATGCACCAGAGGTATATTTAATGGCTTAGCCATCAGGCCTTGAAAATTTAGACTCAGCAAGAAGTTGACATCCATGTGATATAACATATCATTTCGAATGGTGAAAAATCAAACTTCTAGGGGACCCATTGGAAATTTTCTATAAGGGCATGTTTCAATAGGGTGGTAGTTGTGGCCACAACACTTATTTGCTACTTTGGTGTTACAAATGAATGGTCCAACCTGTGCCTTGATTTTAAATTGGGACTTCTTTTTTGATGCAATAAAGTGGAGGTCATCCATATGAATCATTTTCCTTATATATTCTGGTGAGAAGATCCTCATAGGAACATATTTTGGCAGCATGTATGGTGGAAATTCACAACCATGAACTCTAATCTCTATACAATTTTGGTACAAGTACCAATATCCTACCTTAGTGTTCTCACTGAGACACATAATTCTTTGTATCTCTGGTCCTATCCTAGGCTCTATATTATGGTTTAGTAAATAAGACATTGTATCTAAAAGTTGATCAACATAATCAGCGAAGGTGTACTCAGTGGAATATTTCCTAACCAAGGATGTCCAAAGGATTACTGACTATGGATTACCTTGCGCATATAATTCTACAAAGGGAATGAAAATATATCTACTTGATGATAAAGAAACAAATAAACTAACACTGAAGCATACTTAAAAGTCCCTTCAGTAGAAAACTTGAGGAATTGGTCATGAATTGATTCTACAATGAACTCAGTGTAATTGAAAATAGGGGGTTTCTCACCAGTTGCAAAAATTGATAAGAAACCAACAATGGCCTCATGAACCCACTAATCGGATTGATAGCCAAGTATGCATGAAATAATTGCAATTACTTGCTTAATCATGTCAACAAACATAGAGGATGAGTATGGGAGATTCTTCTTGGGTAATTGGGCATCTTCAGGGAGAAAAATATCAAATATTTTGGCTCTCTGTGGGAAGGTTAGGGAATCTATTGAAATTAGTTGCAGAGAGTCAGAATTTGGCAATTGAAGCATTTGGGAGATATATTTTGTAGTGATGGTAAAGAGGATATCACTGTTTTGGGCCACAATTTCCCTCTGACTTGGGATATACATGAATAGATACTTGGAGACAAATTCGGAGAAGTGGTATGTCTGAGGGAAAATGAACTATGGTAGGAGAGAATCCCATAGGCTAAGTACATCGCTCTAGTCCAAGAAATTATGTTTTAAGTAGTTGTGAAGCTCGAACAGGTCAAATTCACAACTAGTTTCAAAAATCTTGTAGTCTTCATCTACTAGGGGTTGGTGCTCTAAGTCTATGATTGGTGGAAGCATATGATTATCATCAGAGGCCTTGGATTTGCCTTTAGGTGCCATGTTAGAAGAGGAAAGAACAAGGAATTCAAAATTACTCGAGAAAAATAGGTGAAACCAATGTCTAGATGCAAACTGAAGGCTAGGTAATTGGCTGCAGGTGGTTGGTTATGCTAAATGGTCACAGAGATGTCGTCGATCATTGGTAGGGCGTTGGGCAGGATCTTTCTAGTTGACTACGCACTACAATTTCCAATTACCTGTTATTATGAAATGGAGAAAGAAGGCGATGTAATAGGTTTTGGTGGGTTATATAGAAAAACATGCTTGTCATTGTTAATTTACCATTACAAAGGGAGCGGGTCCATTATGGCGAGAGTAGATATGCATTAATTAACTCAATGGTTTGCTAATGTGGTGGTAGGAATGCCAAATGGCAACATCATATTAGGGGAAATGTAATGGCGGGAGGTCACTTTGGAAGAAGGGAAGTGGGGTCTGTAAGTGTGACATGGCAAACAAGGAGTGGGGGGATAGGAAGTGATGTAGGATGGTAATGTGGGGACGGGAGGTCCACCTAGCAGGAGGCAAGTGGAATGGGAGTAGACAGAGACAATGGTTAGCATGAGAGGAAAGGTGGGATGGTAGTTTTCAGAGAGGGGTGGGGGCAGTTAGTGGTTTTAGGTAGGGGATGTGAAATGACATAAGCCTCCACGTCACCAAGGATTACCACCTTTTTGAACCCCCCCTTGTGATTAAACATCAAAGGGGCTCGGGGGGCCTGAATACGATCCCCCATCGTTGATCTGGGCGGGTACAATCAGGGTCATTCAAACATACTTTCACTTTATCATGTGGCAACAAAACATGTCGCATCCAATTTTATTTACAATTAGAATTTCGATTAAATTAGAAATCTATTTAACATTAAATCTATCTAATTAACCTCTAAAGGCGCCTTTAAGCATGCAGGCCCCTGAATTTTATTCTGCCTAATCTAATTCAACCACGATTAGAATGTGTGGTTGATGATTCACTAACCTCCACTAATTTTATTTAATCTATCTCAATCACGTTTAAACAGTGTGATTAAAACAACTAATTTACTTCTATGTGGCATTTTGACTAGCAGCATATTTCTAAAGTATTACTGATGCATTTTTTATTTTTTGAGTGGCATTTAGATTTGTTCACTTATTTTTTCTTGGGTATTTTCATTCTTTTTTCTATTTTTTCATATTTTAATCTTTTTTATTCTTTTTGTTAGCCTCCTATTGCAACAGGTGTTCATCTTTCATGATTGACATTTTTACATGCCAAATATGTCATACTTTGCATGCTGAAATGCTCCATATTTCCTAAAAGAGGCCAAACAAGAGGCCATGAAAGTGTGCCAATCTAAGTGCCACTACTGTATTCCAATTTTGATAAATTAACCATTTTTGAAGAATTTCTTGTTAAGGGAAGTCCAAACAGCCTAATCTTGGTTTCCCTAGGTTTCAATTTCTTGTTTTAGAATATAGAGAATCATTATCTGTCCAAACAGTTTAATCTTGGCAGATTTGTAGATAGGCAGAGAAACAAAGGGCCCAACTGCTTAATCTGGGCCCTTGGAAGAAATAAGTGTAGATTTAGATAGGAGGACAGAAAAAAGAAAAAAGGATAATCAGGGTCTGCAAGTCCAAGTGCACCCATGCAAAAAAGAAGAAAAAATGCTATGTAAGTAGGCTGGGTAAGTAGTTTTGTGGTTGCAGAATCATGTTGTGTGATACATTTCATCTTTTCAAGTGTTATATCTATTCAGATCACAGGGCAAGGCAATTCCCCTTTGGAGAAGCTCAAGCAAGGCATGTCTAACTCCCATTTCTTCTCATTCCCCAAATCACTCACTAACATCCCGTTGAGGACCTTGGGATCTGCCCAACCAGTCCTGTTATAACTTTATTTTTGTAACAGCACCAAGTCAAGTTTTGGTTTTCTCCATGAAAAGAAAGCCTCATTTCTTGTACAAAAGTCATTTGTCCACTTTCTATGCAATTCCTATGTATATCACCACTTCATAGACTTATCATTGTTCCCTTTCCATTTACACTCCACCAAGCCATATTAAATTCTAATTGTATTATGTAGCTCCCTAACTATTTCCCCATTCCCATTTACTACTAAAATTATATGAAATTCCCAAAAATATTAAATAACCCCCCCTCTTTTGGCACTATAGCCATATGTTTCTAATTCCGGGAGATAGTAGCCCATTTGGGGCTCCTACCAACCTTTCTGTATCCAAGCCTGGAATTAGTCTAACAACTGGTCACCCTAACAACCATTTCCCCTAAGTCCTAACCCTAGAGCACTCATTTCCTGCCCTTATCCTAAGGTCATGCTTGTAAATATTTAACCCCGCTTGTATGCAACCCAAAAACCCACTTTCCTAAAGTTTCCCCCCCCACCGGAATAAAACAATTAAATATAAAACGCCGCAGGCCCCGTATCTAACCATCTGCCACGTTATTAGCACCGCCGACCGTCAGATCTGGCGCGCCCGAGATCTACGGTGGGCGGGTCTTTTCATGCCCCAACATGCCGAGGGTTAACGCCCGGGAGATGGGTGGTTTTCCCATCGTACTCCCGCCACGTGTCACCCTCTCGGCCGTGGCGGAGCCCCCTCCTCTGAAACCGCCTGCGCACAAAAGCAGTGCGCCTGAAACCGCCTTCCCCCCTCCTGCGTCAACAATACATCATGCTGACGTCATCATCCTGCGTCGGCCTCCTGCCAGCTGCCACCGTACTACCACATCATCTCCTCCACCATACCGCCACGTCACCCGGCCGTACTGCTGACGTCACCTTGCCACGTCACTACCGTACTGGGACCCACCGCTGACGTCATGCTGACGTCACCATCAAAAAGCGCGAAAGGCGCAAATCGCAGCCTAGAGAGCCCGGAATCAAAATTTGAGGCAGTTTTTGATGCACGATTAGTGCCTAGTCGCACATCGCTAAGGGAAATAGGCCAAAATGGAAAGCCCTTTCGTGGCTCAGCCTCTAGCAGGCCCGAAATTCGCAAAATGACATAAATTTCTTCACAGAGATTCAGGAAAGGGGACAAAGATAGTTTTTAAAGCAACAGAGGGCCGAACAGCAGCCATGAAAGGTCGATGCAACAGTTTAAAGAGTATCATAAGTGAGAAAGGCATACGTTCGGTGCCAAAGCATATCAAGGAAGTGGCAAAGAGTGTCAGTCAATGTTTTTAATGGAAATCTTTTATTCCCAATGTAGGTGAACATTGAATGCCCTCTAACAAAGTCAAAGAAAACGGTGGAGCTTTAATCAAGGCTCTCCCATCACAGTTAATGCACCTCAGAACCACTCAAGAGCATGGATCAAAACCCAAAGCATAGTTATGGCTAAGTGGTCAGCTCAGAGCCATAAAGACAACACATAAATTCTTTTTTGATGCAGCTGCACCCAGCGCAGCTCGAGGATATTTTCCCGCATTTATTTCAGACATGTGTTAGGTTAAAGACACTTATTGCAGCAGATCCGTCTGAGATCTGATTTTTATAGATTTTTTACCTATAAAAACCACCCTAATTCACTGTTTAAGGGGTTAGTTGGTTGTATAGCTTTAGGAGAGACTATCGCTGTATACATGATGTTTTACTTAATCAAAGACTGTTGAAAAGCTTGGAGGAATGACTGTGTGCTGTGTACTAATGTTTTGAAGAATTGAGTGTGGAATTCTTGTGCTGCAACATGACTCAATAAGTGCTTCCTATCTCTGTTTCAATTTCATATATGTCTTTATCATACCTATATCACCATCTAAATAGCAGAAAGAAAGGTTAGCTTAGAACTTTTTTAACTGCACTCTATGCTCAATTTTTACTGTTTCTTTATGTTTTCATCTGAATTAGTAATGAATATGAATTCCCTGTGGCTCATATTTCCCCTAATTCACTCATGTTTAACAGTTATCTAGGGATTCTTCACTGCTCCTAGATAGAGCTCATTCATCTTCCCTCTGCTAAGCTGAACGAGAGATTCTTAACTGCCTCTCATTCCTAGCCCTCATTCCATCCTTTTAGTGTGAATCATTGGTTCATGTGCAGCTAGCTTGCTCCATATTCCCTCTTGTGACCAAGAAAATGCACCAGCAGTCCTACTCCTTGACTCCACGCCCAATGGTTCTAAAACTTTCATGCTATTCCTGCCTCTTTACTTGAAAGCATCATCCTTCCCACCAAAACTCAAACAAAACCCCTTGAACTCAATAACTATCCTAAAATCATCATGAACAAAGCTAAATCCTAAAGAGAGAGCCCTCTCTGACTGCTGGTAGGCTAGGACCTGCAGTCCAAAGATTGGTTTGTGGTTACCTCGGCCGTATCCCTTAAGGAGCCAAGGGACAACCTGAGTGATAACATAATGGCAACTCCACTGGGGACATCCTCAATTAAATCTCACAAATTGGAAAGCTCCACCGGGGAAAAACAATGAATTTTCCAATTGTTGCATATTCCTTAAAACTTCAGATGAAGCCTGAATGTCAGCCAGGAAGCCTTTGAAACTGTTCTTGCTTTGCATTTACAGGAGTAAACAAACGCTGCTTCAGTCAAACTTCGTGCTAGTTTTAAGTTATACATAGCTATTCCAAAATTTGATCAGTTCCTTGCTAATTCTAAAAACATTCATAGAAAATACCAAAACGAGTTCAGAATTTGGCTCCCAAAAGGAATTCACGTTATACAAGTTCAAATCTAGACCCAAACCCCCCAACTATTTTTGAAAATCCCAATTTAATCCCAAGGAACCTCAGGAAGCTAGGGCAAAGAGAAGATTTTGTTGACTTTAGCCCTAAAACAGTTCAACCAAGCTGTGTTCCAACCCCTGTCAATGTTTTATTTCGTTCAACCCCCACTTCCCCTTGTTCATCATCCACCTCTCAAAGCACTCCTTCCACACCTCCATTTACTGCACATACTCCCATTACAGCTGTTGTTACAGTTGTTCTAGCTGTTCCTGTTGTTCCATTTATCCCCATAAACATGGCTAATAGATATGCACCCCTGCAATTACCTGTTAATCCAGGGGCTATGCCTCAGGATTATCAAACTAAAATCAAATATTTTGATGGAACTGGTTCTTGCACAGCCCTTCAGCATACAAAGAAGATGCAAGACTATTTTGAGAACTACGAGATAGATGACGATAGCGTGAGAATGAAGATTTTCGTCGAAAGTTTGACAAGTGATGTTAGAACTTGGGTTAGAGCACTCACAGCCAATTCCATAGCAGACCCAAAAGCCTTATATCAGTCATTTATCAACAGATGGGAGAAAAAGAAAGACCCCTTGCACATATTATCTGAATATGACACCATCAAAAGAGGCCCTCAAGAATCTGTCTTGGACTATTGTGCAAGATTTAATAATGTTTATAATGCAATACCATAGAACTTAAGACCTCCACCTGATCTTGCTTTGTATAAATTCCTTGATGGTTTTGACACTGACATGGCTTATCAGTTAAGGGAAAGAGCCCTTCAAACCCTTGCAGACATGCAAAATGTTGCTGTTAGTGTAGAGGAAAATCTAATTGCCAAAAGAAACAGAGCTAGAACTGAGAGAAGAACCACCTTTAAAGAGGAACCCTCAGCCTTAGATCAAAAGCTGGATGCTATTATCAGTGGCATGCATAGGCTGGGAGACAGAGTAGAGAATGTTGAGAGGAAATCATCATGGGAAGGACAACAACCTAATACCATAAGGAACCCAAATTTCTGGAAAACTCAGAATACAAATGCTGGTAGGTCTAGCCCAGACCATGATGTAAGGCCTCCTTTTCACGGAAATTATGCTGAAGCATCTACATCTAGTGAACAGACTGAAGAAACTCACATGAACTTGGTTGGTTTGAAGGCTGAGCAACAAATTTTCCTAACTCAACAAGACCAAGATGAGCATGACTTTGATCAATTTCAAACTAAATCTGGTGAATCTTTTGATTTTAAACAAGGCTATGATACTTTTGTGTATGAGGTCCACAAACAATATAAGTTGAGGACAAGAACCATAGATGTGCCTAGAAAGGTTAAACCAAATGATACCAAGCAGCCGAAGAAGATTAAAGAAAAGGTTGCCCTCATAGAAACTGCTGGTAAAACAGTCCCTAATCCAAAGGATGTCACCATAGAGGATGTCACGGACATGCAGTCCTCTAATGATCAGCCTCTGCCACCTTCTTCCTCAGAAGAAAATTTGAATAGCGTTCCAAAAATCTCTCCTAAAACTGAAAAACCGCAAGCAATTACTTCCCTTAACGCTGATAAACAAGACCAAACTACTGATACTCCAATAGAAAAAGGGAAGCCTGCCTCTCAAAATACTAAAACCCAATCTGAAAAATCATTTGACTTAGAGGCAGAAATAGGTAAACTGAATATATCCATCCCCTTATCTGAACTTGCCAAACATGATGTGTATAGGCAACAAATTCAAAGATCACTTCAAATGCCAGAGGTTAAGGATGATATGAATATTATTGATGATCAGCCTGAACTGTTGTTCGGTCCAGAAGTTAATGGAAAATCAACATATGGATCTGTTATACCTTTTTATGTCAGTTTGCACATACATGACAAAGTCTTGCACAATGCTATGTTTGACTCAGGTGCCTCACACAGCCTTATGCCCAAAGCTGTAATGGAAAAACTAAACCTTGATGTTACAAGACCCTACAAAGATCTATTCTCTTTTGACTCAAGTCAACTCAAGTGTTTAGTCCTCATCAAAGACTTGTGTGTCTCCTTAGTCCAATATCCCAACAAGACAATCCTCATGGATGTGGTGGTTGCTGACATTCCACCAAAGTATGGCATACTATTATCAAGATCTTGGGGGGCAAAACTCCAAGGATCCCTCCAATTATACCTCTCTTATGCCACTATATCTGTCTTTGGGCAACCAAATAGAGAAACACTGATGAAGTATGTGGTAACTAGTGAGGACAAGCCCCAAAATTTTCCTATTCACTCAATCCATTCTGATATGGATTCTTTTATTCTATTTAATGATGAAACAAATACTCTCACTGATGACAAGCCCTTGGCTTTAGAGCTGAACATGCACACCGATGAAGAATTGGTTGCCCATACTGATGAAACTGTCAAAACAATCAAGGCAACCAGCATACAAGAAAAACCTCCCCAAACAGAAATGTCAAATCTGCCCAATCCTAAAGTGACTGAAACTCTTGATACTAACCACAAGCAAGAAATCACATGGTACTTAGAGTTTGATGGCTCTGTTAACAAGTTAGGAGCAGGGGCAGGTGTATGGATTCACAATACACATAACAATCACGAAAAAGGCCATGCCTACAGATTGAATTTCAAATGCACCAATAACATGTCAGAGTATGAGGCTCTCCTTTTAGGCCTTAAATTGCTCAAAGCTCTAGGAGCTGCAAAAGTGTCTATTCTAGGTGACTCTGATTTAATCATACAACAAATGAAAGGCAACTTTGTTACCAATGACAATAGAATGAGGGCCTATAGGGCTGCTGCTACTAATATACTCAATGCATTCATTGAATCCAAGCTTGCCAAGATTTCAAGAGATCATAACATTCATGCACACAACCTAGCCACTTTTGCTAGTACATGCAAGCTTCCCTTTGAGCCAAATCACCATTTTACTGCGGAGATAAAACATAGGCCTGCTATCCCAAATAATGTTAAAGATTGGAAAGTGTTTGAAAATGATGCCCAGATTAACAACTTCCTCACTCTTGAGCATGAGTTTTCAAATATTAGCATTGACGTGGATGCTATGACGGATGAAAAACAACAAAAAAATGAAAATCAGTAGGCAGTAACCGCTGTAACAGCCAAACAAATGCTGGACCCAACTATTTTTGACAATGCAAACATAGAAGAGCTGAAACAGATGCATTTGGAGGAAATAGTAGAAACAGAGGCCGTGATCGTTGATCTAAAAGATAACTTTCTCACTGTTGGCCTCACTCCATTAGAAGATATGTTTGATGCCAATGATGTTCCCAAAAAGCCAAAAATATAGCCCCTAAACACTGCTACAGAAGAACACAACATTGGGACAGCAGACAAGACCAAAATGATCAAACTATCTCAATCTTTACCACCCGATCAAAAACCCAAATATGTTGATTTGTTCAAAGAATTCCAAGATGTATTTGCTTGGAGTTATGAAGATTTGAAGTCCTATGACACCTCAGTGATCCAACACACCATTCCCTTAAAACCAAATCGAAAGCCCTTCAAACAGAAATTAAGGAGAATTAATCTTATGCTCCTTCCTTTGATTGAAAAGGAAGTGAAAAGAATGTTTGAAGCAAGTATCATAGCACCCATCAGATTTTCTGAATGGGTATCCAATCTTGTTCCTACAAGAAAGAAGACAGGTGAGATTAGGCTATGTGTAGACCTAAGAAATTTAAATCAAGTCTCCCTAAAAGACCACTACCCCTTGCCAAAAATGGACCACATCCTACAAAGAGTAGTGGGGTCATCTAGAATATCTTTGCTAGATGGCTTTTCAGGTTTCAATCAAATACTGGTTCACCCGGATGACCAAGACAAGACAGCCTTTACCACACCGTGGGGAACATTTAAATATGTGAAAATGCCTTTTGGACTTAAAAACACTGGTGCTACCTTTCAAAGGGCAATGGATATTGCATTTGCCAAGGAAATACATGATTTACTAGTTGTCTACCTTGATGACTTAACCCCTTTCTCCAAATCTGATCAAGAGCACCTCAAACACCTAAGGCAAATATTCATGACATGTAGGAAATATGGCATTTCCTTGAACCCCAAGAAGTCCCTCTTTGGCCTTGAAGAAGGAAAACTCCTTGGCCATATCATCTCAAAAGACGGTATTAGAATAGATCCAGAAAGGATCCAAGCCATCCTCCAAATCCCATATCCAAGAAACATAAAAGAGTTGCAAGCATTGCTTGGAAAAATCAACTTCCTAAGGAGATTTATTCCAAATCTAGCCGAGCTAATAAGACTGTTAAGCAACATGTTAAAAAAGGATGCTAAGGTAAAATGGTCTCTTGAGAACAAGCAAGCCTTTGAGAGTATCAAAACTGCTTTAACCCAAGCCCCTGTCCTCACCAGTCCACAATTTGACAAAGATTTCATCATATTTTCATTTGCATCTCAACACACCATAGCTGCTGTCCTTTTGCAAAAAGATGACCAGGGAGCTGAAAAGCCAATTGCATTTTTCAGCCGAGCCTTAAGAGATGCCCCTTTGAAATTCCAAATCATGGAGAAGCAGGCTTATGCCCTTGTTAAATCAATAAAAGATTTCCGAGTTTACATTTTATATTCACATGTGATTGCCTATGTCCCAAATGCTGTTGTAAAAGACATATTAACCCAAGAGGGGTTAGAAGGCAAAAGAGGCAAGTGGATTGCTAACATCCTTGAGTATCACATAGAAATTAAACCAACCAAGCTCATAAAGGGTGAAGGTTTAGCCAAACTGATGTCCGAAACAAACTTTCAAGCCTTAGACATCAACCAACTGGACAATGAACAGGAGCTGGCGACTCCACAGATCAGTGAAACCTTTTTGCAATCCCCATGGTATGCTGATATATGCTTTGTATTGTTAAACCTGTTTGCTCCCCCAGGATTGTCCAGAACCAAGAAAAGATGTTTAAAAATGAAGGCTTCAAAGTTTTGTGTCATAGATGGTGCATTTTTTTGGAAAAATCATGAAGGTATATTGCTTAATTGTTTAACCATGAATGAAACTAACAATGTCATGAAAGAATTCCATGCAGGGGATTGTGGAGGACATCTATATTGGAAGTCCACTGCTGATAAAATTTTAAGGGCTGGTTTCTATTGACCCTCTTTATTTGCAAATATAAAGAAGTTTGCTATCTCATGTCTGATGAGCCCCAAAAATGCACAATTATTTGGGCTCATTCAACCTCCTCATTTGGCTTAGTCCACCATTCTCATTTGTTTATTGCATGTTTTTGATTATTTTTATGTTAATAGAGTGAATTTGGTTAGTCATTATGCCAACAAGTCTAATGGGTGCTTTGTGTAGCCTTGTTGGTCAACTTGGAGACAAAATGGAAGGTCTTAATGTGCACTTGGCAGCCAAATTCGTGGAAGAACAAGCTAGAGGATTTGTAGGAAGACGTCCCCCTCATTTATGGGCCCTTACCTCGAATTCTCCACCATCAGCTCGGAGTTCAAAGGCCACCAAATTAATGAGCACAAGGGCAGCCAAGCAAGTCAAGTTGGACTGCTGTTAACTCCAAGTCTTGGACAGCCAAGTCCCTAACTTTTAGGAGGACTGTTGGGTCCTCAAATTGTATAAATAAGAAGGCTTGGGGCCTCATTTTGGTTAGCTAGTGGGTAGTCATTTTGTGTAGCTAGTGGTTGGTAATTTTTGTTAGCTAGTGGTTAGTCATTTTGTAGCTAGTTAGTCATTTTGTTTTAGCCATTAGTTAGCTAGTTTGTAGTTCGATTTTTATGCAATAGATTAGCTTTGCTTTCAGCTCATGTTCAAGTTCTCCTTGTGGACAGTTTTGATGTACTTTTCATTTCTTGATTAATAAAGATGGATCCAGCTTTGCACCAGCTCTAAATCTTTCATGGGAGGCTGTAGCTCTTGGGGTTGGGCCCATCTCAAGCGCCCAGTACCTCCCTTGTTTCTCTTTATGTGTGTTTGCTGCGTTCTTGAGAAAAAAATCTGCTCTTTAGATTTAATTCATGCTGTGTTACTTAGGTTGCTTTTGATGGTTAAAGTAGTTTCTTATGTTTAAGATAGATTGGTAGGAGTTATTCATGCGTTTATATCTCTTTGATAATGTTTTGTTCACAGGTTGTACGTGATTCTTTTCATGAATAAGGTTGTTGTCCACCGATTTCATTCACTTGTTAGATAGATCACATGATATTTCGATTGCATGCAAGATGTAGTTGGTTTGATCAAATAACCACTATGCAGGGCATCTTCATCACCTCCTCGTTCATTTGAGCCTCGTTCAGATCAGCTCCTCCATCACCAAGTCTGTTCCCTCATCTCCCATCTTCTCTTTTGCCAAGTAACCTTACCTTCTTCCCCATTGTTGTCTCAACCACCTTCAAGCCAAGTCAGCTTTCCACATCACCTCACCACTCCATCCATCAGTTCCTGGGTCACTTCAGACCCCCATCCTACCTCCATAACCATCCATGCATCTTCCATCAACCATCCATCCTCAAACATCCCATTTCAGAACATCCTGTAGAAGAATTGCAGACCTTCTTATAGAAACCCCTGCGTTTCCTGTAGAATCCCCTGCAGACATCCTGTAGGAGGCCACTCACTCGGTTGCTGAGCCTCTGAACGTGAGGAACCTCTGTGGACTGATGCTAAGGATCTCTGGGGACCTCTCCTAGCCTCCCCAACCTTTCCCAAGCTTTCCTTCCTTCCGCATCACATCTGCACAACCAAACCCTAATAAGCACAAAATCACAATCACTCCATCCACTTAAAGAAAAAATATAAAAACATGTCTTTTAAGATGCAAGTAGATTAGATTCATGCATTTTCACTTATTAGAAGTAATGGCATCATTGGTAGAAGTTTCCTTCACATTCTTTGCATCATAGAGGTTAGACTAGTTAAATTAGGGTTTCCTAGGGTTTCCATGTTTTGATTTGCTTTCAGTTCATTTTTGCCAAGTAGATTAGTCTTCTTTGAGCTAGCTTTCGTCCATCATTTAACAAGCTTCTTCTGAGAGCCTATAGAAGTTGGCTTGAGCCCTAGCGGACTTGTGCCAGCTGACCAAGTGACAGCTGCGACAAGAGCTAGTACTTGTGCATACAGCACCGTCGCTTCCAAGTTTGTACGAACTACCGGGTTGATAAAATTAAGAGACAGGAAGCCCCAGGAGTTGTAGCAGTATTGCTACAATACTGGAGTTCACCATCTTTTTGGCGTCGTTGCCGGGGAAGCGGTAGAGTATTGGTGATTGTTGCTATTCTTCTATTTTCTACTACAACCTTCTGCTAAGTAGTTTATTTCATTTCCATTATGCAATTTCATTTATGCAAAAGTAGATTAGCATTTCTTGCTTTCATAGATTAGCATTTCCTGCTTTCATAGATTAGCATTTCCTGCTTCCCTAGAATAGCCTTTCAATTCCGCATTTCAATTCTGCAAGCGTAGACTAGCATTTCATTCTTGCAATTTCATTTGAGAAAAATAGATTAGTCCTTTCCTGCTTTCATTTCAATTTCGCAAGATAGTTAGTTGCAGTTCAATCTATTTCATGCCTTGTAGGAGTAGAGATAAGTTAGAAAAATGATTGCACAACGCCCCCACTGCTTCACACAGCCAACGTTCTTCTTCGATGGTTGTGATTAAAGAACCCCTGGGTGGACATCAAGGCATATTTAAAGAACCTCTAGGGGAGAAGAAGAAGAAAACATTCCTCTGGAGCAAATCGCTACAGGTAGAGATGTTGGGAGCAACATCTTGTCCAAAGATGAATTTGAAAATCAAATCGAAGATTTCAAGAGTGATATGAGGCAGTTTCTTGCCATGCAACTGGATACCTTGCGGATCCAGAAGAAGCAAGAGGAAGCCAAGAGGGCTTTGGTCATTTTTTGTCCTAGGTGCCTTAAAAAGCATCCTAGGAACGAATGTCCAATGCACTCCCTAGAAGTGTGTTTCATCTGTGAGGAATACCATCCTACAGATCAGTGCCCTTCCTTGCCCAGAATCAAAGCTACATATCAAAGAGCCAAGAGAGCCACTGAATCACTCTGTTATATGAACCAAAGGAGGCCATATGGACCCATACCCTACCAGCAGGAACTACAAGGGACACCCGAGACCTATTATGACCCTTACCAAGCCACCTTCATGCCTTCTTGGGGTCCCCCTGCTCATCCTTCCTGGTCTACACCTCCTCCTTGGTCATATTCTCCTTGTTCCTTCACAGATCCATATTATGCCCAACCAGTTGCCCATTCATTTCACTCTTATGCTCAGCCACAGCCTCAGTGGAATGCACCTTATCAGGAGTGGAGGCCCCAGTACAACTCTCATCCCGCTCATTTTCCTCCACCACCTGCTCATCCACAACCATCGCCTCCTCTTCCACCAAGGCAACCCCAAATGCCTACCCAACCACAATGCCATCCATCTCCATCTCACTTTCACACCTCCACTCAGCTACCCATACCACCATTTCCAAAGCCATGCAATGGAGTAGATCAACCCAATTGCAAAGTTGAGGCACAGCATATCCAAACAACTCCTCTTGAGCCCAATGATCTTCACCAAAGCTCAGGAAGAGTGTTGCAAAAGAGAGAATCTATTGACAACATTGAAGGACCAAAGGCAAAAGAAGATTCAAAAGAGGAGATCAAAGAACCAAGGGCTGCACTTGATGAAGAAAAGAGATCAGAATCAGAGATCGAGAGAGTTCCTTCATGGTTACCATCAGATCTTCCATGTATTCAAGAGAAAGATCAGCAAAAAGAGGAAGATGAGAAAGTCATGTTAGAAGGTGACATGAAGAATGATCCAGAGCAGAAAAAGAACCAGGGATATCAAAGCTATATTGAGATATGGTTTCAGAAGGTCACTCAGTTGCAGCAGTACTCTCTTCCTCAGCTATGTTTTGTACTTTCAAAGTCAGATCATTTTGTCTCTGAAACTTGGATCGTTGTCAAAGCATGCATTTCGAGCCTCCACATCATTTTTTCTCTAATCTCGATGTGCACATGGCTCCATTGGAAGTATTCTTATACTTGAAAATGATTTTGTTTTTCAAGTAGGGTAGGGTAGGAAAAATGAAAAAAAAGAAAAAAAAAAAAAGTAAAGAAATGAAAAAAATGAAAATAAGAGAAAAATAAAAATCTAAGGTGAAAACCCCCTCGGAGGCGCCTTAGATTGGCTCATTGATTGAAAACCTCCATGAGGCGGTCGATGGGTTGGAAAGAAAAGAAAATAAAAGAGAAAAAGATCTTTGGGTGAAAACCTCCCTTGGAGGCGCCCAAGGCAGGCAATTAGGGTGAAAACCTCCATGAGGCGCCCTAGTTGTTTTTCAAAAAAAAAAAAGAGAAAAAAGAAAAAGAAAAACAAAGCTAATCATCATTGAATAATTTTATGTTGCAGCAATGACATTTCAGGTTGCAAGGCAGGAGGAGCACTCAAATCAAGGTCAAAGGAGTTTTTGTGCCTTCTACAGGAAGTTTCGTATCTTCTACAGGAAGCTTACAAAAAAGCCAAATTGATCTCCAAAGAGGACCCGAAGGCTTGGAATATGTCCATGAGGCCTACACTCATCTATGTTTCCATTCCTCACCCCTTTTCCATCATTTTTTCATGTCATTATGCTTCTTTCCTCAAAACTATGTCTTCTACAGGAAAGCTCTGAATTTCTACAGGAAACATCCTGTAGAACCTTTGGACGAGCCAAATCCAATTTCAAAAGTGAATCTGATGGTGGGAGCCTATTGGTTAGGCCTGCAAGCACTTGTGTGTCCATCCCTTGCCTTCATCCACCATTTTTTCCACCTCCTTGTGCTTCTCATTGTGCTTCTACAGGATCTTCCTGTAGAAATTGTGGGAAACTAGGCATGCATTTCAAAAAGTGGTTTGGCGAGCATGGTAGCTTCCTCAAGTGTTCAGAAGCCCTCATGCCATCTTCCAACTCCTCCTCCATCATCTCCATACCTGCATCACAAACAAAATTCATTTTGTCATCCCATGCAAGCACATGCAAAAAGCCTTGAGGCAAAAATCCATAGAACCAAATTTGTTTTTGCCATAACTTGAAAACCATGCATCCATTTGACAAACCGTTTTATGGGGAATTGTACAAGGTTGATGAAAACATGCCTGAGCAGTTTCATGCAATTTCGGTGCACGGTTTCCAAGGAATAAGCCTCCATCACCATCAGCCATTTTTGTATTTTCTCCATATCCATGCATCCGTTTCAAAACCTGTTTCATGGGGAGATGCACATGGATGATAGTAGCCTACCCAAGTAGTTTCAGCCGATTCCGATGCACGGTTTCCGAGAAATCGACCTCTGAAATCTTCAGCCATTTTCCATTTTTCTCGAAATCCGTGCATCCATTGATCACGAATTTGCTATGGGAGATGCATAATGATGGTGGTAACATGCTCAGCAAGTTTCAGATCGATCCGCTTTGGCGTTTGGGAGAAATGTCAAAAACAAGTTCTGGTTCGGGGAAGATGCAGCAACAGCAGCTTGAACGTGCAGATTTGAACGTGGAAACAATTGTCTGGAGCTTGGATCCGGCCAGAGGACACCTGCACATGAAAAACAAAATCCAAGATTAGCAGCCAAGCCATCATGCAATCATAAAATCAATGCATGCAGCAAGGACAGGCCACAGCAGCTCACGGCAACCATTCAACTTCGAGGTATGTGACTAATCTCATTCTTCTATTGCATAGATTTAATTGGGAACTGCATAAATGAATGGGATGAGGGATTAAGCCACGAATGTAGCAAGGCTCAACTGATTGTTTGCTTTAGAACTCCGCCGGCAGCCACGCAGTGCACGTGGACAATGGACTCACGTAAAAAAATAAAAAATTGTAAAAGAAAAAAACAGTGATCAGAAGTTTAACTCTAGTGCAGTTGATTAACAAATAGAAGACATGCAGTTCATAAAATCACTTCAGTTCGAAGAAGCCAGCGTGCATGTGTTTTGCCACATCACCACAAATCATGCAGTCAATAAAGGAACGCTCGGCTGAAGACTCACGTTAATTGTGGGTCAGGAACACTTGCTAACTGTTGTGCATTTACACTTGCAAAGGTTAAACTCACGTCCTTCATCAAGTTTTTGGGCTTGTTAACAATTCTCCCGCATGCAAAGATCATTCGAAGGCCGAATCACGCTCTACAGGCGTTTCTACAGGATGTCGTCTACAGGAAAGGCAGAAAACAGTCCTGCAGAAAGAAAACATGAGGAGCTTCTGTGGGTTGATGCTTCCGTTGGCTGACCACGGGATTTCTAGAAAAGTTCAAGCTCAAAACGAAGAGAAAGGAGGAAGATGTTGAAGGCCACATTCTCGTTTCCATGCATTTCCTTTTGCATTTTCTTTTGCACTGCTATGAAAAAATCAGTTGGTATAGTTCCTTTCGAGACTATGTTTGCCTCAGTCCTTTTATGGTTTGGAATTGTATCCATTGGATTGTTCTTCAGATTAACTTCAATATGGCTGCATCAGTCCTACTGTATATTTGGGTTCCTGTTCATTATCTTTGTGATCCTCATGGTTACATGTGCAGAAATCACTGTTATCTTGTGCTACGTTGAAATGTGCAGTGAAGATTACAACCGGTGGTGGAGATCTTATTTGGCTGCAGGCTCCTCCGCATTCTACTTGTTTCTCTATGCCACATTCTATTTATTCACCAAGCTGGAGATGACAAAACTTGTTTCTAGAATTTCATATTTTGGCTACATGCCCATCATGTCATACTCACTTGTTGTTCTGACCGGTACAATAGATTCCTATGCATGCCTTTGGTTTGTGCGGACAATGTACTTATCAGTGAAGATTGACTGAGGCTCTGCATGCAGCTACCATTTTTCAAAGGGGCCGTTTAAATTTCAAGATTTGGACATAATCTAATCATGGTTCAGCCTTCTACAAGAATATACTTGCACACTCATACCAAGGCTGAGGGCACTAAGAAAAGCAGCAGAAATGGAGGGTGTCTTGGCAAATGATTCTGCATATCTAAAGGAGACTGAAAATTTTGAAGCTTCCGAGACAAAGGATGTATTAACAAATAGCATTGCAGAGCAAGTAGATTTTCAGAGAAGAGGAAAAAGCAGTTTCAAATTTGAATGATGTAGTGTCCGAGTCCAATCCATCTGGTGAAACTATCAGTGTACATGTGAATGTAAGCCTTCAACAAGCCACTAAAACAAGACAAGTTGAGACAATACTGCAGGCAAAATCAGTGAAATTGGGTCTACAGGAAGCTAGCAGACTGTTTCTACAGGAAGACAGAGTCTGTTTCTACAGGAAGACAGAACAGTTTCTACAGGAAAGTTTGAAAAGAGGGAAGCCAAAGGAGAAATCGGCCAAGATGCTAGCCAAGGACGTCACCAGGGCCATCAAAGACAAGGGGAGAGATTTGGTTGCTCAGAGGATGAGCAACACTTTCAGTAGGGGGGTGATGATGAGCCCCAAAAATGCACAATTATTTGGGCTCATTCAACCTCCTCATTTGGCTTAGTCCACCATTCTCATTTTTTTATTGCATTTTTTTTATTATTTTTATGTTAATAGAGTGAATTTGGTTAGTCATTATGCCAACAAGTCTAATGGGTGCTTTGTGTAGCCTTGTTGGTCAACTTGGAGACAAAATGGAAGGTCTTAATGTGCACTTGGCAGCCAAATTCGTGGGAGAACAAGCTAGAGGATTTGTAGGAAGGTGTCCCCCTCATTTATGGGCCCTTACCTCGAATTCTCCACCATCAGCTCAGAGTTCAAAGGCCACCAAATTAATGAGCACAAGGGCAGCCAAGCAAGTCAAGTTGGACTACTGTTAACTCCAAGTCTTGGACAGCCAAGTCCCTAACTTTTAGGAGGACTGTTGGGTCCTCAAATTGTATAAATAAGAAGGCTTGGGGCCTCATTTTGGTTAGCTAGTGGGTAGTCATTTTGTGTAGCTAGTGGTTGGTAGAAACCCCTGCGTTTCCTGTAGAATCCCCTGCAGACATCCTGTAGGAGGCCACTCACTCGGTTGCTGAGCCTCTGAATGTGAGGAACCTCTGTGGACTGATGCTAAGGATCTCTGGGGACCTCTCCTAGCCTCCCCAACCTTTCCCAAGCTTTCCTTCCTTCCGCATCACATCTGCACAACCAAACCCTAATAAGCACAAAATCACAATCACTCCATCCACTTAAAGAAAAAATATAAAAACATGTCTTTTAAGATGCAAGTAGATTAGATTCATGCATTTTCACTTATTAGAAGTAATGGCATCATTGGTAGAAGTTTCCTTCACATTCTTTGCATCATAGAGGTTAGACTAGTTAAATTAGGGTTTCCTAGGGTTTCCATGTTTTGATTTGCTTTCAGTTCATTTTTGCCAAGTAGATTAGTCTTCTTTGAGCTAGCTTTCGTCCATCATTTAACAAGCTTCTTCTGAGAGCCTATAGAAGTTGGCTTGAGCCCTAGCGGACTTGTGCCAGCTGACCAAGTGACAGCTGCGACAAGAGCTAGTACTTGTGCATACAGCACCGTCGCTTCCAAGTTTGTACGAACTACCGAGTTGATAAAATTAAGAGACAGGAAGCCCCAGGAGTTGTAGCAGTATTGCTACAATACTGGAGCTCACCAATGTCATAAATGCCAAATCTTTGAGGGAAAAAGAAAGATGTTACCCTTGCCCCTTAAGCCCATCTCAACCGAGAAACCTTTTCAACAATGGGGTCTTGACTTCATTGGAGAAATCCACCCCTCTTCCTCAAGCCAACACAAGTGGATTTTAACAGCCACCAACTATCTCACTAAATGGATTGAAGCCATCCCATGTAGACAGGCCAATGACTCCATTATTATCCAATTCCTTGAGTGCAATATCCTTTCTAGATTTGGCTGCCCTGAGAAGATCATCACTGACAACACCGCTTCTTTCAAATCCAAAAAGATGATCAGTTTTTGCCATAAATTTCACATTACCTTGGGCCACTCCACAGCCTATTACCCCCAAGGTAATGGCTTGGCCGAGTCATCTAACAAGAACCTGATTAATATTATCAAGAAGATCTTAGAAGAAAACAAGAAGAACTGGCATAAAATGCTCACAAATGCCCTATGGGCAGATAGACTTTCAACAAAGAAATCCATTGGGATGAGCCCTTATGAGCTGGTATATGGCATGGAGGCCAGATTAACTTCATCCTTGGGCATCCCTACTGGGAGTTAAGCACGAGGGTCTGTGAAGACCGGGAAGAGAGATACCCCCTCTCTTACTTGTCCGAACTTACCTCACAACTGTTCCGCCTGGCTTCTGCGACGAGTTGGTACCCATAGTTGCCTCTCCTAGGGATCTACACAGGTGGCTGCTGAGGGGAATCCCATGGCACCTGAGGTTGACATTGTATCACTCTCGACAGTACTACTGGAGGGCACCCTTGCGAAGCTTGGGGGCTTGTACCGGCGTAGGCTGTTGTTAGGAGGTCAGCGTAACTTCCCCTGATATCTTCGCTGATAGGACTGGGCCCTCATCATCCTAGACTATCTTCGGAAGGCCCCTTGATTCCTTTCTCATATTTTGGTGTCCGGTCCTCATCACTCGGAGCAGAAATACTTGGAAGTTGTTTGACTAGCTGTATCTTTAGGGACTTTATAGTGTGTGCTCTTTGTTCCTTGTATATAGTTGGATTTAGGTATTTTTGTCTAGTCGCGTTTGGACTTTGTGTTCTGAGTGACTGGCTTACCACTCTACCAATCTTGAAAGGCTTTTGGTCGTTCTTTCAGAAGTTGTAGAGTTGCCTCCCCAAGGGCAAAGGTTTTGATTGCTTATCCATATTCCTTGAAGAGTTATTTCTATATTCCCGTAGGGGAAGGGTCTTTGGAACAGTTAGATATGGCTAATATTCCTGTGGAAACCAACCAAGGTGCCCTCCCAAAAGGGGATCCTTGTGCTTTTCCTTTCTTTGGAAACGTTGGTACTCCCTTGATGGCCACTTTGAATATTCCTGGGTTGAATGTTGGACTACCCGTTTGGCTGTGGTCCACTCCAAATATTCCAAATGCTCTTGAAGCCTCTCAGTTGAATGCTTTATTTCAAGGGCATCACATGGGTGCTAATTGTTCATCTTCTTTCAAAGAGAAATCTGGGGTTCCTTCTTCTCCTCCTTCTTGTCACAAGAAATCTAAGAAGAGGAGAAAAAGGAAGTCAAAGAAGAAGAATAACACTAGCACTTCATCTTCAACCTCTGCGAGTCATGTTGGAGATGAGTCTTCAGCCACTGCAAGTCATGCTGGGGGCACAAGTCTAGTCACTGCGAGTCACACTAGCACTTCATCACCAACCTCTGCAAGTCATGTTGGAGATGAGCCTTCAACCGCTGCTAGTCATGCTGGGGGCACAAGTCTAGTCACTGCGAGTCACACTAACACTTCATCATCAACCTCTACGAGTCATGTTGAAGATGAGCCTTCAGCCGCTGCTAGTCATGCTGGGGGCACAAGTCTAGTCACTGCGAGTCACACTAGCACTTCATCACCGACCTCTGCAAGTCATGTTGGAGATGAGCCTTCAACCGCTGCTAGTCATGCTGGGGGCACAAGTCTAGTCACTGCGAGTCACACTAACACTTCATCATCAACCTCTGCGAGTCATGTTGAAGATGAGTCTTCAGCCGCTGCAAGTCATGCTGGGGGCATGAGTCTAGTCACTGCAAGTCATACTAGCAAAGAGTCACCGACCTCTGCAAGTCATGTTCAGGACTCTCCGCAAACCACTGCTAGTCATGTTGGCGGAATGGAGGTTGATAAGAAACCTGGACGTAGAAGTTTTAAACCTAAGTTCCCTTGTAAGATATGCAAGGGAGACCATCTTACTCATTTATGCCCTGGTATTCCAGAGGTTCAAAGGATATGGTCTGAGTTTGAAAGTACTTCTACTCCTAGACCTGATATGGTTTCTCATCAATCCCATCAACCATCGGTTGAAAATGTGGTAGAGCCAGTGCAATCGCTGGCCGATTACACTCCTCTTTTGGGGGGTGAAGTGCCTAACAAAAGAGTTTGTTTGATCTCTAGTACAGAGTCTTCTAGTATAGGGGGCATTCCGGTTATTTCGAATGTTCCCCCTCCAAGTGCTAAGAGTGTTTCCTTTGATTGGGATAGTCTTGTTGAGCCTCGTCTTCCTTCCGCTGCACCTTTCCAAATAAAGGTCAGAGTTAATTCCACAAATGTCTATCGATGTATGGTGGATGAAGGATCCTCTGCAAGTATTATATCCTCTTTGACTTGGAAAGCTTTGGGTTCCCCAAATTTGTTGACAGCTCGGAGTCAGTTGTTAGCCTATGATAGAAGACCTGGTGAATCTATGGGTGTTCTTCCTCAATTTCCTATCACTTTAGGTGGGAAGACTGTCTTAATCGATATGATGGTGGTTGATAGCCCTTTAGACTTTAATATGCTACTTGGGCGTGATTATGTCTATGTTATGAATGCTGTGGTGTCTTCACTCTTTCGAGTAATGTGCTTTCCTCATAACGGGAATATTGTCACTATTGATCAGCTTGCATCTGATAATCACCACCCTAATTCGACTTTACTGCAGAATGCCCCTTGGTTTGTTCCAAGTGTTCAAGTAGACTCTACCCCGCCACGGGTCAATTATGTGGCATTGAATCCTCAATGTTCAATTGCTTCTAAGAAGGATCCTTTGACTTATTATTCTCCTTCTTGGGACTTGGTCCCGGCAGTTGACCGAGAGATTCTTCCTATAGGGACATGGGACCCTTTAATTCCCTCTTTTGATCCTTGTAGTTCTCATGATTTCTCAGATCTTGCTTTGCCTTCACAGGAGGAACTCTTTGAAGCCATGAGTTATGACTACCAAAGGAGCCCTTGGCCTGAGCCCTGCAAGGGGTTTTTTCAGCAGAACTATTATGCGTAAGCCGTAAGGCTGCGTGGTTCCCTGTACCATATTGTATATATGAGGTACGCATTTTCAAGTTTTGTATTCTATAACACAAAGATTTTATATGAAGTTTATATGTGGGATGCATTAACTTCTTGTCTAGTGTTCCTATTTATGTTTACAGAACTTGGAAGATGTCTCCTTTGGAAGTTTATGGTTGGTCCGTTCTGACAGGTATTGGTTCTCGAAACTGGCATATAGGTTAGGTTTTTCCGCCTGCATTGTGCACTTATCAGTTTCCTTTTCCATTTTGCCTTAGGATCGACCCCACCAAGTTATGGTGCGGAACCTTCTCATTGCTTAGAAGTATCATGACTTGTGTGGTAGAGCCTACCTTATCATGGGTGCCCTAGTTAGTACCTTATTGTTGCTTGGCACTCATGCAGATTTTTGTCCTTAGGTTCGAGAGTCCTCTGTAGTCCCGCCATGACTTATGCGATCAAGACTCATTCCTCTTTGCTTCTTCGCTTCGTTCTGGCCTTATACCCTAGAGGCTCCCTTGTGTTGAGTTGTACCACTGCATTGCATGTTGACCACTTGCACCTTTTGGCCTAGAGCCAGCTTCACTTGGACTCGTGTTTAAGCCAACTTTTGACCATGACGTCTGAAAAATCAACCTTGCATACCTTTGACTTCTGCAGCTTGACACACCTTGACCCGTGGAAGGAAAATACCTTTGAGTGTCACCGACCAGTTTTCACCTCCCTGCATTGAGCATAGGAACGTTCCTTTCCCAGGAACTAGATCATCTGTTTCACTGACACTCGTTCTTTCCACTGTACCATAGCATTCTTTTATTCTTTTTCCGGCTTAACAAAAAAAGACAAAAAAATTAAATATTCCAAAAAAGAGCGGGAACAGGGACATTATTTCCATTTATTGTTGGCAGCTAGAGTCAGCCGTGTCGCCCTTGAACAAAGTGCTCAAAACAAAGTCTCCGCCGCATGGGTGGGATTTAGTTTGACTTAGGTATGCCATAACCTTGTTATTGAGTCAGTTCTCCCCCGATTGGTTATCTCTTCCAATCATATGGAGGCTTCATTCGTGCCTCCTGCATGGCGAACTTATACAGAGTCATCATATGCTGCCACATAGTCACATTAAGTCGTGCTTTTGTTCAAGGGAAGTTAGCCTGAGTCGGCCTCTCTGCGGTGTCTCTTGACTCATTTTTCAGTCGGTCATCCTTGGTTGTCAGTATCATGTCTATCATCACATCAGCTATATTGGTCCTTTACTCGTGCTGGTTTGAGAAGGTCCCCATTGACTTCTTGCTAGCGGGTCTTGTCCTTATCGACGACGACACCTTGCTCTGAGGATAGGCCTAGAGCCGCACCCTAGCCCTATTTTCATTATTGATAGGTCACCTTGTGCTCAGCATCGATCAGTATCATGGGTCTTTGACTGAGTGGTTTCCCTTGTGTTCAACATCAGCATACATTATCACACATTGGGATTTGTGCAGTACCTTGGTTTCCATTTGACCCTATTGGTGGATACCTCGCCTCTGTGTCAGCTTTCATTATTGGTTGGTTCAGAGGGTTTCTGTCGTGCGCTAGCCACATCTTGTGTACGCCAGAAACGTACTTCGATTGGGTTACTACATCTTTTTCATCCGATTCCTTCCACATTATTGGCCTATGGGTTACACACACGCTAGATTGATGGAGGATGCCTTAATGCCTTCTGTCTAGCGGATCTTTCCCTATCGACTCCGACTCATTGCTCTGGGGCAAAGATCTAGAGTCCATTTGGCAGTACCTTGGGGTTTGCAGTCATTAGTGGCAGATCCTTCGCTATCGACAGTGGGAAACCATCATTATCTCCTGATTGATAGATTCTTACAGGTGTTCGACTTCAGCTCATCTATTCACACTTGTTAGATTGTACTGGGTACCTTGATGCTCATTATCATTATCGGTGAGTAGTCTCGCGTTTGTTAACGGTATACATCAATGAACGGTAATCAAATGATTTCTCAAATGGTCGACTTCAGATCATTTATTCCCATGGTGTAGAAATGTACCACGGCGGTCAGTGAAGACCTCAGGTTGTATCACCATTCATTGGTTCACTTGACAGTTGCTCCTGTTGCTGCTAGTTGATACCACTCCACGTTATATGTTGCAGTCAGTCATGGCGACATTCTATATGCTGGCACCTGAGTTTGTAGTGTAGTACCATCCTATTCCATCATGTTTAGTTGGTACCTTTGGGGATCAGTCTTTGATATCAGTGATCCGTTGCACCTTCCAGCATCATTGACAGTCTTATATGTGATATTCAGACATGTACTTGCTCATTATGATCAGATGATCCATTATGTATCTTCCAGTCATTTATACTTGTATACTTAGTGGATCCGCTTGTACTTGATATGCGGACATGCTTTACTTTTTCTGAGCATGGGTATGCCCGCCTCAGACAGTGTTTCTTTCTGATCTCCTTTTGGTGGCTTGGCAGGCTGAATTCTGGTGAAGTCCTCCTCGGTTTCTCGACAGACTTCCTTTCCATGTACTTACATAATATATTTCGGCCATCATGTTCCCCTTCTGACCTCATATATTAGGGGGCATCTGTTATAGCTCCAAATCTCACTCTTATGGTTTGTGATGCTGCACTCATGGCCTAGGGCAACCCCTCCTTCCAGACTTGGTCCTAAAATTTAAAAAAACAGTGTTTTATCCCTGATACGCGACATTGCCCTGAGTTAAACGCGTGTACACGTGGGTCTGTGTATACCCAACCCGCGTGTATGTATTAAAACACTTAAAAAAAATAAATAATTCCTTATTTTCGGGCGGAGATCGCGGGTTTTACCTGCTGATCACCTGTTAGTTCCCGTGGCCCAACTGTTCCCAACCAACTCCTAACTAAAAAACTACTTTGGAGATGGTATAAAAAGACATCAAAGGGAAGGCCTAAGGGAGAGAGAAAAGAGAGCAAGATTATTATGCTGAGATTTTCCCCTTAGACCAGGTCTGAAGTCCTTGGTGCCTTCTGCACTTCCCCCATTTTGCATAGGAAACCCTTGTTTCCATGTGTATTGGTGATCATTCATCCTTTATATCACCATTGAGTAAGACTTGGAAGGAGCTCTTGTTGGAGGCTTGAGGTTGGAACGAATCCGGGAGGAAGCTTTGCTTGGAGCCTGCTGAAGGTGTTTCAGGTGAAATCTTTCCGTTATATGTACTTTACTTGCCTTTATATAAAGAAACATGTCTTGGTTCCCAAAACAATCTTTCTTTATGCTTATGAGGTTCTTGTTTTGAATTTTCATGCAAGTAGTTACTTAAAGATTTTTATAACTAACTTTATAGCATGAAGATGGTTTATGTATAAGTATTTGTCCATGTACTGCTGTGTTCTTTGATTTGTTTGTTTTACAGGTCAAAGGAGAAGAAGGGAACTCCAAGAAGGGTTTGGACCCTAAAGGCCTTCTCAAACGTAGGACCTTAGGTACGTACCCTCAACATTAGAATTTGCTTACAGTAAAGATAATGGCTGTGTGTGTGTTTCTTTGAATAAGCAATTTTCAGTCTGGTAGAGTCTTAACCCAAAGGACCCTAGGGGTACTTTCCCCTCAACCAGCAGAACCAAATGATATTCAACGAAGAATAAATCAGACCATTCATCTTCAGCAAACCAGAGAGCAGGTCTATGACAGAGCTCAAATTTTGCAATAGAAGCTCAAAAAGATGTTTGATAAGAGAGCTAAGGCTGAGGATTTCTACATTGGCAAAAAAGTTCTAAGGTGGGACTCACGAAGAGAAGACAAGGGCAAACATGCAAAATTTGATTTTTTATGGAAAGGGCCATTTGTTATTTCTGTTGTTCAGGGAAATAACACATATTTCCTCAAATCTGTAGAGGGAAGCACTGCTGAAGAAGGCCCTGTTAATCGCTGAATGCTAAAACATTACCATGATCCCTTTTAAGGGGTACAATGCAGCTCTATACATATCTCTTTGTACATTGATATTTGTATATATCAGCACTTTGTTTTTTTTTTTACTTTTTTTATAAGCAGTCTGAGGGTTAGAGGAGCATCAGCAAAGTTTGCTAAGACACAGCCAATGCAAGTACTCCATTTTTAAAGCTCTGTCTCTGCATTAATCTCAGCAAAACAGCAAGAGTAACGTTGTCATATCACAACAATTCATGGTTAAAAGAAACTGTTTGCAGCTTGCAGTCTTCAGTCAAACAGTATCAATAAGAGAGGAGCATTGTTTAGTTTCACATCAACAACTGTTTCTAGACCAGAAGCTAAGGGAAATACATCAGTTTTGATCCATATTTTGGATCTATTTCAAAGGCAATGCTCAAGCAACATGGTATATAATATCAAGCACGCAGAAGAAAGTAGGCAGTGCTATGTATTTCACAATATTTCAATGAAGGAGATAGCTACTCCTATTTCAGAGTTTCACATTTTTAGCAACCAGCACAAGGAAATTTTTCAGTCCACAGCAACAATAGAAGATCAAGGCAGTGTGACCTGCTGTTCTTGGCTTTTCACAAGGAAAAGCCATCCCCAAGTGGAGCCACTATTAGCCTCCTGTTGCAACAGGTGTTCATCTTTCATGATTGACATTTTTACATGCCAAATATGTCATACTTTGCATGCTGCAATGCTCCATATTTCCTAAAAGAAGCCAAAGAAGAGGCCATGAAAGTGTGCCAGTCTAAGTGCCACTACTGTATTCCAATTTTGATAAATTAACCATTTTTGAAGAATTTCTTGTTAAGGGAAGTCCAAACAGCCTAATCTTGGTTTCCCTAGGTTTCAATTCCTTGTTTTAGAATATAGAGAATCATTATCTGTCCAAACAGTTTAATCTTGGCAGATTTGTAGATAGGCAGAGAAACAAAGGGCCCAACTACTTAATCTGGGCCCTTGGAAGAAATAAGTGTAGATTTAGATAGGAGGAAAGAAAAAAGAAAAAAGGATAATCAGGGTCTGCAAGTCCAAGTGCACCCATGCAAAAAAGAAGAAAAAATGCTAGGTAAGTAGGCTGGGTAAGTAGTTTTGTGGTTGCAAAATCATGTTGTGTGATACATTTCATCTTTTCAAGTGTTATATCTATTCAGATCACAGGGCAAGGCAATTCCCCTTTGGAGAAGCTCAAGCGAGGCATGTCTAACTCCCCTTTCTTCTCATTACCCAAATCACTCACTAACATCCCGTTGAGGACCTTGGGATCTACCCAACCAGTCCTGTTATAACTTTAATTTTGTAACAGCACCAAGTCAAGTCTTGGTTTTCTCCATGAAAAGAAAGCCACATTTCTTGTACAAAAGTCATTTGTCCACTTTCTATGCAATTCCTATGTATATCACCACTTCATAGACTTATCATTGTTCCCTTTCCATTTACACTCCACCAAGCCATATTAACTTCTAATTTTATTATGTAGCTCCCTAACTATTTCCCCATTCCCATTTACTACTAAAATTATATGAAATTCCCAAAAATATTAAATAACCCCCCGCCCCTTTTGGCACTATAGCCATATGTTTCTAAGTTCAGGAGATAGTAGCCCATATGGGGCTCTTACCAACCCTTCCGTGTTCAAGCCTGGAATTAATCTGACAACTGGTCACCCTAACAACCATTTCCCCTAAGTCCTAACCCTACAACACTCATTTTCCGCCCTTATGCTAAGGTCATGCTTGTAAATATTTAACCCTCTTGTATGCAACCCAAAAACCCACTTTCCTAAAGTTTTCCCCCCCGCCGTATTAAAACAATTAAATATAAAAGTCGTGGGCCCCGTATCTAACCATCCACCACGTTATCAGCACCACCGACTGTCAAATCTGGCACGCCCAAGATCTACGGTGGGTGGGTCTTTTCGTGCCCCGACATGTCGAGGGTTAACGCCCAGGAGATGGGTGGTTTTCCCGTCGTGCTCCCGCCACGCGTCACCCTCTCGGCTGTGACGGAGCCCCCTCCTCCGAAACCACCTGCGCAATAAAGTGGTGCACCTGAAACTGCCTTCCCCCCTCTTGCGTCAGCAATACGTCATGTTGACATCATCATCCTACGTCGGCCTCCTGCCACCGTGTCCTTGCCACGTAGCTGCCGCCGTACTACCACGTCAACCAATCGTACTGCTAACGTCACCCAGTTGACGTCACCCTACCACGTCACCACCGTACTGGGACCCACCACTGACGTCACCGTCAAAAAGTGTGAAATGCGCAAATCGCAACCTAGAGAGCCCGGAATCAAAATCTGAGGCAGTTTTTGATGCACGATTAGCGCCTAGTCGCGCATCGCTAAGGGAAATAGGCCAAAATGGAAAGCCCTTTCATGGCTCGGCCTCCAGCAGGCCCGAAAGTCGCAAAATGACATAAATTTCTTCGCAGAGATTCAGGAAAGGGGCAAAGATAGTTTTTAAAGCAACAGAGGGCCAAACAGTAGCCATGAAAGGTCGATGCAACAGTTTAAAGAGTATCAGAAGTGAGAAAGGCGCACGTTCGGTGCCAATGCATATCAAGGAAGCGACAAAGAGTATCAGTCAAAGTTTTTAATTGAAATCTTTTATTCCCAATGCAGGTGAACATTGAATGCCCTCCAACAAAGTCAAAGAAAACGGTGGAGCTTTAATCAAGGCTCTCCCATCACAGTTAATGCACCTCAGAACCACTCAGGAGCATGGATCAAAACCCAAAGCATACTTATGGCTAAGTGGTCAGCTTAGAGCCATAAAGACAACACATTAAATTCTTTTTTGATACAGCTGCACCCAGCGCAGCTCGAGGATATTTTCCCGCATTTATTTTAGACATGTCTTAGGTTAAAGACACTTATTACAGCAGATTTGTCTGAGATCTGATTTTTATAGATATTTTACTTATAAAAACCACCCTAATTCACTGTTTAACGGGTTGGTTGGTTGTATAGCTTCAGGAGATACTCGCTCTGTATACATGATGTTTTACTTAATCAAAGACTGCTGAAAAGCTTGGAGGAATGACTGTGTGCTGTGTACTAATGTTTTGAAGAATTGAGTGTGGAATTCTTGTGCTGCAACATGACTCAATAAGTGCTTCTTATCTTTGTTTCAATTTCATATATGTCTTTATCATACCTGTATCACCATATAAATAGCAGAAAGAAAGGTTATCTTAGAACTTGTTTAACTGCACTCTATGCTCAATTTTTGTTGTTTCTTTATGTTTTCATCTGAATTAGTAATGAATATGAATTCCCTGTGGCTAATTTTTCCCCTAATTCACTCATGTTTGACAGTTATCTAGGGATTCTTCACTGCTCCTAGATAGAGCTCATTCACCTTCCCTCTGCTAAGCTGAACGAGAGATTCTTAACTGCCTCTCATTCCTAGCCCTCATTCCATCCTTTTAGCTTGAATCATTGTTTCATGTGCAGTTAGCTTGCTCCATATTCCCTCTTGTGACCAAGAAAATGCACCAGCAGTCCTACTCCTTGACTCCACGGCCAATGGTTCTAAAACTTTCATGCTATCCCTACCTCTTTACTTGAAAGCATCATCCTTCCAACCAAAACTCAAACAAAACCCCTTGAACTCAATAACTAGCCTACAATCATCATGAACAAAGCTAAATACTAAAGAGAGAGCCCTCTCTAACTGCTAGTAGGCTAGGACTTGCAGTCCAAAGATTGGTTTGTGGTTACCTTGGCCGTATCCCTTAAGGAGCCAAGGGACAACCTGAGTGATAACAATTTTCACATATATACTTTTTCTTATCCGCTTTTTATTTTTTCTTCATTTTTTCTTCTTTTTCTTTTTTCTTTTTGGAAATAACTTGTACAATTAAAGATTATTTACAACATCTCATATACAAAAATTAACAACAAATAGTCAACTCTTCCTATAAAATATGGGACCCTAACAATAGCTCTAATAGGGATGGCACCCTCCTTTTGAGGTGTCAAGAACATTGTAGATCAGTAGCCTTGATCAATTGGGCATGTTGTCTTTATTCTACAACTGAATCTATTCCACCTACTATTAATCATAAATATAGACAACAAATCATAAGGTTAGGGCCTTCTATCCGGGCTTCAATTTTTGATGTGAGCTACCCTCACTCATGTAGTAGAATAGTAAAATGATATGTAAACTGATTCTAAATGAAATTGATTTAACTTTGAGGAAAGTAGTGTTTGAGAAGTTTTCCATTGACAGGTCCACCGGGCAGTGCTTCTTCAGTCAAGTCCTTCAAGAAAAATACATTATTACATCTAAAAGCTTCAATTTTGTATGGCCCTTTCCACAAACTGTTGAACTTACCATACTTGCCTTTGTCTTCATTCCTTGTGTCCCACTTTAAAACCAGGTCACCTAATTGGAAATCATCTGCTTTTGTTCTCTTGTCATAGATATTTTTGATGTTGTCTTGGACAAGTTGAGTTTTGTTATAAACTTCCTCCCTAGATTGTTGTGATTGTATGGTCTGGTTGATCATTCTTTGTAAATCATTAGTCTCCACTTGTGATTCTCGTAACAATTTTAAAACAAGAACTGCTAGAGAAACAAGAAACACAACATCAACTCAATATACTAGCTGGAATGGATACATTCTAATAGACTTTTTGGTGCTAATTCGGTAAGCCCACAAGGCATTATTCAAATTTTTATACCTAGATTTGTATTCTCTTGTAGGAGCCTTTTGATGATGTTGACTAAACTCTTGTTGGAGGACTCGACTAGCCCATTTCCTTATCAGTAATAGGAATTTGAGTGTCCTAATTTTATGTGGTATCAGTTACAAAAATAAACCATTTTCTTTGACTTAAAGGCAATAACATTCTCAATGATAATCTTATGGGAGCATCCAAACCTAGACATAATGTTACCTTCTAAAAATTGGATAATGACAGTGCATGTGGCTTGCCTAGTTGGGATAGCCTCAATCCACTTGATAAAGTAATCAGTGGCTGTTAAGATCCATCTATGTTGGCCTAAGAAGCTGAGATGGATTTCACCAATGAAATCCAGACCCCACTACTGAAAAGGAGTTTCAACTGAAATGGATTTCAATGGTAAAGGCAAAAGATTTCTCTTTCCTTCAAAGATTTGACATTGGTGGAAAGTGGTAACTTTCTTATGCATAACTGCCAAAAAGGTAGGCCAGTAAAATCCAGCACATAGGATTTTGTTTGTTTTGGTTTTCCAATACAAATTTCCTCGACAGTCCCCTTGATGAAATTCTTCCATCACCCTGTCTACTTCATCTTTCAATAAATAGTTTAGAAAAATACCTCCAAAATCTTTCCAATATACATTTTTATCTAAAATACAAAATTTCATAGCTTTCAGTTTCAAAAACCTGGATTTTTTTTTTTGGTTAAACCAGGAGGGTATTGTAAGTTTTGTAAAACAAAAATAATGTCTGTATACCATGGTGAGTTAGCAAAGGCCTCTAATACCTGTGGAGTCACCAACTCTTCCTGTTCATCTAGTGAAACAATATAATTGATATCCAATGCATGAAAATTGGACTCGGCCATTAGCTTTTCCACTCCCTGACCTTTGATGAGCTTGGTTGGTTTAATCTCAATGTCATACTCTACGATCACAGAAATCCATTTCTCTCTTCTGCCATTTGGGTCAGTCTGTGTGAGAATATCCTTTACCACAACACTTGGGACAAATGTAATTATATTATAATGTAGGATCTACACTCTAAAATCCTTTAATTCCTTTACCAAAGCAAAGGCTTGATTATCCATGATGTTTTACTTCAGTGATGCATCCCTCAGAGCTCTGCTGAAAAAAATTATGTGTTTTTCATGACCTCCACTGTTTTTCTGCAAAAGTATGCTTAGATGCAAAAGAAAAAAATGATAAAATACTTTCTAAAGTCGGGGCTTATTAAAACAATAGAAGTAGTTAAAGATAACTCTACTTCACTAAAGGATATATTGGCTTCATTATTCCATTTTATTTACATGTCTTGCTTTAACATATTTGTAATGGATCTTAAGATTTCAGCCAAGTTAGGAATAAATCTTCTGAGAAAATTTATCCTACTAATGAAGGATTGGACTTCTTTCTTATTTCTGGGAGGGTCAATTTTTAGTATGCCTTCAACTCTGTTAGGATCAATTCTAATACCTTCCCTAGAAATGATATGCCATAGAAGTTTTCCTTCCTATAAACCAATAATATTTTTCTTAGGGTTTGAGATACCATATTTTCTACACTTTTCAAAAACTCTTCTTAAATTCAGTAAGTGTTCTTCATATGTCTTTAAAAACACAGTTATATCATCTAGGTAAATCACAATGAACCTATCAATTTCATCAGCAAAGTCTATGTCCATTTCTCTTTGGAAGGTGGCCCCAACAATCATAAGTCTAAAAGTGCCCCATGGTGTAGTAAATTTTGTCTTGTGTTGATCATCAGGATGAACTAGAACCTGGTTATAACCTGAGAAACCATCCAGCAATGAGATTTTGCTAGAGCCAACCAACTTTTGTAGGATGTGATCCATTTTGGGCAAGGGATAGTTATCCTTCAAAGAAACCTTGTTAATATTTCTAAAATATACACAAAGCCTAATTTCACATGTTTTCTTTTTGGTAGGTACTAGATTTGAGACCCATTTTGAAAATCTGAGGGGTACAATGATCTTTGCATCAAAAAGTTTCTTGACTTCCTTTTCTATAAAAGGAAGTAAGATTGGGTTTATTCTCCTCAATTTTTGTTTAAAAGGATTTTGATCTTCCCTGATGGGAATGGTGTGTTGAATGATACTTGTATAATAAGATTTTAAGTCTTCATAGCTCTAGGTAAACACATCAAAGAATTCTTTAAAAATCTCGATATATTTTTCTTTTTCTTTAGGAGTTAAGTATTTATATAGTTTGACAATTTTGGGGTTCTCTACAGTTCCTATGTTATAGTCCTCCACCTCAGCTCCTACAAGTTATATTTTTGGCTTCTTGGCTACATTATCAAAGTCAAAAAGCTCTTCCAATGGTACCAATCCTCTTGGTAACACATTGTCCTTTAATTGCAAAAATTCAAGGTCTTCTTGATTATCATCAATTTCATTACACACTATTTCTTTTTCATTTTCATCTATATCATTTTCTATATCAATATCTACAAATTCAAATACATATTTCATTTGTAAATAGTTCTCTATTTGTTTATCATACCGAAAACTTGCCAATATCCAACATTATTAGGAACAACTGGCATGTGTTTGACTTCCACCACATACCTCCTATTGGGATGAAAAGGAATCTTACAAGTGTTGGCTGAAATAGCCAAGGTGTCAGCTAAAATATTTTCTCTTCTAGGGATAACAGATAAATCATATTTAGAAAAGCATTGAAAAAATCAAAAATTGCATTTCCATAGGATCTTAGTCTAGGGTGTTTAGCAACATATTCACCCTTAATTTGATTGATTATTAGCTCAGAATCCTCGTGCACAGAAATTCATGTTGCTCCTAATCTCTTTAAAATTTTCATCCCTAATATCAGTGCTTCATATTCAACTATGTTATTAGTGTATTGAAAATTAAGTTTGTAACCATGTCCCTTTTCCATATTTGTGGATGAGTTTACAATCAAAACACCAACCCCTGCTCCATCTTTACTCACAGTCCCATTGTTATAGATCCATTTGGGCACATCAACTCCAACCTACAGATCAGTACTATTAGGGTCCATCAAACCCTAATTTACTTGTTACATGCCCTAAAGAAGTCAACCATCAGAATGCCTAGCTTCCCAAGAAGTTTCATGACTAAAATCATCCAAAAACTACCTCTAAGAAGATGAGCACAGGTAGGCCTTCATTAGGGTGCGCTACAATGTAGACCATACACTGATAGGGTGCTATGTAGTGCACTTGAGCCCTCTTTCGCCTGCACTGGGTGAATTTTAGTGAATTTCCATGAGGGTTTGAAAGATTCCTTATCCATTGGATGCCTCTAGAATTTTCTCAAGGCTATCTACTCCTTTGAGCTCATATTTGGATGAGGAAGGGAGTTAAGGAACATCAATCCCTTTATCCCTTCCTCCATGGAAGTAAATCCTAAGTTTGGGAGGGCATTCATTATCACCATTTATGGCATAACTTCCTTCATTCACCTATAAAAACACCACTCATCTAAGTGATCAGGGGCTAGAAATTATTGAATTATAGGGAGATGCTGTTAGTACGAGAATTGAGTTGATTTCAAGTAAGGTAATGATGTCAAAATGTCTTGCTTGTTATGAGGAGAGGATGGGATTGAACTGGAGGAGTGATGTTGAATTGAGCAAATTGGGTTGTAACTCTTCCTTTTACTAATAAAGTGTTCAAAGCTTTTTCCATATGCTTGTGTTATTCATTTATGCTTTCATATGTGTATCTGTACTTAATTCTATGTTATGTTTAATCAATAGAGCATTATCTAATGCTTTGATCGGTTTTTGTATTCTGTTTGTGTGTAGGCACTCTTCAAGCAGATTAAGTATGGAGAGGAGTGATAGAATTGATCAATGGAGATAAGGAGTAACCAAAAGCTATAGGTAGGCTTCTTTACCTCTTATTTAATTTGTTGATCATAGAAAAAGTAGAGAATGCTTTGCACTGTTGTTCTAGACTTAGCTACTAGTCTAGGGGTTTAAGCATTTATCTGCAGACACTAAAAATTCCCAAAACAAATTGGCAACTCCACTGGGGAGAGATCATCCATCTTAGTAGCTTAACAACCTCTTAAAACATTTCTACATATTGTACTTGTGTTCATTGATTGAATTTCAATCTTCTTTCATTGAAAATTGAGCCAAAACTGTGTCAAATTGTCTTCAAAATTTCTTGTTGTCACCAGCATAGCCCAATGAAGGACATAGTGCGCTGCAATGTACTTCCCACATAGTCCAGTGCGCTTCAACGCATTGTCTCTCACTGTTGCCTGCGCTGATCCCTTGAGGGTCAGTTTCCCATCTAGGAGCTAAAGGTTTCGAGCCAATTTTCTCCTGTTTGAATGATTTGCTAAATTTCAATGATGTATTGTCTCTAAAAATAGTGTTTCATCTCCTTACCTAGCCCTACTTAGACTAGGATTGATAAATTTTTCTTATGTATTTACTTTGTCATTTTCAATCTATAGTCGAAAGTTAGTTTTTTGGTCAATTGATCTTTAGCAAAAGAAAGTGTCGTAAAATCGTCTTTTCCTTCGAAAATTGAATTTTTGTCAAATATTCATTCATGAAAGATCGATTGATGATGTGTGAAAACGATTAGTGTTTTCATTGAAAGTTTCGTAATTCCTCATTTCTTTGAAAACGAAAGTGTTGTAAAGTCCTCCTTTCCTTGAAAAGAAATTGTCGCAAAATTGTCATTTTTATGAAAAGAGTTTATTGATCGATTGTGCATTAGTTTTCCTTTTTGTTCATTCACAGTAAGGGAAATTGAAAAGAAATACATGCATGTTGCATTGAAAAATTTTGTGTGTGCTGATAAGGAATAGTGTAGGGAATTTTCGTTTAGATTGTGCTCTTTTGTCTTCGATCAAAAGAAATATGATTGCTCTATCCCTAAGCAGCTAGGATTTTCATCATTAAATTGAATGGAAAGAATTCTTATCATGATAGTTGCATTCCTAGGAATTTCAGAATACATCATGTGGTGAGCTTGAAAGGAAAATTTCTAAGCAAGATCAACTTAAAATAAACATCAATTTACCTAATGGAGCATTGTCATTAACACCAACATTTAGTGGTTCTAGGCTAGAGATGTGTTCCGACATCGTAAAACAAAGCAGTTGTTGCTAACTTGTCTGCAATACATCCCGAGTGTGATACCTCATTCCACGTACGTGAGTATATCGTAGCTCGTCCGCGTACCTTCACGTATATAGGGCGGTGTTACAGTACGTAAAGTATATGGGAATGCTCTAACTGTGTGGTTTTGCATTGGACAACGCTTATACGGACTGGGCCTCCACGTACCTTCACGTGTATATGGGAGGACAACTCTAGGTTGTTATCCATCCTTAAGTAACCGAGTTGAATGCCTTGTAAATTGTGATACACCGAACACAACATTCGGGGAGATTGCCTGCTCGTACTTCTTGGTTCTCCAGGAGGTATTCTACAATTCATAGCTGCTTGGTAAACCTTTTGCCTAGTATACCCCTTTTTGTTTATTTCTTTTTCTATAATAAAATTAAGCAGCAATCATGGAGTAACATCAACCCATACCCCATCATTCAAGGAGAACAGTGAGAAAACCGCCTTTGCCTCCCAAAATGACACCAATTCGGACAAAGCGATCTTGCTTAACTGAGTCTAGTACATCAAGAACTCCTAGTTCTTCATCTGAGTTACCTAAATTATCTATTTCGGTAAGTACAGAGACTCCAGTTAATCCAACTATTTCTGGTACATCCGTTCCTAAAGAAGAAGTTTCACAATTACCTGAGGACATTAACACTGATCCTAGTGAAATAGTAACCAAAGTTGTTCAACCACAAGTTGATCCTCAACTTGAAATTGTTCAACAATAAAGTACTTCTGAACTTGAATCAACTCAACCAAAAGTTAATCCAGAATCTATCCCAATTCAAACAGAAGTTACATCTGACCCTGAAGTTGTTCAGGAACCTCTTATTGAAATTATTGTTCATTTACCAGAACATCTGGACTTTGAATTTGAATATTCTGAAGTTGTTACATTACCGGAAGATGATCAACCAGTTACCCCTTAGACATCAGTAACTATTGAAACTTCAAATTCACCAACACCAAAAATCTTTTACGGACCTAACGGTGAAGTTCTTCCACTAAGTTTGATTGCCATAGAGGAGGAATTGGAAGAATATTCCACACTTGGAAACCCGTTTCACTTTGGAAATCGGCTTTATCTTTACCCTAATACTCTTGATTTCTTTGCTTCATTTGAACCTGCTTCTTTTCAAGTACCCATCAAATCTTTAGGACAACTTTTGGGTCAATTAACTATGGCAAAACAACTGTCAACATCCCAGACTGTATCATCTGATGCAGCTACAACAAATTCTTCCATTGTAACTTCTTCTATGTTTTCTACCACACCTGAGTTGCACATGTATGGTGAATCATCCATCCCGGTTGGTTACCAATCATTGTCTAGAACCCACTCAGGGGTTGCTTCTACCCCATGGTCATCACCCATGTCCTCAACCATAATTTTACCTAGTTCTTCTCTAATGGGAACTCAACAGTTTGATCCTTCATATCGGTATCAAGCTAGGCAATCTGGTGAACAAAGACCTATGTATCCATTAAATACTGGATTCCCACCATATGGAGAGCAATATGCTTATTCACCATATCCTCCTTATTCCAGGGGACTACCATATGGTAATATCACACAGTATTCAGGTCAACCTGGAATTAGAGTTTGTCAATGGTGACCAACAATGCCAATTCAACCAAGGCTTGTGTATCCAACACAACCAATGCAAACTGTGTCAGCTATTCCTACTACACCTGTTGTTACTACTGTACCACAGTCACAAGTTCAAACTGTTGTATCTCAACCTATTCAAACTGATCCTTCTACCTTGCAATCATGGTTTCAAGTCAAGAACTTCAAATTCCTCAAGTTGTTGTACAACAACCACTTGTTTCTGGAGTTCAGCAACAACCTCAGGTTAGTGTACCCTTATCTGGACTGACCCAGACTCACACTAGTATAGTTTATTCACAACCTGGCCAACCTTTTATTTTTGGACAACAACAACCATTGAATCCACAACAGTTGTATCAACAACAACCACAATTGATTCAACAACCGTGGCAGCCTCAATTTCAACAACCCCAATTCTAGCAGTTCCAACCCCAGTTTGGACCTATTTCATATGCTCAATCTAGTTTTGGTCAATCTCAAGCTTACCAAGGTCATGGTCAACAAGGCTTTGCAAGTTATGGGCAACCACACATTCAACATGGTTATCAACAACTGCCTTATACTAGTTTTGTTCAACAACCATACCAAGGTCAACAAATGCAGATGCCCTATGTCGGTATGCAAAGACCTATTGCTCAAGCAATTCCATCATATCCTGGGTATGCTCAACCTGGCTTGAATTGATAGTTGCCCTTTGTAGAAACTTTAGAATTACCAGATTTAAATCGGCTCACTAATGATCCAATCTTATACGCACCTTGGTGGCCGATAATTCTTCATAAGTTACCATCTAACATTCCTAAGTTTAACGGAAATCCTGGAGAAGGCCCATCAAATCATGTTATGACCTTTCATTTGTGGTGTTCATTTAACTCCTTAAATGGTGATTCAGTTAGACTTCATCTTTTCTAAAGAGCACTTACTAGTCCAGCTGCTAAATGGTACATTGAATTACCAAGAGCTTCTTTTGATAACTTCACCACTTTAGCCACTACTTTTTTGACCCACTTCCAGTTACCTATCATATACAAAACTAGAACGGAACTTCTAACCAACTTTAAATAGACTACTGCTACCCATATATCATATCATATTCATGAGTGGTGGCGTCGTCATCGAATCGTTAAGGCATATGTTCCCGATCAGCTTTTAGCTGAGTGGTTCATAAAATCCTTGCTGCCATCAATCACTGAGGATGTTGCAAAAGGTGGAGTTGTCACAGAAGAGCAAGTCATTTCTCATGCCCAATACTTGGATTTGATTTACACACAATCCAGCACACTTTATGATAAAATTCCCAATGCACCTCGACCAGCTTTCATTGTTCCACCTCCTCCACAATCGAGTAAGGAATCTCATGCTGGTGACAGTTTGATCGGTTCTTCAAGCACACAATCAGCAGGAAGACCATCTGGTCAAACTCTTGCTATGTCCAATCAAACTACCAATGCATCAAAAAATACTCTTGCCTCCGAGATTAATGTCATGCCATCTGACAAACGAAAAAATCCAAAGCAACAAGGAAGTAAGAAAAAGGGGAAAAATAAAAATAAACAAGAAAATTCCCCTCCAAATAAATCATTTGATTCCTCTACCGTGGAAAGGAAACCTCATTATCCATGTTTGATATGTAATGACGAGCACTATAGAAGAGATTGTCCACATTGCTCTGAGGTCTCTAAACTTTTAAAGACTTCAAACACATCGACAGTGTTGACAGATCCATTTCCAACCTCGGAAACACATTTGGTTGCAATAAATCATGCTTCCACATCCCAAGTACTCATGTTATCCATCACAAAGCCACAAAACGATGTTTTGGTGTCAACAAGAAACAAAGATTATGGAAATCCGTCGTCGTTGAATAATCAAGCCACTGATCAACCTAATCCTTCGACCTCGACTTCATCTGAAGTTGTTCCAATTATTGTACCTGAATTGAAAATAAAACCACCAAAGGGAGTTGTGCACAAATCGAAATTCAACCCTTGGGCTCGAGCACCTCAAAACTATAACATAGTAGAAGATCTTGCTCAATCACCTTCAGCTATGTCGACACTTGAGGTGTTGCAAAACTGTCCCTCCCAAAAATAGGCTTTATTGTCAGCAATAGGCGGAATAGATCCTACAAATTCAAATCTTGTGGTCTTTAACCATGCGGGATATTCACCACAATTACTGGCGCAATTAGCTTTCCCAATCCAAGTAAAAGCTCTCAATAAGAATGTTCACCGAACTATTATTAACGAGGGGGCATCTACTTGCATTATGTCCATGAGCTGCTGGAAAACAATTGGTTCACCGCCATTGTCACAATCACCAACCACGTTGAAAGATTTTGATGGAAGAACATATACTCCATGTGGGATTTTAAGTAACTTGCAAATCGAACTAGGGGGCAAAACGGTTACTATTGAAATTGAGGTAGTTGACGGACCCCTCGAATACAACATTTACTAGGCGGGTCTTGGGTATATGCTATGGCTGTTGTCGTTTCCACATAGTTTCGTACTATTTCATTCCCTTTTAAGGGTGGAATCACAGCCATTGATCAACTAGCCTTCTTTTCCAATAGTTCACAGGCTACGGGAAGCATTCCATTGGTACACGAACCCCCGCTATCACTTCAAAGTGTTGGAGTAGGTCTCTTTAAATATCCTTCCATAATGGGTACTTTTACCCTCCCGTCACCATCTGATTTGGCGGAAGTGGCAAGAGTAGAGACTTGCAACATGATTTCCTCCACCTCATCTGATTTAAGGAGGATTTCCAACCAAATTGAAGTTCATAGTAATCTTGAGGTGTTGCCGTTAAGCCCCATTGACTTATCATAGTAATCAATCTTTCGGGCTTATGCGGCAAACCCAAATCCACACTCAAATTTTGTATGGGTAGATAGATCGTTAGAATATGGTACCTCTTCAGATCCTTTTTCATGTATACATTCTACGGATGAAGGAATCATCCAATCAATGATGATAGGAGAGGAACCGTGGGGCAATTATCATCATCATTCCCACCTTCCATATGACAATGAAGATTATTCAAACAAACTAAACCACCCATCAATCGTTGATTTCTTGTCAAATTCTGTTAGATTAAATATTGTAGATTCTAAGTGTAATTTTTCAAACATAGAAGAAACAATTTCTATAAACATTTCGACCAAGCCTAACATTGTAGAGAACATTCATGTCGGCAAATCTTGTTCTCCATCGGAACATGATAATTACCGCGCTCTGTTTCGTGAATTTAGAGATATTTTTGCATGGTCTTACAAGGAGATGCCAGGAATTGACTCAAGCATTGTTGAACATGAGATTAAAATGTACACTGATGTCAAACTAGTACGACACGGCTTCAACCTGTTCATCCTAAGAAAGTTGTTGTCATTAAAGCAAAGGTTGAAAAACTTTTGCCTACTAGCTTCATTTTCCATGTGCCTCTTACCGACTAGGTATCTAACATTGTTCCAGTTATGAAAAAAAAGGGACAATCCGAGTGTGTGTCGATTATAGGGATGTATATCAAGCATGTCCAAAAGACAATTATCCTACACCCTTTATCGACCATATTATTGACGAGTGTGCCAGATGTGAAATATTTTCATTCATGGATGGATTTTCTAGCTATAATCAAATCAATATCCGCCCATAGGACTAATATAAAACAACTTTTATTTGTCCTTAGGGCACATTCGCCTATCGAAAGTTACCTTTTGGTTTGAATAATGCAGGGGTTGCATTTTAGAGGGCAATGAATTATGCTTTCCACGACATCAAGCACATTGTTCAACCTTATCTTGATGATTTACCTGCTCATTCATGAAAGCAGTTTGATCACCTGCAACATTTGAGAGAAATATTTTTACGTGTCGACACTACAAGATATGACTCAATCCACACAAGTGAGTGTTTTGTGTTGGCTCTAGTCAATTTCTTGGATTTGTAGCCTCAAAAGATTGAATTCGACTCGATCCAATTAAGGTTCAGGCAATCCTTGACTTGCCTCCACCTTCAAACTTGTTACAGTTACAGAGACTTCAAGGGAAGGTAAACTTTCTGAGGAGGTTCATTCCAAACTATGCTGAGTTGGATAAAGGTTTTATGCATCTATTGAATAAAGAGGTACCCTTCCATTGGGATCAAGTTGCGCAAGCTTCATTTTATGCTCTTAAATATTCCCTGATTAGAGCATCATTAATGTATGCCCCAAACTATCAAAAAGACTATTACCTGTATCTCGCGACTATAGATACAACCATTGGTATGGTTTTAGTCTAAGAAGAAAGTGGAATTGAACATCCTATTTACTACTTGAGTCGTAATCTCAATGATACAGAAATTAAGTATTCCTATGTCGAAAAGTTAGCTTTGGCATCTGTTCAAGCGGTACAAATATTTCGTCATTACATCCTCCTCTATAAAACTACCATTATATCAGATTGCAATCCTATGACATACATTTTGTCACGTCAATTGTTGGGGGACAAATATTCAAAATGGATAGTAATTTTGTAGGATTTTGATATGGAATTCATCAAATCTAAATCAAAGAAATCTCTTGTCTTTACCGAGTTACTTTGCGATCTTCCCTCATCCTTCAATGATTTAACATCAGAAATGTTATCACTCAGGTTGTTCCCTTTGACTCCAAAGGGAATACGGCCGAGGTAACCACTAACCAATCTTTTAGCCACAGGTCCTAGCCTACCTGCGACCAGAGAGGGCTCTCTCTTTCTGATTTAGCTTTGTTTTGGTGTAATTTTAGGATAGTTATGGTGCAGAGGATTTTGTTTTGAATTTGTTGGGATGATGATTCCAGTCAGAACAGGTATGTTTTTGCAGAATGATCTAGGCCATTGGGCATGGAGTCGATGATGGTGAACTGCTGGAAGTGTCTTTTTGAAGAAAAGGTTATGCTACAGGGCCAGACGAGCATCTATGGAGCAATTTTTCAAATTTGTAATATGATGAGATGAGATCAGGGAGTGAAAGGCAACTAAGGATCTTTCACTAAACAGATAGGGGGAATAGTGGGAACATTACTTAGGAGAATTTAAGAATTACTGAACAACATTCATAATGATGGAACAAATACAAACAAGAAACATCAATTTTGGATGTGTCTCTACTTCTTATCTCGTCAAGTGATCCATGGTATGGATATATACTGGTCTATCTCCAGATCCAAGCTTTTCGGCCCATTACCTCTCTCTCTGAACAACGATGTACTCGATACCAAGCCAAAGATTATCTGATAATTGATGATACACTTTATCGTCGTGGTGTTGATATGATTTTACGTAGGTGCCTCACTCATGAGGAAGCTGAAAAAGATTTGAATGAATGTCATTCAGGTGCTTGTGGTGGACATTTATCTGCTTACGCTACCACACAAAGAATTCTCCATGTTGGTTACTTCTAGCCATCCATATTCAAAGATTGCATTACTGCTATCAGAAGTTTCCATGCTTGCCAGATATTTGACCAAAAAACTAGATTACCACATGCACCACTACATCGAGTTTTTGTTATTGGCCCATTCACCAAATGGGGCACTAACTTTATGACATGTAACCCCACCTCGGCGGGGGGGCATGGGTATATTATAGTCACTATTGACTATTTTACCAAATGGGCTGAGGCGATGCCAACATTGAACAACAGTGGCGAAACAACTGCTTTATTTTTCTTCAACCATGTGATTGCTAGATTTGGTGTACCACCAGCCATAGTTACAGATCATGGATCACATTTTCGTAATCACATGATGGTTGATTTGACTGCCAAGTTAGGACTGTCACATGATAGTTCTACTCCATACTACCCACAAGCTAATGGATAAGTTGAGGCTATCAACAAAGTCCTTAAGCACATGTTGCAAAGAATGATTGGAGCTCATAAACGAAATTGGCATTTAATCTTGTACTTGGCTCTATGGGCATATCGAACCTTGGTGAGAAATACAACTGGATTTACACCCTTTCAATTGGTGTATGGTTTGGAAGCAGTCTTACCAATCCAATGTAAAATCTTGTCTCTCAAACTCACGATTGAACTGCTACCCAACACTTCTGAAGAAGAAGCGTGTTTCTTAGATTTAATCCATCTGGATGAAACCCGTCGTGATGCCACATTGGCTAACAAAGCGCACAAGAAATGTATTAAGGTGCAATATGATAAAAATGTCAAGCGTCGTGTCTTCTTAGAAGGTGACCTGGTCTTGCTTTACAATCAGGAGTCTGATAAACTTGGCGCAGGAAAATTTGAACCGCTTTGGATGGGCCCTTATATTGTTAAGCATGTTTTGACGAAAGGTGCCTATGAGTTAGTGGACTATGATGGGATTCCATTGTCACAGCCCCGAAATGGGTTGTACCTTAAACATTACTATGCTTAGTTAAGTGTAGTAAAACTCACTATATATATGCTTTGATTGCATGTGTGTGTGTGTTTCTTTTAGAGCTCTTATTTGGTTAAGTAATCCACTTTGCATTTGTTGCAGATGTCAAACTTTTCATAACCATTTATTGGTTATGCCAATGGGGCTAGTCATAGTACACAGAATCTATCCTCTGCAGCATGAGCCATTTTCGCTCCAAGCAGCGAGTTAGTGAGTTTTAGAGGGATTTGTATTGGTCGATCGACGAACAACATCACTGAGTATAGTGCATTGATTGAACTTCTCTCTGATGCCATTTCACTTGGCATATGCAGAATCATCATTAGGCTAGATTTACAACTCATTGTACTACAACTTACTAGCGTTTATACCATCTGAAACCCAGTAATTCATCGCATGTTCCTTAGAGTTCGTATCTTGGAAAGGTATTTTGAGTTTATTAAATATCATCTTATTTCCAGAAATCTAAACACATTAACTGATTCTCTAGCGAATTATGTGTTAAATAGACATTTGCGACATATGTAAAGTAAATATTTTGAATTCACATCATTAGTTAAATAGGATTACATCACTTAACCATAATAAAACTCTTAAAGTAAAATAGATAGTTGTTTTAAAAAAATTTACAAATAGTTTGTGTCCAAGACAAAAATAGGTCATCTGACCCAAAAACTCAAAATGTATGCAGAAAACATCTAAGTAGACTAGTGTTGTTCATGATAACAGGTCACAGCCTGTGCTATCATGCATAAAAGTCTCATCCAACGACTCAGCACACCAATGGTGTGGCGCTGTAGTTGCATAGGCAACTCCTCGATCCGAAAATACGGAATGCCTAAGGTCAAACCCTCTATGTGGTCCTGTAGCTCAGCCAATGTCTCGGCTAAATCTAAGCCTCAGAGAACTGTTCTCCTAACTAGTCTTTGCGCTGGTCCACCTGACTCTCGTTGCTGCCCCACAGGTCAAACAGGTCCAACATCTGCATACATAAAAAAAAATGTTTTGTTTAGTCTTGGAAATAATCAAAAAACACAAAAAATGTAGAAACTTTAAAATCAAAAAACACTTTGGTCAAACAATTTACCTATAGCACTCCACAGTGCTCCAACTGGTAACATCGAGTCTAGATCTCCACGGAAATCCATCCCTGAATATGGATATTCTACGATAGCCACATCTTGTCGATAAAACCACTCAAAGAATGCAGGGGTAAATGAGATCAATGACTGACCAGCATGTCTAGCCATAAGATTTACCCATCTCTGCATCCGTGTATCTCTAGGTCCAGATACACTAGTGAAACAAGTTTTGGCTGCATAAGTGGAATTCTCTCCAAGGCAAAAGAAATCAGGATTGACCCATAGCCAAAGTTCTTTGTCTTTCCACTTTTCACCTTGGTCAGTTGTTCTTTCGCGGATGAAAGAACTGCCTCACACCAGTTGAACACTTTTGGCTCTAAACACTCTAAAGCATACTGCATGTATGATCTGTTTGCCAAGTGTAATGTTGCACTGCCAACTAGTTTGGTGAGGGTGAAGAAGATCATCCTCAATGGTAAATCACTAACATCCCCGATGTTAATGTGTCTATCTCTACTAGGTTGAGCACCTTCCCGGAAAAACTATCGTATATAGTCTCTCACTGATTCACCTCCTCTGGAAAATCCTAATAGTGAGATGGGGGCACCCCGCCTTGACAGTCTAGTTAGAAAGTAGATTTCTTCAATGGTAAATGGGATCATTTTGTCCCTAATGTGAAAGGTGTGATTAGTAGGACCCCATGAACGAACAAGGAACTGTAAAAGCTCAATCTACTGTCGCATGCTAGATAATCAGAAATACTTGAGTAACCCGCAATTCCTTAGGGCCTCAACCATACCCTGATTATTTAGGGCAATCATATCTTGTTCTTCGCACTCTCGTTCTCTCCATATAATCACCATTTTGATCTGATGAATGTATGCAATGCAACCATTAGACAAATTACGATCCTTTTTTGCAAAAAACAACAGAAAATTTGGGAGAAAATAGCTATGTAAACTTGGGTTTTGCGCCTAGCGCAGCCCTGCCTTAGAGACAATGCGTTGCAATGCGTGCAGCCTTCTAGGTGTGTGCAATGCAGCACACCTTTCGATATTGAAAGGGTGTGTTGATTCTAGAGTTCAAAATTGAAACCCTAGGGGCCTCAAAAACTCAAAAGTTTTGCTTAAAACTGAAAATAAATGGAATGAAATGAAAGAGAATGGAGATAGCTCCTACCTGGTCTGGATGGAACGAGGAACGGTCCATTGAATCCTCCACAATCAAATAGTGAACTTGGAGGTAAAAACTACTTAGAGCACCAAAATGAAAGGGTAAATGTGAAATGGTAAAAATGAATGGTAAAACTTGTTTTTATGTTTATTTTTTGCACATTAATCAAGTAAAAATTAGTTTTTATTTATTTTATCCATAAACAGGTATTTTTTAATCTACTTTGAGGGTGTTTTGAGCAGGTTTAACAACTGAAATGTAGAATTTCATGTGCTCAAATGTAAATTGAACATCTTTGACCACAAAGCAAAATTTTATCTCTGTTTCAAGCTTTGTTAAAAATGAACAAGGAACCTCCTTGGAGTCCTCTTTAAGCTCTTTTCAGACTCTCTAAACATGAAAAGATTGTCGAGCACTTGTCTTTTCCAGCTCATTAAAGGATAGGAAACAATATCACTCTTTTATTATTTTACGCTTTTTCGGACTTGAGTGATTAACTTACAAAAAAGAACTTGTGGAGTTTCCTTTTTGTCCCTTTTCAAACTCCCTAAACATGAAAAGGACCGAGTTATCTTTGTCATTAAACTCGTTAAAAACATCAAATAGCGACAAACTTGTCCATGTAGACAAGACCGAGTTTAACCTTCACTAGACTCGTTAATGTATCAAATAGCGATGGATTCGCCCGAAGGGTGAAATTATACAACAAGTAAATGTTATCCTCCTCAAGATTGATAAAAAATAAAGAGGTACTGGTTAGCAATGACTGGGGAAAATTGGAAAAAGGGGAAAACACTTTATGGTAGCAAGTCACTCTTGAACATGACACTTTCACTTGATCACCGTGACAATGTGGGTTGGGTCATTCAGCTTGATGGTTATCACACCGTTGTTCTATCATACCATCCATTACTTTGTTTTGGTTCAATTCTACCAATTCATCTTAGTGTCACCAACATGTTCAAGAGAATTCATTCTGTTCAAACATCATCTTTTGCAATACCATAAACCTTCATTTTCATGACCGCCATTCCTGAACCTTCTGTCGTCAGTCGATTTTTCATCTCCAAAATCATTTACCTTGTTTCCTGTCGTTGATGTGGGATACATCAAGGCCCTCCTGCGATGAGTCACTTCTTGTCGACATTAGCACGTCATCCAAGAAGTTGAATTAGAAACACCCGTTCAGTACCCTAAGGCTTGCATACATCAATGGCAGGTTTCTTGCTTTTGACGTTAGGTTGACATCACTAGCCTTCGACCGAAACACTTTGTATGGTGTTTGACATCAAATCATTTATTCACACCACGTGAAATGTACTATAGTACCTTGAGGGTCATTATCATTATCGGTGATTCCTCTCGCGTCTATTAATGATTTACATCATTAGCTGGTAATCAAATGATGTCTTCCCATGTTCAACTTCAGATCATCTATTCACATGGTTAGAGTTGTACTTGAGCGAAAGATTGAACAAGATTGTAGACCCTCGATCTAGTTTCATCCATCTAGGCTGCAATCTTTTCAGGAGTACTAAATCAAATGTACAATGGCCTTACATTCATGGTCATCCATTCATGGGTCTATATCTGTAGACGACTATATTTTTAAATGTAATGAAAGTTTATAAGCTGAGCATGGGTATGCCTTCCCTCAGCAAGTTCATTGGAAAAAATCAAATTATCATGATATATGTATTGTAATTGATGCAGGTGACCTTCCGCTTCGAAACCTCCTCTCCACATGATAAAGCGTTTCACTCGCCATACAAATTTACGACTTCATGCTTTAGGGGGCAACTGTTACAGATCCATTTGGGCACATCAACCCCAACCTACATATCAGTACTATTAGGGTCCATCAAACCCTAATTTAGTTGTTACATGCCCTAAAGAAGTCAACCGTTAGAATGCCTAGATTCCCAAGAAGTTTCATGACTAAAATCATCCAAAAACTGCCTCTAAGAAATTCAACGCAGGCAGGCCTTCATTAGGGTGCACTGCAATGCATACCATACACTGATAGGGTGCTATGCAGCGCACTTGAGCCCTCTTTGGCCTAGCAAGATGAATTTGAGTGAATTTCAATGAGGGTTTGAAGGATTCCTTATCCATTGGATGCCTCTAGAAGTTTCTCAAGGCTATCTACTCATTTGAGCTCATATTTGGATGAGGAAGGGAGTTAAGGAACATCAATCCCTTTATCCCTTACTCCATGGAACTAAATCCTAAGTTTGGGAGGGCATTCATTATCACCATTTATGGCATAAATTCCTTCATTCACCTATAAAAAGACCACTCATCTAAGTGATCAAGGGCTAGAAATTATTGAATTATCGGGAGATGTTGTTAGTATGAGACTTGAGTTGATTTCAAGTATTGTGATGATGTCAAAATGTCTTTCTTGTTATAAGGAGAGGATTGGATTGAACTGGAGGAGTGATGCTAAATCGAGCAAATTGGGTTGTAACTCTTCCTTTACTAATAAAGTATTCAATGCTTTTTCCATATGCTTGTGTTACTCATTTATGCTTTCATATGTGTATCATGTACTTGATTCCATGCTATGTTTAATCAATAGATCAGTATCCTATGCTTTGATCGGTTTTTCTCTTCTGTCTGTGTGCAGGTACTCTTCAAGCGGATTAAGTATGGAGAGGAGGGACAGAATTGATCAAGGGAGATAAGGAGTAAGAGAAAGCTACTGGTAGGCTTCTTTACCTCTTATTTAATATGTTGATCATAAAAAAAGTAGAGAATGCTTTGCACTGTTGTTCTAGACTTAGCTACTAGTCTAGGGGTTTAAGCATTTATCCATAGACACTAAAACTTCCCAAAACACCCATAAAAAATCATATTCCAAAGAACCTCTCCCTCTACATCCTTTTCTTCAGAATCCAATTTTATTTCCTCTGTATCACTCATTTCAGCTTCTAAGTGTGAAACTTCATTTTATACACATTCATTATTGTACAAAATAAATGAATCCATGTTTGAATGTACTAAATAAAAGAGGTAATTGTTGGGTTTTCCTTGACTACTAACCATGTACTTCATTAGTGTTTCCCTGCATAATCTTCTTGGCTGACCAAACACTGGAATTGTAGCATAAGTCATATCCATTTGTAAAGTACCTTGTAATTTTGCTCCCCAAGATCTAGAGAGAAACATTCCATACTTAGGAGGTATGTTAGCTACTACAATGTCCATTACCAATCTCTTCACTAGTATTTGGACTTGAGAAATACATAAATCTTTGATTAGATACTTGAATCAAATGAATATAAATCTTTGTAGGGCTTGGTTATGTCTAAGCCTAGTTTCTCCATGATATCTCTAGGCATTAGATTATGTGAGGCTCCAGAATCAAGCATAGCATTGTGTATAATTTTATCATGAATGTTCAAGCTAATGTAGAAAGGGGGTACACTGCCATCCTAAGATATTTCCTTCAACCTCAGGCCCAAACAATAACTCAGGTTGGTCATCATCCAAATTGACTATGTCGGTCCCTTCCCCTATCTTCAAGGCTTTTATGACTTGTGATCTATATGCATTTTTGTTGATTAATTATGTGAGGGGAACAGAAATTTTTAATTTATCCAGTTCATTTTCAATGCTAAAAGATGTAGGAGGTTTTTCTATTTCTTTAGTAGCTGCATCCCGTTTCTTAGAACTTTCCTTCTGAGAATCATCTTTCGGCTTACTAGTACAAGAGGTATCATTTTGTGTCCTTTTGGGAGGAGTCTCAACAATATTTTTGGGAGAAGTGTCAGGAGTCTTTTTACTCCTCAAGTTATATTGTCTATGAAATTCCATAATTGCGTTCTGATATCCTGGTTTTTAGTCTTCAGATTCTAATGGAATGGATTTTGGTTGTGAGAGTAGGAAAATGTCTTGTTGTTTCTTGGTCAGGAAAATGTGGTCAACTTCGGTTTCCTCAAACAAATTTATTTTATTTTCCTCAGTATCTTCAACTATGCCATCTTCCTCATCTGCATAGTTTTCTTGAAATGGAGGTCTAATCTATTGTTGATCATTTTGGCCTCTCTGCTCTCTTTGTTTAATATGAGGCTGGTTTTTCCTAAAATTTGGATTTCTAATTTGGGAACCACCTTTGTTTTCCCTTGGAGGAGTTCTATCAGCTATAGAAATTCTCTCCATCATTTTATCCATTTTTCTTACTAAAGTGTCCAACTTAACATCAGAGGAAGAAGCATGTTCCTCTTTTATAGTAACTCTCCTTTCAACTTTCATTCTAGCTCTCTTTGCTAACAAATTGGCTTCAACACTAACTACATTTCTCTGCATTTCCTCAAGGGTTGTAGGGTTCCTTTCTCTTAATTGGTAAGACATATCAGGGTCAAAACCATCTAGGAATTTAATCAGGGCTAGCCCCAGAGGAGGTTGTATTGTTGTAGGGATAGAGTTATAGACATTATTAAATATGATGCAATACTCGTGGATTGATTCACCTTGGGTTCTTTTGATACTTTCATACTCTGCTAAAATTTGTAAAGGGTTATTTTTTACTTCCCATATTTTGAGGAAGGTGTCATGAAATTGACCAAGGTCTGGGATAGAGTTGGCTGGTAACCCTTTAAACCATTTTTTAACCTCACCAGTGAGACTTTGAGAAAACAATCTCATTTTCACATCAACATCATCTATCTCTTGGATGTCTAAGTAGTCATTCCTTCCATCAATATGTTGTTGTGCAGTTATGGGCCCAATGCTATCAAATTGAGGAATCCTACTTTGGTAATCTTGAGGCATTGCATTGAGTTGTGGAGGTAGGACTAAGGGAGCATATCGAGCTGCCGTGATTGGTGCTTGATTTGTAGATGGTGTTAGAGAATTATATATTACAAAGCAATGGAACACATAAAATATTGCAGAAATATAAAACACAGAAAACACATAAAACAAGAGAGACACAGATATACATGGTTCACCTAGTTTTGGCTACGTCCACAAAGAAATAGTCAGTCCTTCTTTTTATATATCCAGCAAACTGAAGAGATACAACCTACAGCAGATCCGTTGTAATTCCCTCTTCGCTCTCAATCTCCTCTCTCTTCCTCACTTAGAATACAGATTAGACACAATACAATTCCCTCATATATAGCGATGGGTTGCCTTCTAGGAAAAAAATCCCTAAATTAAATTTAACTTCTATCGTCATATCCCCGCCTAATGAACGACCTAGATTGACTACGAAATTACAACATTTTACAAGGCAATTTTACATCTATTCCTAGCTTCAGGGGCGCTGCCCCCGATCCCCCCGCTAGGGGGTGCCGCTCCCAAAGGTCACAGCCAACCCCTTTAGACCACCCCTGCAGCAAATATTTTACCGGCGGCGTTGCCTCCCCATTACGAACTAGGGTCCAATGCGGCGATACCTTTGAATACAGAAGATAATCAGGCTCCACACCCAACAATCTCCCACTTAGAGACTGATTATAGCAACTCCACCGCTACTTCATTTGTTGGATAGTGACTCCACTTTGGACCTGGATGTTTCTCATCTTATTCATCATACTAGAAGACCAATTGAAACTGGGAATATTCTCATTTTCTCCCTGGTTACAACTTTTGTTAACATATCTGCAGGATTCTGGATAGTGTGTATCTTTTCCAGCTTCAACTATCCATCTTCCAACGCCGACCGTGTGAAATGGTACTTGAGTTATATATGTTTAGTCTTGGAATGAAATGTAGAGTTCTTTGCAAGATGTATGGCACTCTGGTTGTCACTATATAACTTTCGCAACTCCTTCTTCTTACCGAGTTCATCCAGAAACCTTTGTAACCAAATCATTTCTTTACTAGCCTCTGTAGCAGCAACATACTCTGCTTCTGTTGTTAAGAGTGCAACAAAACTTTGTAGTTTTGAGACCCAGCTAACAGTTGTTCTACCTATAGTAAACACATACCCTGTTGTCCTCCTCCTGTTATCTCTATCACCCACCATATCTGCATCAACATATCCCTGTAAAGTAATGTTTGAACCACCAAAGCATAATGTTTGATTTGTGGTACCTCTCAAATACCTGAGAATCCACTTCACTGCCATCCAATGTTCTTTTCCTAGATTTTTCATGTACTTGCTTACAACTCCCACTGCATGTGCAATATCAGGCCTTGTGCAGACCATTGCATACATTAAGCTTCCAATTGCTGATGCATATGGAACTTTAGACATATCAACCATTTCTTCCTGAGTCTTAGGACATTCCTCCTTACTTAATTTGAAATGGGTAACCAAAGGTATACTAACTGGTTTTGCATTCTGCATATTAAACCTTTTCGACACCTTTTCTACGTACTCACTTTGAGACAATGTTAGTTTGTGATTCTTCCTATCTCCAGTTATTCTCATACCAAGGATTTGTTTTGCAGCACCCAAATCCTTCATTGCAAATGAGTTTGCCAATTTTATTTTGAGCGCATTTATTTCCTGCATGTTAGAACCTGCAACAAGCATGTCATCTACATACAATAACAATATAATATAGCTTCCATCATTTTTCCTTTTGAGATAAACACAATGATCAAAGTGACATCTAGTATAACCTTGTTCAGACATAAACCTATCAAATTTTAGATACCACTACCTTGGAGCCTGTTTTAAGCCATACAATCTCTTCTTCAACCTGCACACTAGTTTCTCCTTCCCTTTTACCTCATATCCTTATGGTTGCTGCATATATATCTCTTCCTCCAGATCCCCATGGAGAAAGGTTGTCTTTACATGTAATTGCTAAAGATGCAAATCTTCAGCTACTACTAGACTTAAAATAGTTCTGATTGACGTCATTTTAACAACAGGAGAAAATATCTCATCAAAGTCTATAGCCCTTTTCTGTGCAAACCCTTTCACCACAAGTCTAGCTTTATACCTTTTTCTACCTCCATATTCTTCCTTCAACTTGTCAACCCATTTATTCTGCAATGTTGTTTTACCTACAGGCAACCTGGTTAAGTCACAAGTTTGGTTGTGTGCTAAGGAGTCCATCTCTTCTTTCATGGCTTGCTCCCACTTCTTCTTGGTTTCTACCTGCACTACTTCTTCACAACATTCTGGTTCATCAGAATCAGTCAACAATACATAATATAATGAAGGAGAGTATCATTCAGGAGGTCTACTTATCCTATTAGATCTTCTAACACCACTTTCAGGTGTTTGAGGTGCTTGTTGCTGTTGTGGTTGTTTTTCTAGCTGTTGATCATTATGATTTTCAGGCACCATCACTTTTCCTGTGATATCGTCAAGCACTGTGTATTCTCTGTTTTATTTTTCTTATTTATTTTCCTGCAGTTGATCCTTATACAAAACCTTTTCATTGAATATGACATCTTTGCTCCTAATTATTTTGTGTTTTTCATAATCATAAAAGTGATAGCAGGATCATTAACACCATATCCAATAAAGGTACGTTTATTTGATTTTGCCTTAAGCTTTGTTCTATTTTCTTTATTAATGTGGACAAAGAATTCACAACCAAAAGTCTTTAAAAAAGAGTAGTTTACCTTTTTACCTGTCCATGCCTCCTCTGGAATACCACCATCCAAGGAACTTGAAGGCCCTCTGTTTATTAGATAAATAGTAGTATCTACAACATCTGTCCAAAATTGTAAAGGCAATCCTGCATGTAATCTCATGCACCTTGCACGCTCCATGATTGTCTTGTTCATCTTTTCTGATACACCATTTTCTTGTGGTGTTCATGGAACTGTCTTCTCTCTACGAATTCCATTCTCTGAACAGTACCTATCAAACTCTTTTCTGCAATATTCACATCCATTATCTGATCTGAGACACTTCAACCTTTTTCCTGTCTCATTTTCGATCAAAAGCTTTCCATTTATTGAAAGTATCAAAAACATCAGATTTATTTTGAATACAATAAATCCAGGTTTTTCTGGTTGCATCATCAATAAAAGTAACATAATAACGAGAGCCACCAAGAGATGATACCTGAGCAGGTCCCCATACGTCTGTATGCACAAGCTCTAATTTTTTGCTCTTCTTTTCTTTCCCAACTCTAAGGAATCTGACTCTCTTCTGTTTTACATAAACACAATTCTCACATAATTTTAAATCAACGTGCTTCAAACCTGGCAACATATTTCTTGAGTGAAGAATCTGCATCCCCTTCTCACTCATGTGCCTAAGCCTATGATGCCACAATTCTGTATCTTCTCCTGTAGAGGTTAAAGCATTAACAAAATTAGAAATACCATTGCATAAATACAATGTACCAACCTTTCCTCCTTTTGCTATTACCAAGGATCCTTTAGTGACCTTCCAGGTTTTATTTGTGAAAGCAGTTATGCAACCTTCACCTCCCGACTGCCCTTTTGAAATCAGATTTTTCTTCAGATCTAGAACATGCCTTACCTCTTTCAATAGCCACTGATTTCCATTTTGTTGTTTTACGAAAACTATACCCATTCCAATTATTTTACAAGGTTTATCATCACCCAATCGAATCTGTCCAAAATCTCCTTGAACATAATCACAAAAATGTTTCCTATCAGATATGGCATGGAATGAGGCCCTTGAATCTACCACCTAGGCATCAATAATATTTTCTAATGAAAGAATCAAAGTATCTTGCAACACATCATCTGTTATATTCGATTCATGATTAGTTTCTTGTTGCGCATCTCCTTCTTTTCCCTTTCGAGACTTGCAGTATTTCTTTAGGTATCCTTTCTTCCCACATTTCCAGCACACTATCTCCGATCTGGACTTGGATTTGCCTTTTCTTGACTTACTGCGATATCCAGGGCTCTTTCCTTTTTCCATTTTTCTTCCCCTAGTCTCTGCAGTCAAAGAATTACCTGATGTCTCACCGAAGCTTTTCTATCACATTACCTCGCTAAGGATTGCACCGACAACATCATCAAACTTTAAAGTACTAGATCCAGTGACAAAGTTACTAATGGCCATAACTAAACCATTCCAACTTTCTGGCAATGAGCACAGAAATAACAAAGCCCTAACTTCATCATCAAAAGTTACCCCTACAGAACTTAACTGACTGGTAACTATATTAAACTCATTTAAATGATTAGCAACAGATCCACCTTCTGACGTCTTCATATTAAATAAACGCTTCATAAGAAATACCTTATTTGAGGCCAAGGGTTTTTCATATAGTTTGGCCAATGTCGACATTAAACCCTCTGTTTTCGTTTCCTTTGAAATATTAAACGCTACCGACGCCGCTAGGCACATCCGTCTTATTCCAAGTGCTTTTCTGTCGAGAATATCCCATTTTGTGTTTGTCATAACGTCGGCTTCTTTGTCTTTCCTCTCAATGGTCGATACAGATCTCTCTAGTACAATTAATCTTCCATTTGCATCTTCCACAACTGGTAGTTTTGGCCGTTAAATTTTTCTACCGTAAACCTATCATCTTCCGCCATTACTCCCACTCGAACCAAGAACCTTTCTCTCCTGCAAGTTTATCAACCAAATAGACCTTCGGCTCTGATACCAGTTGTTAGAGAATTATATATTATAGAGCAATGGAACACATAAAATATTGCAGAAATATAAAACACAAAAAACGCATAAAACAAGAGAGACACAGATATACGTGGTTCACCTAGTTTGGGCTACGTCCACAGAGAAATAGCCAGCCCTTATTTTTATATTATCCAGCAAAATAAAGAGATACAACCTACAGTAGATCCACTGTAATTCCCTCTTCACTCTCAATCTCCTCTCTCTTCGTCACTCAGAATACATATATACATAGAGGCAATACAATTCCCTCATATATAGCGAGGGGTTGCCTTCTATGGAAAAAACCCTAAATTAAACATAACTTGTACCATCAGATCTCCACCTAATGAACGGCCCTGGACCCCCCTGTAGCAAATATTTTACGGGTGGCGTTGCCACCCCATTATGAACTAGGGTCCAATGCGACAATACCTTTGAATACAGAAGATAATCAGGCTCTGCACCCAAGATATGGGACTACAATAGGTGTGGGTATGGAAGGTATGAAAGGGGGTGTAATTACACTTTCTTGTGTTGCTGTAGAAGTGGTATTAGTTTAAGATTAAATGGGTGTAGTGAAAATGGGGGTGATTACTAGAGGTGCAGTAGGAATAGAAGTGTTGTGGAGGTAAATCCTCTCTGCGGACAGAGACGATCCCTACTAGCCCAGACCGGGTCTAGCAACAATCAAACAATTCTATCACTCAAGTTCCTAATAGCAAATAAAAAGTGGATGGTGAGAACCTACTTGGATTCCAACGCTAATGTTCGTAGAAGAGACGTCGCTCTCGTTCCTTTGCCTCGGCTGGTCACGATCCCCACGATCTCCGTGATTGGACACCTGCACATGCAAAGAACAACACAAATACAAGCATAAAATCCAATAGATGCAATTATATATCAGTCAGAAAAGATATAACTCAACATCAATCATAGGACAATGAGAGTGGAACCATAATGATAGTCATCTATTATTGATAAATAACAAATAAGAATACAACCATAGTTCTGACGTCAAATCCTCCTTTGGCTGGGTAGTCAGCTACACAAGTCTTGCAAAGCTTGTTGGGATAGGAAACAAGCCTCTCTCTCTTGTGTGACAAGAATCTCCTCACTTAGATTTGGCCTTATGGGTGCAAAGAAGGCTCTTGCAGCTTCAAACTCTTGAACTCCTGGTATTCTCTATCACTATGCTGGAACTAGAACTAGCTTGCTCAATGCATAGAGACAAGCTTTTATAGATAGAGAGGAAAGAGATAGGATCAACCACATTATTCATGGGATTGGCTTTATCACTTAGAAACTTCCATGAAAGGTGGCAAACCACTTCCTTTCTATGGAGATTCGAAGCCAAACCATCCTAGCTCAACATAGATTGAGTTGGTGAATGGGTTAAACAGAACCTTCGGAAGCTTGTTCGTTGAAAAATTTACTCAATTCGGTTGGCGCGAGTGCGACTCTAAGACAGAGCGCCAATGGCGTGCCCTCTTTAGAGGATTTCCCCCATTGGTGCGGGCAATACACTGTGGACCCGCGCTAATGCAAAAAGAGCTGTTTTCATGGGTATTCTGCAGGAGATGTCTTCAGGGCATATGAAGTTCATACTTAGAGGAATATGATGCAAGTGGTTTTAGGTCATGTCACTTCTCACAGGTCCCGGAATAAGTCCTCCAGTGTAGGTCCTGGAATGAGTCCTCTAGTGTGCGGGTGAGGGGTAACAGGGACGGTGACAAACGGTGACAAATTGCTGTGTAACAAGAAGGAATTTCTACAGAAATAGAAACAACAAGAAAGTTTAGAGGGGCAGAAATAGTAGGAATATGTAAAAGAGTAGTATGAACAATTGGAATTTCAATTGGAATAGAAACACTAGGTGGAATTATGGTGGGGTTGGGATGAAGCAGCAGAAGAAGAATGTGAGGATTTAGATTATTAAAGATATTTCTATACAACTTGATCTAGTTAAGACACCAACACTTCAACCTTGTTAAATTGTTTGACAACATCATCCTCAAAGTCTGATTTGACAATTTTATGCTTAGAAATGTAGGGTTTTAGGATATTTTCATCAAAAATAGTTTCAGCTACAAAAATGTCAGATTTAGTTTGGAAGAGACTATGTTCAAATGGAAAATCAAATTCTATGTCTTCTATTGTTTCAAAGCTTTCAAATAGAGAATTAACCCTAGGGAAAGGATTATTACTTGCCTGGCTCTCAGCTAAACTTTTCTTTCTAAGAATGTTTTTGGATTATCGACATGTTTTGGTGGATTTGGATCTAGATTAGCTCTAGTATAAACTCTTTTAGGAGCCAAATCTACTATTAAGTATTCATAGATAAGATATATACAAATTTTGAAGTGGAATGCAGCCTTAAATCAAAATATATTTCTAAGCCACAAAACCTAGAAATAACTTTAAGTAGTGAAACAAAAATTTACCAGGGAAAAACTTAATGCAAATTAGATTTGTTCGAAGTCCCCATTATGGTGGTCAAGATGTTATCACTCCATAATTTCTTAAGGCTGTAAAATAAATTGCAGAGGTAAACACAAAACCACTTGTAAGTTTAGAAGATATCCCTTCTATACTCAGAGAGGGATCTCTCTGTCGGATTTAGATTTTTTTTTAGTGGGATTTTAGGGTAGATGTAAGGTTCAAAATTTGGTTATATGGATTTTTGGTTGAGGCTACAAGGTAAGGCCACTGGGAAATGGAGTCAAAATATTAGAGTGATCAAGTGCATAAATATCATATCATACATAACAGGGCAAGGTGGGAAGGTCATTGGATATTCATAGCTTGATGGAGTGATAGGTGTTAGGGCCTAAATCTACCTCACGTTGAGAAAGGCAAGATCTAGGGTAACATCAAACCACACTTAACCTGGTAGTTAGCACTACCAAATCGGGAGAGGGCTCTCTCCTTGTCAATCTCAGAAGAATATGATCAATAGAGCTTGAGATGACTAATGTAAAGACTGATTTCAGGCTAGGTATAAGCTCTGAGGAATTTGATTGAATTTAATTTTGGTTTATTGGCTCAAATATGAAAGGCAGATTTGGGTCCGGGGAATGGACACAGTCTTGTAGAGATCTCTATGGGGCGAAGTAGGAAAATGGTTTAGTACTTTAAATTGAATGAGATGGAGAAGTTTAAGACTAGTGAGGAGTTGGAGAGGGCATGAAAGTCTCAGGGATCCTCTTCAAACAACTGAAAACATAAATAACTAAACAAACCCTAGGTAGAGCACTGCAACATCAATGAATTCTACCTTTATCTGTGTTTCATTTAGTTAAGATGAATAGAGAGAGATGATGGCATACATAAACACATGTCAACTTTCAATTAAAGAAGGAAAAGCAATACCAAATCAAGTTGCCACAAGAATCCCACAAAGTGCTACAAACCCTGGTCTATTCCTTTGCCAGTCTGTAGAAATGAATGTACAATAATGCTCAAAGCATTCACAAGAGTCCAACCTTTACCAATGACTGAAAAACTACTAGATATAGGCAACAAACAACTCATGCTAGCCTTTAGGGGTGGAATTCATGATTTTAGGAGCTATTTCAAAAAGATCTAAACTAAGAATTGAAAAGTAGGCAGTGGAACAACTTACCTCTAAAACTTAGGAAACTGATTCGTTCAATTGCAAACTAACTTTTCATGACGTATCTACCTCCATGAGAGCAATGTTAGCATATTTACATCAAAATCCATCAAATTACATCATGAGTTTGACTATGAGAGAGAGAAAAGTAAAACTAAGAAAAAACTAGTTGAAAAACAGAGTTTTTTTGGCAAAAATGACAAATTTCCATCATATGCGCCACGCTCCTATCCCTGTGCGCCGCGCCTTTTGCAGCTAATTTTTGAGGCCTTCCCGTGCACCAAATTTTCTCCTAATGGGATTGTTTGAAAGGCCTGTCTATCTACTTTCCAGAATAGGTGGAATTTCTGAATTTGGTGTCCATTTGCCCCTCCAAAAATGAGTTCTCCCAACACTGCTTCCTGTGTGGCCAAAAAGGGGCAGAAAGGGCATTTTTGAGGTATTTTTGGCCCTTTTGGAAGTTCAAAACTTGAGAAAATTTCTTGGCCATGTGTGAGAATTCATATTTTTGCCTGAGGAATCCAAAAATGCTAATTTTTCTTCCAAAGGAGGTCCGTAGCAAAAGCGCGTGCCAGGAGGCGCAGCGCACCATGCAAAAAAACCTGTTTTTTTACCCCAAAAATTCAAAATTGACCAAAAGTTTCCCAAATTTCTTGAAATTTGGGCTGAGTGTCCTGCATCAAGTTCTATGTTGGGCTAAGGAAGCCTCAGCCAAGTTCTAGAGTTTGTCTTGCTCTTTTCTCTTCCTCGGTGCTTTCCTCAACTTGGCCTTCAAAGTTCTAATTATCGCTTTGCAAACCTTGTTTCTCGCCAAGTAGTGGTAGGCCATGTGCCTCAACATATTTTTCTCTCTATTGGCCTTCTCCAACATCTTTTCCAAGTGCATGTTTGTCCTCTCAAGCCAAGATTCACGATAAGCTTCAATTTCTTGTTCAAGTGGTGTCAACCTGACTTTCCTCCTCTTGGCAACTTGTCGGTTTTCTCTTATGTTTTGGAGCTCCATGATGGTTTGTTGATCCTCTAACTGTTTTTTCATTTGCTCAAGATAATTGATTATCCATTTGGCTCTTTCCAGGTTGAGAGAAAAGTGATGAATGTCATCTTGCTGTTCCCGGATGATCTCCTTGAGCTTTGAGCTCAAATCAGTGTCATCATCCTGAATGAGAATGAAATCTGCCTCTTGACCTTCTGAAGGTCCCTCATCATGTAATGGCTACTTACCCTTGTCCTGTACCTACTTTGCTGTTGAAGGAAACGAGACCCCTTCCACCCCGGGTGGAGATAGTACTTGTTTTGCTGCTGCAAGCAATCTCTTTGTGCCCTTTTGGTAAGTGACAAACACTGGCACACTAGTGGTTTGAGTCTCATGCACCTCTTGCTGATGTGAAGGCTCTCCTACCTCATGAAAAACTGATGGGGGCACTTGAGGACATGTAAAGACCTCATGTGAAATGAAATCCTCCCATGAAACATTCAATAAACTAAGCTGATGCAAAACCACAATATTGATTAATGCAAAGTGATAGATTTTGTTTCTCTGCTGATGAGGAGGTTTCCTTTGCACCAATGTGGTCATTTTCTCAATCTTCTGGCAAATGAAATAGGGGAGTATCATCATCCTCACCCTAGTAAAATGCATCAAAAATCTAATATGATAGGTGTATAAGCGAGAAAATCTGCCTTCACAGCTGAAATATTTGATTATGAGTTTCATAAGGGGAGCATATGTGTCCTGTAGGTACCTAAAAGGGAAGACCCTACTGACATGCCTCTAAAAACTAACCTTGATATAAGGCTCATAATGATCTTTTTCCACCAGCTGTCCCTTATTCCACTGCTCACCCACATTCAGAATGTCGGTTGCTTGAGCTATAGTCTCAGGTGTCAAAGTGAATGTCACACCTGTCAAATTGACCTGGCCATTGTGAAGATGGAGCACAAAAGGTCTGGCAAGCTCATGGTGGTATTTGACTCTTTCCACCATCTCACAAAATTGGTAACAAGATTGATGTTGGAAGCATGTGACAGCAAGAGGGCAAGCTAATAGCTCAGTAAGTGTAGTAGGCTCCTCCTGGTTATGTTTTCCACTCTTGTGAGGTCTCCTTGGTGCATGAATTTCTTTAGAGGAGTCAGTGGTTGTTTCCTCATTTCTGTCATAAGATGAATCTGACTACATGTTTGCCAATGCTTGATTTTTCTTAGATGAATATGAAGATATTTTATAGTGTCAATAGGTATTTGCTGCTAAACAATAGGGATTAATGGTAAGGACTGTGAAGGGACTATGAATAGGGGGTTTGGGATGCTGCTTGTTGAGTTATTGGAAATTGTAGGGTTTGGGAAATGATGTTTAGGGTATTGGGATATCAATTTAGGGTTTGGAGTAGTGGGATTATGGATTAGGGTTATTAGTTTTAGGGATAGGGGGAATAGGTAAGTGTGAGTGAAAAAGGGAGGAGAAAAGAGGTGAATGAAATGATAGTGAGGGGATGTGAAAATGGCAAGGGTGAATAGGACAGCAAAAACTGTAATTTGTAAACCCTAGGTAAATGTGAGTGAAAAAGGGAGGAGAAAAGAGGTGAATGAGATGATAGTGAGGGGATGTGAAAATGGCAGGGGTGAATAGGACAGCAAAAACTGTAATTTGTAAACCTTAGGCAGTTTTTTCAATACAACTATGTAAGGAACTAGGGTTTAATTTTTTCCCTATTGAAACACCATAAACACTGATGGAAACTCATACATTGGAAATATGGAGGTGTTAACTTACTTGTAGAATGAAGAATTTGCAATTTGGAAGCTTGGAGGAGGATTTGGATGAATTTCGGGTTTTGTAGACTGGTGTGCCATGCCCACTCACAGGAGCGCCGCACCTCTCTGGTCTGTCGCGCCAGTTATAAATTTCAATGCAAACTTTTCTCTGTGTGCACCGCGCCTTGACCCAGGTGCGTCGCGCCTCCAAATTTTCACAATTTGAATGTAAAATCGCTCCTTTGGCTTGAAAACGCAGTTTGCACTCACTCTCATTCACTTTTAGCATACAAATGACCTTCTTTGACATGAAAAGACTTTATATACCAATGATTTTGATTTTTCACTTATGAAAACCCACTTTCCTGATGTTTGTCTTTCACTTGCATTTTAAAACTCAGTTTTGGGCAGTTTGTCTTACTTTTTGCCTTTGATGGACTAAATGCTTTGAAATTTTGTTTCTTTTGTAGGAACTAGAGTGCAGAGGCTTGGCAAGTTGACCAGGGCTGCCTCTTGAAATTATTACATATAGAAAAAATGAAATTACATGAATTTTGTACATAAAACATAAAAAAACTCTGTTTTTCCTCAAAACAGGGCTTTGAGGAAAAATCAATCACTGAGCATGTGATTATTGAAATTTTTGTTGCTGAGACTTTATTTGACCTCCTCATGTGCCTACTGACCATTATTGAGAATTTTCAAGACCTTGTTGACAAAACCCTAGACCTAATGAGACTTAAAACCCTAAAAATGACTTTTGCAGATGTAAAGGCAAAAATGATTGTAAATGACCAAAATGTATGAAAATGGGTCAGCAGGTAAAGATCCTAAGGGAAAATTTTTAATATGCCACTACCATCAGATGATCCATGACCCTAATGGAATGCAGCTGATCGAATGAGACACCTAACATTCAATGCAACAAGAGAATTTGATCACTGATGGAGGGATGAAGATACCAACACTAACATTGGCTCCAATGGGGATGGTAGCTCCTTGGAGGTGCCAAGAACTACAGGCCTCTGGAAAGCAGACAGTGCCTTCTTCCATTGGGCTATGGAGTCTATAACTTTGACATACCAAAACCAATATCTTGACTCAATTTCAGGACTACAATCTGACTCAAGGCTGTCTCAATTTCAAGACTGAAATCGACTGAAAACTTGACTCAAACAATCCAAACCAAAACTGAAATCAAACCCTCAAACAATCCAAACCAAAACTGAAATCAAACCTTAAGTTTTATAGCCTTCACTTCGGGCCCCAAACTGAATGAATGATAATAGTACACACTTGCAATGAAGGAAATAAAATGGTATGTACAATGATACATATGATAGCAGAAAACATTTCAAATATGGTACCATTTCAGCAATCAACCATTGACCGGCCCACCTGGACAATCTTCTCCATCCATTTCTTTCAGCAAGAAAGCATTTTGGCCCCGATATGTAGCAATTCTGAAAGGTCCTTTCCACAGGTTCTCGAACTTGCCGTGTTTTCCTTTATCTTCGTTTCGAGCATCCTATTTTAGCACTATGTCTTCAATTTGAAACTTGTCTACCTTTGCCTTTCGATCATATATCTTCTTGATTCTCTCTTGCAGCCTGAAGGTATTCTGAAAAACCTCCTCTCCACTACAAATGATCTTCCTCGCTGCCAGCTTCCTATAGAAGTTTAACAACCAAGACTGCGAGAGATGTAGGGAAAACTTTGTCAACACCATACACGATCTCGAAAGGGGACATACCTATTGACTTTTTCTGGCTTACTCTATCCGCCCATAGTGCATTGACTAATTTCTTGTGCCAGCTCTTCTTGTTTGTTTCTAGCAGCTTTTTGATAATGTTGACTAATGATTTATTTGAGGATTCCGCCAATCCATTACCTTGTGGATAATATGCAGTTGAGTGCCCCAAGGTAATTTGATATTTATTACAAAAATCAATCATATTTTTAGATTTAAAAGCTGTTGCATTATCTGTAATCATCTTATTAGGACAACCAAAACGTGACAAAATATTGTTCTCAAGAAATTGAACTATTACCGAATCAGTGGCCTGCCGAGTAGGAATCACCTCAATCCATTTAGTGAAGTAGTTTTTCACTATAAGGATCCGCTTATGCTGTGTTGAAGAAGTATGATGGATCTCACCAATGAAATCTAAACCCCATTGCTGAAACGGAGCACTTACTTCAACTAATTTGAGTGGCAAAGGTTGTAATTTTCTCTTACCTTGAAAAATTTGACATTCGTGGCAGCTTGTAACAGTTTTGTATACATCAGCAAAAAGGGTTGGCCAATAATATCCACCCTCAAAATTTTATTGGCTGTTGTCTTCCAAAATAGATGACCTCCACAATCTCCCTTGTGAAAATCATCCGTGACTTGTTTTGCTTCTTCATCAACCAACCAATTCAACAAGACACCACTAGGATCTTTCCAATAGAGTGCATTATTCATTATACAAAACTTGGCAGCTTTTAATTTTAGGGTCCTACTTTTGTTCTTAGCCATTCCAGGTGGCGGTGAAAGATGTTGGAGCACATAAACAATATTCAAATACCAAAGAGAAAGAAGGAACATTTTAGATACCTGAACTAGTGAACTTTCTTCATCTTCTTCAAACATAGCAGCAAAGAGATTTATGTCCAAGGCATGCAAGTTAGACTCTGCCATCAGTTTGGCCAGCCCCTGTCCTTTGATGAGCTTTGTTGGTTTGATCTCCACATCATATTCTAACAAATTTACGATCCATTTACCTCATCTCCCTTCCGGATATTTTTGCACTAAGACATCTTTAACGGCAGCATTAGGGACATAAGCAAGGATGTGTGAATGCAGAATATAAACTCGAAAATATTTCAATGCCTTTACCAAAGAAAGAGCTTGCTTTTCAATAATATTGTACTTTAAAGCTACATCCCTTATCGTTTTGCTGAAAAAAGCAATTGGTTTCTCAAGTTGATCTCTTTTCTGCATTAATAATGCTACCATAGTATGATCTGAAGCAAATGAAAACAAAATAAAATCTTGGGAATAATCTGGGCTGATCAAAATTGGAGCTAAAGAAAGGGCTAACTTTACCAAATTGAAAGACTTGATGGCTTCCTCGGTCCATCTCACCACACTATCTTTCTTTAACATGTTTGTGATTTCCCTCAAATGTTGTACAAGATTTGGTGCAAAACGACATAAGAAATTCATCTTACCATTGAATGCTTGGATCTCCTTTTTACTTCGTGGAAAATCAATCTTATGAATGGCTTCCACTCAAGCTGGATCGATGCGGATTCCCTCCTTGGATATGATATGATTGAGAAGCTTGCCTTCATCCATGGCAAACAAGCTCTTCTTTGGATAGAGAGATATACCATACTTTCTACACCGCTGAAATACAATCTTCAAATGATAAAGGTGCTCTTCATCTGAATTAGAAAAAACTATCAAATCATCAAGATAAACAACTAAAAATACATATTTCTTATTGGAAAATGCGATATCCATAGCCCGCTGAAAGGTCGCACCAACATTCTTCAATCCGAATGGCATCTTGGCATAATGGAAAGTTCCCCATGGAGTGGTGAACGTTGTTTTGTCTCTGTCATCCTCATGGACCAGAATTTGGCTATAACTGGAATAGCCATCGAGTAGCGACACGCGGGATGCTCCAACTACTCTTTGAAGTATGTGATCCATCTTGGGAAATGGATAGTTATCTTCCAAAGACACTTTATTTAGATTTCTGAAATCAATACATAATCGAATCTCACATGTTTTCTTGCACACGGAAACCAAATTAGAAATCCAATCTGAAAATCTTATGGGAATGATTATTCCATCTTTGTACAATTGATTCACTTCCTTCTATTGAGGGCAACAGCTTTGGATTTATCCTTCTTAGCTTCTGTCGAAATGGCTTTTGATTTGGCTTGATTGGAGTGATGTGCTGAATTATGCTCTTATCATATGCCTTCAAATCTGAATAGTCCCAAGCAAATACATGAGTAAATGAAGACAATAAACTAATGTATTTTTCCTCTACCTGTGGAGGCAAGGTCTTTGATAACTTGACCATTTTAGGATTTTCTGCTAATCTGATGTTTACATCCTCAACTCCTTTCTCGGTTGGTACCAAGCTCGGTTTCCGGGCTACATCATCTTGATCAAACAACTCTTCTAAAGGTATTAGACCTTTAGGAATGACATTGTCCTTGAGCTGCAAAACTTCCATTTGATTTACTTCCATGTCTGCTTCACCATCATCATGCTCTCCATCGATAGAAGTGTCTTTGTATTTGCCTTCATTTTGTAGAAATTCTTCAATCTCTTTATCATCTTGAAACACCTGCCAATATCTTTGATTATCAGGGACAACAGGGCAATGTTTCACATGAATTTCAAACTTATTGTTTGAATTCATTGGAATTTTCAAATTACTTACAGTTGTTGCAAGAGAATCTGCAATAACATTCTGTACACGAGGGACACATGTCAAAGTGTAATCTGGAAACAATCTCAAAATATCTAACACCGCATTACGGTAAGCCTGCATATGAGGATGCTTAGCTTGATATTCACCTTTCACTTGCTTGATAACTAACTCAGAGTCGCCATATACTGAAATTCTTTTATCATTTAACTTATTACGGATTTTTAAACTAGAAATTAAAGCCTCATATTCAGCCTCATTATTTGAACAATCAAAAGCTAATTTATACGAACAAACCCTTACATTACTTGGCACTTTGTTTGGAAGAAATGCAGGGCTGCGTATCCAAATACCAATTCCAGCACCTTCCCTACCTACCACACCATCAAAATCCACGCTCCACAAACCGGCTTCATCTCCAAATGCTGAAATTTTGTTTTGATCTTCTTCTTTTGCTTGCTATCCATTAATTTTTTGTTGTTGTCAAAAGGCTGATTGCTTAGCGGTACCATCAAGATTTTTTCTTTCTTGATCTAGTACAGCTCTGAAATTGTTAGTGATCTCTGGAATATCTTCTACTTCAACTACTTGACTATTTACATCATTAAAACTATCAGAATATAGAAAAAAAGATTCAAAATCAGTATGTACATAATTGATTGGATGATTTAGAGGTTTCTCCTTGCTAGTGATCATGTACTTCATCTTTTTCTCCCAATATAATTTCCTCAACTGACCAAACACGGGAATAGTAGCATAGGAGAAATCAAGCTGCAATGTCCCTTTGAGTTTTTCTCCCCAAGATCTGGAAAGAAGCATACCAAATCTAGGAGGAATATCTGCCACAACCACATCCATCAAAACATTCTTCGATGGAATCTGATCTAAAGTGACAACCAAATCTTTAATAAGCCCAATGCATCTGACCGTACCAAAATCCAAGGAATATAGATCATGGTAGTTGTGAGTGATATCTAAACCCAATTTTTCCATGATTGCTTTAGGCATGAGATTATGCGAGGCTCCTGAATCAAACATGGCATTGTGCAATACATAATCATGCAATCTAAGGCTGATGTAAAAAGGAGCTACATCACTATCCTCAGACTAACCTTCTAATGTTGGCCCAAAGATAAGCACGGGCTGGTCATCCTCCACATTTACCATGTCAGATAATGGATCCAAATTCAAATCTTTGACACATGACCTTTATATATGTTGTTCTTCATTAATTCAGTCAAAGGAATTGACACTTTTAACTTAGCAATTTCATTTTCTAAGCTAAAGGCTGATGTTTTCTCTACCTCTTTTACTAGAGCATCCTTCTTTTCAATCTTCTCCTTTGATACAATTGGTTGATTTGATCTTTCATTTACTAATTGTGTTTTGTTGGTGGTAGGATCAGCTGCCTCCTTTCCCTTTTTCTGCACTATTGGAGAGTCATTCTTTGGCGATGTCACTTCCTTCCTCTTCTGAATTGGATTGATAGGTACCTCTCTACTCCTAAGTGAATACTGTCTCTGGTGGGTTGTCAAAGGATTCATGTATCCTCTCTGATATTCATCAGACTCTTCTTCAAGAATTGTTTCATTTGCCAAGATGAAATCTTCATCTTTTTGTACAGGTGGGCTTTCTGAATACTCTTCATCTTCGATGATATAAATAGGCAGATCATCAGGAGTAAAGAAATGATTCTCCTCATCAATTATGTTCTCATCATCATATGATTCTGGACCATGCACAAAATTCTATTGTAAGGGTGTCTTTACTTGTTGTTGCACTGCCTGGTCTTGTGCTTTTTGTTCTCGTTGCTTGATTCTAAATTGTGGTTTCTGCTGACCACAGAAGTTTGGATTTCTGACTTGTGCTTCAGGATTATCAACAATTGTGAGCCTATCAAACATATTCTTGATCTTGTGAAGCAAATGATCTGGGGAAGAAGCTTCCTCCTTTATGGTCATCTTCTTTTCGGCCTTTTCTCTAGCTCTCTTGGCAAGCAGATTTGCCTCAACACTGATTGCAATTTTCTGCATGTCCTCTAATGTGGCCGGATCTATTTCTCTGAATTGATATGCCATGTCGGGATCAAATCCATGAGGAAATTTAATCAAATCTAGGCCCATAGGTGGCTTTATATCAGCAGGAATTGCATTGTAAATAGTGTTGAATCTGACACAATAATCTTGGAAACTCTCACCAACATTCCTCTTGATATTCTCATATTTAGAAAGAATTTGAAGAGGGTTTTTCTTTATCTCCCAGTGATCCAAGAATTTTCTCTGAAGAGCAGCCAACGTAGTGATACTTGCAGCCGGCAAAGCTCTGAACCACTTCCGCACTTCACCTCCAAAAGTTTGCACAAATAGTTTCATGGTCACGTTTTCGGCATCAATCTCATGAAGGTCAAAGAAATCGGTCATCTTATCCAGATACTGCTGAGCTGTGATACTTTGGCAGGTGCCATCAAACAATGGGATTTTGCTTTGGTAGTCAGCGGGCATGGCATCCAAGTTTTGAGGCAACACAAGTGGTGCATATCGGGTAGCCATTGCTCTAGGTGGATTTACAACTGGCCTTGGGGATGTAGGAGGAGTCGAAACAATGGTAGCAACTACTGATGTAATTGATGTATGAGGTGTCGAAGGAGGAGAGGAAATACGAGATGTTTGAGGTGTTGAAGGGGTTGATGGAGGAGAAGAGACAAGAGGTCTCTAATCTGATATAGTGGGCTGCACGGGAATGGTGGGAATGAAAGGAGGTTCAGTAGGAATTTCTAAACCATATGCAATAGTGGAAGAACCAAGAGTTGCAGATGCGGATTATAAGAACTCGGGAATGCTTGAAGCCATAATGGAAGTTTGAAGATTCAAGATGTAACTATCAATTGATCTATTTGCCCTTTCAGTTTCAATATCTTTAACAAACTCCGGATTTAGAATAGTAGAACCAACAGCACTTTCAGATTTAGTCTCAAACAATGACAAATCAAAACGTTCGTCAAACTCAAGATATTCAAAAAACAATGGGACATGAACGAGATTTGAACATGGGAATCACAGAACTTTCTTGTCAGAGAATTCTTGGGATGAGATTTGGGTTTTCATACACAGGAGGAGGATCAGGATCAGGATTGGCCCTGGTGTATCATCTAGAAGCCAGTGTGTTGAATTATTCCCAAAAATCAAACGGACATTATCAACTTGTTCAGCCTATCAAATTCTAAACTCATCATCCAAAGTCTAGAATTGCTTTATGATACTGGGGTAATAATTTAGATCAGATGTTTAGTTTATAAACTAGACCATAGATTGACTGAAGCAGCATTCATCTACTTTCGCTAATGTGAAGCAAGAGCGTTTCGAAGGCTACCTGGCTAACTTCAGGGTCCGTTTGTAGTCTACAAAGCAAAACAATGATAATAAACTTTTGATCCCCAGTATGGTCGCCAATATGTTAGGGCCTAAATCTACCTCAGGTTGAGAAAGGCAGGATCTATGGTAACATCAAACCACGCTTAACCTGGTATCTCGCCCTACCAGGTTAGGAGAGGGCTCTCTCCTTGTCAATCTCAGAAGAATATGATCAATAGAGCTTGAGATGACTAATGTAAAGACTGATTCTAGGCTAGGTATATGCTCTGAGGAATTCAATTGAATTTAATTTTGGTTTTTTGGCTCAAATGTGAAAGGCAGATTTGGGTCCGGGGAATGGACACAGTCTTATAGAGATCTCTATGGGGCAAGGTAGGAAAAATGGTTTAGTACTTTAAATTGAATGAGATGGAGAAGTTTAATACTAGTGAGGAGTTGGAGAGGGCATGAAAGTCTCAGGGATCCTCTTCAAATAGCGAAAAACATAAATAACTAAACAAACCCTAGGTAGAGCACTGCAACATCATTGAATTCTACCTTTATCCTTGTTTCATTTAGTTAAGATGAATAGAGAGATATGATGGCATACATAAACACATTTAAACTTGCAATTATAGAAGGAAAAACAATACTAAATCAAGTTGCCACAAGAATCCCATAAAGTGCTGCAAACCCTGGTCTATTCCTTTTCCAATCTGCAAAAATGAATGTACAATATGCTCAAAGCATTCACAAGAGTCCAACCTTTACCAATGACTGAAAAACTACTAGATATAGGCAACAAACAAATCATTCTAGGCTTTAGGGATCGAATTCATGAGTTTAGGAGCTGTTTCAACAAGATCTAAACTAAGAGCTGAAAACTAGGCAGTGGAACAGCTTGCCTCTAAAACCTAGGAAACTGATTCATTCAGTTGCAAACTACCTTTTCTTGATGTATCTACCTCCATGAGTGAAATTTTAGCATATTTACATCAAAATCCATCAATTTACATCAAATTACATCATGAGTTTGACTATGAGAGAGAGAAAAGTCAAACTGAGAAAAAACTAGGCGAAAAACAGAGTTTTTTGGCAAAAATGACAAATTTCCATCCTATGTGCCGCACCCGTGTCCCTGTGCATTGTGCCTTTTTGTAGCTGACTTTGGAGGCCTTCCCGTGCACCAAATTTTCTTCCAGTCGGCTTGTTGGAAAGATCTGTCTATCTACTTTCTAGAATAGGTGGAATTTCTGAATTTGGTGTCCATTTGCCCCTCCAAAAATGAGTTCTCCCAACACTGCTTCCTGTGTGGCCAAAAAGGGGCAGAAAGGGCATTTTTGAGGTGTTTTTGACCCTTTTGGAAGCTCAAAACTTGACAAAATTTCTTGGCCATGTGTGAGCATTCACATTTTTTCCTGAGAAATCCAAAAAAGTTGAGTTTTCCTCCAAAGGAGGTCCGTAGCAAAAGCGTGCGCCAGGTGGTGCGGCTCACTAGGCAGAAAAACCTGTTTTTTTACACCAAAAATTCAAAATTGACCAAAAGTGTCCCAAATTTCTTGAAATTTGGGCTAAGTGTCCTGCATCAAGTGCTATGTTGGGATAAGGAAGCCTCATCCAAGATCTGGAGTTTGTATTTCTCTTTTCTCTTCCTCAATGCTTTCCTCAACTTGGACTTCAAAGTCCTAGTTCTCGCTTTGCAAACCTTGTTTCTCACCAAGTAGTGGTATGCCATGTGCCTCAACATATTTTTCTCTCTATTGGCCTTCTCCAGCATATTTTCCAAGTGCATGTTTGTCCTCTCAAGCCAAGATTCATGACCAACTTCACTTTCTTATTCAAGTGGTGTCAACTTGACTTTCCTCCTCTTGACAGCTTGCCGGTTTTCTCTTATGTTTTGGAGTTCCATGATGGTTTGCTGCTCCTCTAATTGTTTTTTCCTCTACTCAAGATAATTGATTATCCATTTGGCTCTTTCCAGGTTGAGAGACAAGTGATGAATGTCATCTTGTTGTTCCCGGATGATCTCCTTGAGCTTTGAGATCAAATTAGTGTCATCATCCTGAATGGGAGTGAAATCTACCTCTTGACCTTCTGAAGATCCCTCATCATGTAATGGCTTCTTACCCTTGTCCGGTACCTACTTTTCTGTTGAAGGAAACGAAACCCCTTCCACCCAGGGTGGAGATAGTACTCATTTGTTGCTGCAAACAATCTCCTTGTGCCCTTTTGGTAAGCGACAAACACTGGCACACTAGTGGTTTGAGTCTCATGCAACTCTTGCTGATGTGAAGGCTCTCCTACCTCATGAAAAACTAATGGGGGAACTTGAGGACCTGTAAAGACCTCATGTGAAATGAAATCCTCCCATGAAACATTCAGTAAACTAAGCTGATGCAAAACCACAACCTTGATTAATGCAAAGTGATAGATGCTATTATATTGCTGATAAGGAGGTTTCCTTTGCACCAATGTGGTCATTTTCTCAATATTCTGGCAAATGAAATAGGGGAGGTTCATCATCCTCACCCTAGTAAAATGCATCAACAATCTGATATGATAGGTGTATAAGCAAGAAAACCTGCCTTCACAGCTGAAATATTTGATTATGAGTTTCGGAAGGGGAGCATATGTGTCATGTAGGTACCTGAAAGGGAAGACCCTACTGACATGCCTTTGAAAACCAGCCTTGATATAAGGCTCATAATGATCTCTGTCCACCATTTGTCCCTTATTCCACTGCTCACCCACATTCGGAATGCCGGTTGCTTGAGCTATAGTCTCAGGTGTCAAAGTGAATGTCACGCCTACCAAATTGACCTGGCTATTGTGAAGATGGAGCACAAAAAGTCTAGCAAGTTCATGGTGGTATTTGACTCTTTCCACCATCTCACAAAATTGGTAACAAGATTGATGTTGGAAGCATGTGACAGCAAGAGGGAAATCCAACAGCTCAGTAAGTGTAGTAGGCTCCTGCTAGTTATGTTTTCCACTCTTGTGAGGTCTCCTTGGTGCATGAATTTCTTTGGAGGAGTCATTGACTGTTTCCTCATTTCTGTCATAAGATGAATCTGACTCCATGTTTGCCAATGCTTGATTTTTCTTAGATGAGTATGAAGAGATTTTATAGTGTCAATACGTATTTACAGCTAAACAACAGGGATTGATGGTAAGGACTGTGAAGGGACTATGAATAGGGGGTTTGGGATGCTGCTTGTTGAGTTATTTGAAATTGTAGGGCTTGGGAAATGATGTTTAGGGTTTTGGGATATCAATTTAGGGCTTGGGGTAGTGGGATTAGGGATTAGGGTTATTAGTTTTAGGGATAAGGGGAATAGGTAAGTGTGAGTGAAAAAGGGAGGAGAAAAGAGGTGAATGAAATGATAGTGAGGGGATGTGAAAATGGTAGGGGTGAATAGGACAGCAAAAACTATAATTTGTAAGCCCTAGGCAATTTTCTCAATACAACTGGGCAAGGAACTAGGGTTTAACTTTTTCCCTATTGAAACACCATAAACACTGATGGAAACTCATACATTGGAAATATGCAGGTGTTAACTTACTTGTAGAATGAAGAATTTACAATTTGGAAGCTTGGAGGAGGATTTGGATGAATTTCGGGTTTTGTAGACTGGTGTGCCGCGCCCACTCACAGGTGCACCGTGCCTGTCTGGTGTGTCTCACTAGTTATAAATTTCAATGCAAACTTTTCTCTATGTGTGCCGCACAGGCTAGGTGTGTCGCGCCTTGACCTAGGTGCGCCACGCCTCCAAATTTTCACAGTTTGAATGTAAAATCGCTCCTTTGGATCGAAAACGCATTTTTCACTTGCTCTCATTCACGTTTAGCATACAAATGAGCTTCTTTGACATGAAAAGTCTTTATATACCAATGATTTTGATATTTCACTTATGAAAACCCACTTTCCTAATGTTTGTCTTTCACCTACTTTTTAAAACTCTGTTTTGGGTAGTTTGTCTTACTTTTTGCCTTTCATGGACTAAATACTTTGAAATTTTGTTTCTTTTGCAGGAACTAGAGTGCAGAGGCTTGGCAAGGTGACCAGGGCTGCCTCTTGAAATTATTACATAAAGAAAAAATGAAATTACATGAATTTTTACATAAAACATAAAAACTATGTTTTTCTTCAAAACAGGGTTTTGACGAAAAATCAATCACTGAGCATGTGATTATTGGAATTTTTGTTGCTAAGACTTTATTTGACCTCCTCATGTGCCTACTGACCATTATTGAGTGTTTTCAAGACCTTGTTGACAAAACCCTAGACCTAATGAGACCTAAACCCTAAAAATGACTTTTGCAGATGTACTGCAAATGACCTAAATGTATGAAAATGGGTCAGAAGGTAAAGATCATAAGGGAAAATTTATAATATGCCACTACCATCAGATGATCCATGACCCTAATGGAATGAAGCTAATCAGATGAGACACCTAACATGCAATGCAACAAGAGAATTTGATCACTAATGGAGGGATGAAGATACCAACACTAACAATACGGAGAAAAAAAGGTTTGGAACCAATTAAACATAGAAAAATTAAGAATTCTATATATAATTTCAGTTGGAAAACATATATATTATTTAAATTCGGGACATAGTGTAATTAAACAAGTTCAACCCATAATTTTCTTTTAAACAATAGAGGAAAGAAACACATATGAAAAAGAACAGAGATATTATAGAATTAAAAGTAGAAAAAACATCACCAATTAAGCCTAACACATTAATCCTAGAATGTTGTCTGTATTAATGAAGAATGATCACTTTAGTTCAGTGAATAGCTTTACATCAGATGGAAATCATTTCTTGCTACAAGTCCCAACATTTGTACTTCGATTTGGGAAGTACTTATACAAAATTATCCAAAAAATATCTTGAGTGAAAACCTTAAGATTTTTACAAAATATCCTAAACTTCTAATAAAAAGAGAACAAGAATATAGATAATTAAATAGTTGTGATTATATCGCACTATCTTAAAGGCTTTCCGTTGATGATTGGGCCTGAAGAAATGATGCTCAGTTGCTGAAGGTAAAAACAATTTTTAACTCCAAAATTTGACACGACTAGTCCCACCTGTCTTCATCTGGAATTGGAATTTTAACCAATTTTATGTAAGTTTCATCTACCTCGGTTTATTTCTTGAAAGTTAGTTCGACCAGAAATAGATGTTCGATTTTAGCTCTGATATGCAGATCAAATTCCAAAGTCTCCATGAAAGCTTTTCCTATAATTGAGCCTTTGATGGTTGAAAACTTTTATTTGTCCCGAGCTATTGAGTATAATTTCTACTGATAATCTGGTAGAGGCACTAACTTGCCTCACATTCCCTTCAGTCGTGGCAGTCCTTTTAAATGTAGTGCACTAAATTTCTTATGAAACCTATGGATGATGGTCCACAAATGTTGGCATTTGTTTTCTAGTTGTACTAGCAAGTTCTTTTTAGTAAGGATTGTCCTGACTTCCAAGATAGTCTATGTTCTATCTGCAATCTCAAAATCTACTAACTCATCTTTAGTTGTAGAATTCAAAATTTTAATTAAGGTGCTAGCATCTGTCCCAAGCTACTTCTGACTCCTTCCATCAACTCTTTTGGTCTCTACATTAAGTCCTCATGTTCAAATATTATTTCAATTGAAGGTTAGTTTTCTATGATAGCCTCGTTTATCTCAATCCATATGCATTCTTTAGCATGTGCTAGTGTTTGAGCCATCACAAACTCATTCTCTGGTTGCTCAATACTTTGGGCTAACCTATGATTTTTCTACAGTTCTGTTATGTATGAATTTTCTATCTTTAACTTATGATCCTACAGAGTTTTGACATGGGCTTTTAACTTTTCAATTTGTTTCCCTCTAGGCTTCTGTTGTTTTCGATGTAGATTCTCCTGCTGTGGCTGCAACTGAAATAAGAACTGTCTTGAGGGGAACTATGGCTAGCTGTGATGATTGCTCCTTTTCCTCGAGCAATCTTTCCATCTCCACTTCAATATCCTTAATCTGGCTGCTTTGTTCAATTATTATCTTGAACATGTTTTCTTTTTCTTTCTCAAGCTCCCAAACCTCCTTAGCTTAGGGATCCTCAGTGGAGGGAAGTTTGAGTTGTTTTTTCAATGCTGCTATGTCTACATTTTTCCTCTCACAATTTCTTCTGCTAATTTTACATCTTTGGGGTCATACCCTAATTTAATTACCAGGTCCTCTAATGATTTGATCCTGGTGTCCTTAGCCAAATATGAAATATTTTCAAGCTTTAATTGTGATTGTATGTTACTGAGTGAGGCCTGCAACTTGGAAGTTGTCATGGAAATTTTGGTCAAGGTAGAGTACAACATTCCACCAATCTGTTTACGCAAGTCTGTTTGGTCAATGGGGTGAATCTACTCAACATCAAAGGAGAAAATGGAATTCTTGTAATCAAATGGTGTCTTTGGAAATGGAACATGTGCCTGAAGGAATAAAATTTGCATTTTCCCCTTTTCTGTATCAAAGGCTAAAAGAAGCATGTGTTGTGAAGAGGTTGTTTCCTTCCAGAATTGGGTGTATGTGGAGGCCTAGAGCTGTTGATTCTTCTTCTTAATTTTTCTATATTTTGCAATGATATTTGGTTCATCTTGGTCCTGAACAAATTCTGATGTCTGATTTGTATCTGGAGGATATTGGGAAGCTGAGGAAGCTGGAGATACTATGAAAATACATTCTCCTCTTGTAGAAGCATGATGGCCCATTAGGACTATGGTGGCCTACCCCTCATCCTCCTGCTGAAAAACTGGTTGAGAATTGGCCTTGTGCTTCTTTTTATATATAAAAAATTATTTGACTCCAATCTCTGTCACTGAAGGGGAATCCTCCTCCCTTGGTTTCTTGTCTCTTTTTTCTTGAGGTACTGGAGTCTATGAGTCAGTTGTGAATATCAACTATTCTTCTACTTCCTGTAGTGTATTTTCCTCCCCCAGACTTTGATTCATGAACTTCTTTATCTCTAGTCTAGGAGTGTGAGTGTAGGGAGTGGTTTTTTACTCCACCCTCAACTTAGAAATGATGCCAAAAGGGTCATATGACCAGGTGAAACTCAACTTGAAGTTCATCTGCTTAAGGAGTGAATATGCCTCCTTACCTGCTGCTATGGTGTCATAAATGAATGGTTCAACCTATGCCTTGATTTTAAATTGGGACTTCTTTTTTTTGCAACAAAGTGAAGGTCATCAATATGAATCATTTTCCTTATCTATTCTAGTGAGAAGATCCTCATAGGAACAAATTTTGGTAGCCTATATGGTGGAAATTCACACCCATTAACTATGATCTTGATATAATTTTGGTACAAGTACCAATCTCCTGTCTTAGTCTGCTCACTGAGATGCAGAATTCTCTATATATCCAGTCCTATCCTAGGCTCTATATTATGGTTTAATAAATAGGACACTTTATGTAAAAAATTATAAACATAATCAAAGAAGGTGTACTCAGTGGATTTTTCCTCACCAAGTATGTCCAAAGGATTACTGACTGTGGATTACCCTGCTCATCTAATTTCTACGAAAGAAATTGAAAGCTATCTACCTGATGATAAAGAAACAAATAAACTAACACTGAAGAATAATTAAAAGTTCCTTTAGTAGAAAACTGGAGGAACTGGTCATGAGTTGATCCTGCAATGAACTCAGTGTAATTGAAAATAGGGGGTTTCTCACTAGTTGCAAAAACTGATAAGAAACCAACAATGGCTTCATAAACCTACTGATCATATTGATAGCAAGTATTCATGAAATAATTGCAATTACTTTCTTATTCATGTCAGGAAACATAGAGGATGAGTATGGGGGATTCTTCTTGGGCAATTGTGCATCTTCAGGGAGAAAGATCTCAAATATATTGGCTCTCTATGGAAAGGTTAGGATTTTGTAGAATTCCATGAGGGAATCTATTGAAAGTGGTTGCAAAGAGTCAGAATTTGGTAAATGAAGCATTTGGTAGATATATTCTGTAGTGATGGTAAAGAGGATATCACTATTTCGAGCCACAATTTCCCTCTAACTTAAGATATACATGAATTGACACCAGGAGACAAATTCAGGGAAGTGGTATGTCTGAGGGAAAATGAATTGTGGCAGGAGAGAATCCAAGAGGCTAAGTTCTTCGCACTGGTCGAAGAAATTATGTTTTAACTAGTTGTGAAGCTCGAATATGTTGAATTCACAACTAGTTTCAGATATCTTGTAGTCTTGGTCTACCAAGGGTTGGTGATCTAAGTCTATGATTGGGGGCAGCATAAGATTAACATCGGAGACCTTGGATTTTCCTTTAGGTGCCATGATAGAAGAGGAAAGAGCAGTGAATTCAGAGTTACCCGGGAAAAATACGTGAAACTAATGTTTGGATGCAAATTGAAGGCTAGGTAATTGGTTGCAGGTGGTTGGTTATGTTGATTGGTCACGGAGATGTCGTGGATCACTAGTAGGGTGCTGGGAAGATTCTTTCTGGTTGAATGTGCACTGCAATTCCTGATTACCTTTTATTATGAAACGGAAAAAGGAGGTGATGTAACAAATTTTGGTCGGTTATATAGAAAAACATGTTTACCATTGTTAACTTAATGTTACAACGGAACAGGTCCATTGTGGTGAGAGCGGATATGAATTAATTACCTCAATGGTCTGCTGATGTGGTGGTGGGAGTGCCAGATGGAAACATCATATTGGGGGGAAATTAATGGTTAGAGGTCTCTTTGGTGGAAGGGAAGTGGGGTCGGCAGGTGTGAGGTGGCAGACATGGAGTGGGGGAATAGGAAGTGACGTAGGATGGTAATGTGGGGACGGGAGGCCCATCTGGAGGGATGCAAGGTGGGCGGAAGCTAACAGAGTCAATGGTTAGCACAAGCATGAAGGCAAGATGGTATTTTTCGGAGGGAGGGAGAGGAAATTAGTGGTTTTAGGTAGGGGGTTGAGAAATTCCCATAAGCCACAACGTCACCAAGGATTACCACCTTTTCGGACCCGCCCTTGTGATTAAACATCGAAGGGGCTCAGGGACCCAAATACTATCCCACACCATTGATCTGGGCGGGGTGGATCAGGGGCGTTTGAACATACTTTCACTTTATCATGTGGCGACAAAACACGTCGCATCCAATTTTATTTATAATTAGAATTGCAATTAAATTAGCAATCCATTTAACATTAAATCTATCTAATTAAACTCTAAAGGTGCATTTAAGCATGAAGGCCTATGAATTTTATTCTACCTAATCTAATTCAACTATGATTAGACAGTGTGGTTGATTATTCACTAACCTAAACTAATTTTATTTAATCTATATCAATCATGTTTAAATAGTGTGATTAAAACAACTAATTTACTTCTCCGTGGCATTTTGATTAGCAGTACATTTATTCAAAATTTCTAAAGTATTACTAATGCATTTTTTTTTTTGAGTGGCATTTATATTTGCTCACTTATTCTTTCTGGGGTATTTTCATTCTTTTTTCTATTTTTTCATATTTTTTTCTTTTTTATTCTTTTCACATATATATTTTTTCTTATCCTCTTTTTATTTTTTGTTCATTTTCTCTTCTTTTTCTTTTTTCTTTTTGGAAATAACTTGCAGAATCAAATATTATTTACAACATCTCATATACAAAAATTAACAGTAAATAGTTGCTCATCCTATAAAATATAGGACCCTTACAGTCTCTAATACCATCGAGTATAACATTTTGGAAGACATGAAGAAGGTTAAAGCCAACATATACCTATATGAAGTTAACAAGCTGAAACAACAACAAAAATTATTACTCAAGGAGTTAAATGCAATTCCTGCATCTCCATTACCTACTGTTGTTACTGCAAAAGCTTCAAAAGGAAAAGGTAAGCCTCCCAATGTCTCCTCAAATAAAGTTGACCCTTCAGATGCTATTCTAATCGAAGGCAGATCAAACTCTCATACTACTCCCTTTCTCTTGACTATTGAAATTTTTCACAAAAGTGTTCATAATGTTTTAGTAGATTTTGGTGCATCATCTAATATCATGTCTTATGCAGTTTTCCTTAAGCTAAATATATCACCCCGGAAATATATTGTACAAATTGTTCAATTAGATCGCTCAAAAGTCAAAGTTTTAGGGGAAATGAATTTAATCTTAATTAGATTATCTTCAAACTCTAAGGTTTGTGAGATAATTAAAATATTAGTAGTTGACATCCCTGAGTTTTATGATCTATTTTGAGTAGAGAATAATTTGAAAAGCTACATGGTTATTTTGCAATTGACTGGTCACATATGTGGCTTCCCTACAATGGAAAACCAAATAAAATTCGTGTCGATAGGGAGAAGCATATGAAGCATTCAGTCACAAATTTTGACGAAGAAAATGAACTAGTATTATTTTAAAATAACATCCTTGGAAACTTTTATTTTGAATCTTTCTTCAGAAATATTCTAGAACAAACTTCTCCATTTTTACTTGATTATGTTTCATCTCAAATCAAAAATTATTCACAAATAGATGCATCTAAGTGGATTAATATTGTAGGCAAAATTGTAAATAAGAATGATAGTTTATTTTGGATTCTTTATTTTGATGTTTCAAAATCCAGCCAAGGTGCAGGAGCTGGTTGCATCTTGGTAAGTCTTGTAGGTGAGAAAACTATATTTGCATCCAGATTAGAATTTGATTGTACTAATAATGTTACTGATTATGAAGCATTGGTACAGGGTTTACAAAAGGCTATTAGTCTTGACATCAAATACCTCAATGTTTTTGGTGATTTAGAGATTGTCATTAAATAACTTAGAAACACCATCCACTATGCTTCTATTCACCTTAGACATTATTAGTCTTTGATTCAAGAACTCACTACTCATTTTACTACATTTGACATAGCTCCCATCCCAAGGATACAAAATGCTAGTGCTGACCTCCTAGCAAATGTTGCTTCTAAGCTCATTCCACCCGAGGATTTTAGCCCTGACATATTTTCAATTGAATTGATTTTTCGCCCCTCCATTCTAGATAATGTAAGGAATTAGCGTGCATTTAATGATGATGATGATGATATTCTAAGTTTCTTAACATCAGAAGGTTCTTACTCCGATCAAGTTATTAATGAATATGAGCATGAAAAGATGCAAAATAGGTCTTTCAATGAAAATAATTTACCCAAACCTGTAGTTAAATTGGAAGACTTATATGACTTAAAGGATAGATTCAAAAGGACCACCAATTGCAAAACTCAGAGTTCTACCTTGAGATATGAATTAGTTAACATAGGATCTAATCATAAGCCTCAGAACATTAACTTGGGCCTTGCACTTTCACCAGATGAAAGATCTGCTTTCATTCATTTGTTGAAAAAGTACAAGGATGTTTTTGCATGGGATTATGATGATCTGAAAACCTATGATACATCCATCATTCAACACACTATTCCTATGCTTCCAGATGTCAAGCCTATTTAACAGAAGCTAAGGAAGATTCACCCTAACTTGGAAGCTCAAATTAAAACTGAATTGAACAAGTTCCTTAAAGCCAAAATCATTTTTCCAGCCAGACATTCCAAGTGGGTCTCAAATCTTGTGCATGTTAGAAAGAAGAATGGAGACATCCACATTTGTATTGATTTTAGGAATTTGAATAAAGCTTATGAAAATGACAATTTTCCTTTACCCCAATGGAGCAAATTTTACAATATGTCGTTTCTTCTGAACTAATGTCCCTTTTAGATGGTTTTTCAGGATATAATTAAATACTTATACATCCAAATGATAGACTGAAGACCACATTCAGGAACAAGTGGGGGGCATATGCTTATCAAAAAATGCCTTTCAGATTAATTAATGTTGGAGCTACTTTCCAAAGAGCCACAAATATTGCTTTCAGAGGTTTGATTAGAAAGTTAGCTGTAGTGTATCTTGATGAAATTACAATCTGTTCCAAACAAAGGAAGAATCATTTGCATGATTTGAAACAAATCTTTGAAAGATGTAGGAAATTTGGAATCTCCTTGAATCCCAAAAAGTCATTTTTTCTCTTAACGAAGGAAAACTTCTAGGTTTTATTGTCTCTAAAGAAGGGATATGTATAGACCCTGATAGAATCAAGGAAATTTTTGAAATTTCCTTTCCCTGTAACAAAACGTCTATGCAATCCTTCCTTTGGAAAATTAATTTTGTCAAAAGGTTTGTCCCAGATTTCTCTCAAATTGTACTTCCCCTACAAACTATGATCAAGAAGAAGTCAATTTTTAAGTGGGGACTCACCGAAAGAAAAGCATTTGAGGCAATAAAACAAGCAATCATTGATGCCCCTTCATTATCAACCCCTGATTTTACTAAACATTTTATTCTTTATACTCGTGTTTCCCAACAATCTTACACTACAGTCTTAAATCAACATAATGAACAAAAAATTGAGGCTCCAATCTTATTCTTTAGTTCAAATCCATAGGGAGTTGAACTCAAATATTCAGAGGTTGAGAAGCAAGCCTTTGTAGTATTTAAGTCCATAAAGCATTTCAAGCCTTTCCTCTTGAAGGCACACACTAAAGTAATTGTTCCTTTCCCTGCTGTTAGGAAATTACTTATAAAGAAAGAATTAGGAGCGAAAAGAGATAATTTGGTTACTGCCCTACAAGAATATGAACTAGATATTAAACCAAATAAAATTGTCAAAGGTCAACGTTTTTGCATGTTGATTACTGTTAGAAAATTATACATTACAGAGCAATGGAACACAAAATATTGCAGAAATATAAACACAGAAAACACATGAAACAAGAGAGACACAGATATACTTGGTTCACTCAATTTGGGCTACTTCCATAGAGAAACAGAGAGTCCTTCCTTTTATATTATCCAGCAAAATAAAGAGATACAACCTACAATATATCCGTTGTAATTTCCTCTTCTCTCTCACACAATATCCTCTCTCTTTCTCACTCAGAATACATATATACATAGCCAAAAATAAAATTCCCTCGTATATAGTGATGGGTTTCCTTCTAGTGCAAAAAAATGTAAATTAAAAATAACTTCTACTGTCAAATCATCCACCTAATGAATGGCTCAAATTGACTACGAAATTACAATATTTTACAACGAAATTTTACATCTATTTTTAGCTTCGAGGGTGCTGCCCTTGAACCCCCACCAGGGGGGGCTCATAAAAATTATCGTTTCCCCCCTGGCAGTGAACAAATAGGAGGCTTTTCCACCCCATTATGAACTAGGGTCCAATGCGGTGATACCTCTGAATAAAGAAGATAATCAGGCTCCACACCCAACAATTACTGGAGCTAATGACAACTCAGCGAATCAGGATTCAAGGAATAATATTCAAATCAAAGAGATATTTCCCATTGACATTGAATCCCAATATGTTGATCTTATTTTTTATTTAAGAAATCGTTATGCTCCACTGAAACTCAATTACAAGAAGAAAAGAGCTCTCAAACTAAAGGTTAATCAGTATCAGCTTGTCAATGATGTCTTATTTAGAAGAAATTATGATTATGTTTTGTCAAGATGTCTAGAAAATTCTGAAGCTAAAAAGTCTTTCATGAGCTACATGATGGACCATCTGGAGGACACTATGGTGGAGACACCATTGCTCACAAGATCCTACATGTTGGATATTATTGGTTGACTTTATTTAGGGACACTCATGCTTATGTTAGAAAGTGTAAAGTCTTCCAAACTATTGCTGGAAGACAAAAGAAACCAGCCTTACCTTTACAACTAGTTAACATTGAGCAACCCTTTGAACAATGGGGACTGGACATAATAGGTGAGATTGTTCCTAACTCTTCCAAGCAACATAAATACATCTTGATTGCTATTGATTAGTTAAGCAAGTGGGTGGAAGCTATACCCTTGAAGGTGGCCAATTCTGATAACATTATTGAATGCATTCATCAATTTATTATTACCAGGTTTTGTCTTCCTTATGTTCCAATTTTTTATAATGCATCATATTTTTTAGGTATCACCATTACTAAAATTTCTCTTAGAAGAGCTTTTAAATGGAATTATTCTGTAAATTATTATCCACAAGGAAACGACTTAGTATAATCTACTAACAAAAACTTCATTAGAATAATCAAACAAACAATTGACCAAAATTAGATAAATTGGCATAAATCTCTAGTATTTGCATTATGAACTAACATAATTACCTAGAAGGCCTCTATAGGCACTTCTCCGTTTCAATTAGTGTGTGGTAAAGAAGCTATTTTGCCACCTAATCTAGCTATTCCATCACTAGCCCTAGTGCAATCCATTGAAAAAAACCCTTCCTCTGCTCTTCAACTAAGAATGTCCCAAATACTTAAGCTAGAGGAAGAAAGAGATAAATATAGACAAGTCCATGCCCATCACCAATAATTAGTTAAGTCTTCATTTGATGCTAGTTCATTTCAAAACAAAATTTTTGAAATTGGCAATATAGTTCTCAAATAGGACAAAGCCCATGAGCAAAAAGGTAAACATTCAAAGTTTCAAAGACTATGGCTAGGCCCATTTCAAATTGTTTAAAAACTAGGCCCATCAACCTTTATTCTACAAGATCTACAAGGCAAGAGTGATGATCTTCCTATTAATAGACTATTTTTGAAGAAATAATTTTATTAACGATACCTATCCTTTTCTCAATATGTAAATAATCATATTTATATATCATTGTCTTAGCCCTAGCATTGTTAGGTAATACAATTTTGTCTTCAAAGTGGGGTCTCTCATCATTAAAATGAAATTTGACTTATTAAGTGAGAGATATTAGAAAACAAATCATAACATTGAGGTTTAATATTGTATTTATAACAAAGCTATGTTATCTTTATATCCATTAAATTGTGAATTTTTTATAGCTTGAAAAATTTATAAAATCTAGTTATCCCTTGATTGATCATGGAAAAGATTTTATTTAAAAAAAGTAAACGCTATTATGAAATTTTAACATCTTTTGACTTCCATTGTCATCCATTACTCTTAAGGAGTGAATATGCCTCCCCATCCACTGATTTTAAAATTTTCTAGAGTGTAATTCGAAAATATATGAAACTTGAAAGATAAGAGGTCTCATCATGAGCTAACTTAGCATGTGTTATAGCCTAAATCTACCTCAGGCTAAAGGAAGGTAGGTATAGGGTAACATCAAACCATGCTTAACCTGGTAGCTAGCCCTACCAGGTCAAGAGAGGGCTCTCTCCTTGTCAATCTCAAAGAAAATATGGAAAGTAAGGCTTGAGATGACTGACATGAATACTAATTTTAGGCTAGGTATATGCTCAGAGGAATTTGATTGATTTTAATGGTTGTTTTCTAGATTAGATGAGGAAGGCAACTTTGGGTCCGGGAAATCAACTCAGATTTGCAGAGGTTTCTGTGGGGCGAGGTAGGCAAGTGTTTTAGCACTTTGAAATGAATGTGATGGTGAGTTTAAATACTGGTGAGGAGTTTGAGAGGGCATGCAAGTTTCATGAGTCCTCTTCAAACAGCAGAAAACATTTAAAACTAAATAAACCCCAAGGCAGAGCACTGAAACACCAATGGATTCCACCCTTTAATCTTGATTCATTTAGTTATGCAGAAAAATATAGATGATGGCACATATACACATAAGAGAAACACTAAATAACAGAGGAGAAAACAATGCTAATTCACCTTGCCACAAGAATCCCACAAAATGCTGCAAAACCTTGGTTCATTTCCTTGCCAAACTATAGAAGTGATTTACAAAGTAGTTCAATGCATCCACAAGAGTCCAACCTTTACAAATGACTAGGAAAGTACATAATATAGGCATCAAACCACCTATGCTAACCATCAGGGGTCGAATCCATGAGAAGAGGGGTGGTTTCAACCATATCTAAACTAAGAACAGGAATATAGGCAGTCGAATAGCTTGCCTCTAAAACTATGGAAACTTATTCATTTAATCTCAAACCACCTCTAACTGATCTATCTAACCCCCTCAAGTCATTTTTCATCGAATTTACATCATTTACCATCACAAATTTACCAAGGAGAAGAGAAAAAGTCAACTGGTAGTCAAACTGGGTGAAATTCTGAGTTTTAAGCAAAATTGGCAAAAATTTGCCTGATGCGCAGCGCCCTGAGCCTGATGCACATCGTCACTTTATGACTTCTTTTGGAGGTCTTGCACTTCACCAAATCAGGCTCCAGATAGCTTTTTGGAAAGCTCCGCCTGTCTAGTTTCTAGAACACTTTGAATTTTCTGATTTGGAGTTGATTTGCCTTTCAAAAATCATTTTTCCCAAGATTGCTTCTTGTGGGTCCAAAACGTGGCAGAGAGGGCATTTTTAGGTGATTTTTTGCCCTTTTGGTGGCCAAGATCTCCTCCAAAATTGATGAAACTTTATGGATTTACTTATTTTTTTATGTTAAATCCAAATCTACAAGCCATTTATCAAGAGCATGAACCAATTCAATGCATAGTGCCGGTGGCGCTGCGCATCAGCTGGAATTTCCTGTGTTGCAAAATTTAATGCGCAACGCCACTGATTTAATGCAAAGCGTCCTTTTGAAGACCGATTTTGGAGGCCTTCCCAATGTCCAAATTGGGTGTAGGATAGCTAGTTGGAAATATTATTGAGTCTACTTTCCAAAACATCTTGAATTTTTCAATTTGGAGTTCATTTGCCCTGTCAAAAGTCAAATCTCCCAACACTAGTTCCTGTGGGTCCAAAAAGTGGCAAAGAGGGCATTTTTAGGTGTTTTTTGCCCCTTAAGTGACCCAGATCTCCTCCAAATTTCATGAAAATTTTTGGGTTTCATTATTTTTCCTTGAGGAATCCAAAAATGCAAGCTATTTTTCAAAATTCCTAGCCAACTCAATGCGTAGTGCCGGTGTTGTTGCGCATCAGATGAAAATTCCTGTGTTTTGCATTTAAAAATTGTGAAATGACAAAATTTTCTCAAAATTGCTTCAAATTTGGCAAGAGGCAAGCTTACTAATTGCTTTGCTGAGCCAAGGAAGCTTCAACCAAAATTTTAAGTTTGTCTTGTTCCTTTTTGGCTTTTAAGGCTCTCTTCAACTTAGCTTTTAGGCCATTTATCCTTGTCTTGCAAATTTTATTCTGAGCTAAGTAATGATAAGCCATGTGGCGCAACATTTTCTTCTCCTTATCAGCCTTATCAAGCAGCTTTTCAAGGTGGATATTCACTCTTTCCAACCATGATTCTCGGTCAGCCCCAATTTCTTGCTCTAGGGATGTCATCTTGGTTTTCCTTCTTTTTGCCACTTGTCGATTTTCTCTAATTGTTTGCAGCTCCATGATTGCTTGTTTCTCCTCCAGTTGCTTGTTCTCTTGCTCAAGAAAGTTAATGATCCATTTCGTCGTCTCAAGGTCAAGTGATAAGGCTTGAATTCTAGCCTCTTTCTCTTTGATGATCATATCCTTGAGTCTTGAGCTTTGAGAGCCCAAATCAGTGTCATCTTCCTCAACCAAAACAAAATCCCTATCCTGCCCTTTAGTAGGGCCCTCATCATGCACTTGTTTCTTAACTTTGTCCTTGTCCTGCACCTGTTTAGCTGAAGAAGAAGGCAAAGCCCCTTTCACCTCGGGTGAAGATAGCATTTGCCTATGATCTAGTGAAGAAAATGAGACCCCTTCCACCCCTGGTGGAGATAATACTCGTTTGGCAGCTGCAAAAAGCCTCCTAGTGCCTTTCTCATAAGTTATGAACATAGGAATGTGAGCCTCTTCAGTTTTTCTTTCAAGCTATTTTTGTTGCCCGGAAGGTTCACCTTCCTCTTGAGGATCTGCAAAAATTTGAGGCCCCTTAGATTTCATGGGCAATGAAAGTTTCCCATGGCACTCCCAACTGAGTGAGCTGATGCACAACAACAATTTTGATGATAGAAAAGTGATAAATACTATTGAGCTACTGTGGGTATGGTTTTCTTTTTGCAATCACAGTCATCCTCTCTATGTTTTTGCATATGAAATATGGGATACTTATCATTCTAACCCTGGTGAAGTGCATAAGTAATCCGATATGGTAGGCATAGAGTCTAGAGAACCTACCCTCACATGTGAAGTATTTGATGATAAGCTTCATAAGTGGAACATACCAGTCCTCCAAGAACTTGAAAGGAAACACCCACTCAGTTTACCATGATATTTGGCCTTAATATATGGTTCATAATGCTACTTGCTGATATTCTACCTTTTGTTCCTTTTTTCCCCTACATCTAGCATTCTAGTGGCTTCTGCAATAATAGCTGGTGAAAGAGTGAAATTGATCCTAGCAAGGTGTACCACATTATTCTCCATGTTTATGACAAATTGCCTTACTAACTCATGATGGTACTTATCCCTCTCAACCATCTCACGAAACTCAAAGCAAGATTGGTATCTAAAACAAGTAGTAGCAAGGAGGCAAGCAAGGAGTTCAGTCCTGCTAATAGGTTCTTCTCTAATAACTTTCCCACCCTTATGAGGTCTCCTAGGCTGTACATTTCTTTCTCTTGAGTTGTCACTTAGTGTTTCTTCTTCATAGCTTGACTCATTATTTCTTGCCATGGTGCTTGGTGCTTATATTAGGGAAGTGATGTGAAGATAATATGGTGGAAAATGGTAATGAGGGAGGACAAGGGAGATGAGTATGAAGAAATTTTACTAATGGGAAATGGAATTTGGGAAATGAAGGGATAAGTTTTGGGAAACTAGGGTTTTGTGAGGGATTTAGGGTTTGATGAAGGTAATGAGTTGTCTTAGGGGATTGGGATATGGAAAATGGGATTAATGGATTGTTTTAGGACAATGTAAGATAGAGAAGGGGAAAATGATGTTGATTTTGGTTATGGAGTGACAGTTGTATAATGAAATGGAAAATGATGAAGACAAGCTAGGGTTTGCTTTTCAAAATGGAAAACTCATGAAGAACACATGTAGAAGATCAAATTCAGCTCAAATGCAATGAAGACTTACTTGTAGAAGAGAAATGCAGCATTTTTGAGGGTTATTGGGCGATTTGGAATGTTTTGGCAGCTTCTTGACTGATGCGCAGTGCACTGGGCCCAATGCGCAGCACCCTCCTGATGCGCAGCACCCTTGCAAATTAACACTGGCAGAAACCCACTGATGCGTAGCGCCAGTCTGATGCGCAGCGCACTGCCTCTGATGCGCAGTGCCAGGCAAATTTGCTTGGAAAACAGGGTTTTCAACTTCCTTTGTTCAATTTGCCTCAAAATCGTGATTTTAGCTCTCCAAGGGTATCTTGCACAATGAAATGGATGAATAGCACTCCTTTCACTTTATATATGAATACCTTTAGATTTTTCCTTCTTTCAAACCCACTTTTCTAATGTCAAAGTCACTTTTACTATAAAACTATGTTTTTCATTTGAGTTGACTTTTCTTGATCACTTGACGAATTGATGCATTGATGCTTTTGCTTTTGTTTGCAATGGCTAGATTTGGAAAGGTGAGGAAGGGCAGCAGTTGGAACTTATTACATATAAAAACACTTTAAATTACATAAAATAAAAAACCTTGTTTTCACCTCAAAACAGAGTTTTGAGGTAATAACCATTTATTGAGCATATCATTAGTGAATTTTTGGATCTTATGAACTTATAAAACTTCCTCATGTGCCTGCTAACCTTTTATTGAGGTTTGAAGTACCATAGTGGTAAACCCTAGACCTAGTGAGACTAAAAGCCCTAAAACTGATTTTGGTAAATGAAATGAAACAAAATGACAGTAAATAACCTAAACATGTGAAAACAGGCCAACAAGTAAATGCCATGAGGGAAATTGACAATGAACCACTACCATCAGTTGATCCATGACCTAATGGAATGCAGCTGATCAGATGGGACACCTAATATGCATGAAAAAAGAGAAATTTGATCACTGATGGAGGGATCAAGATACCGACACTAACACCATGATCATGGGAAACCAATGATACTAACATTATCAACACTCGCCACCAAACTAGGATAATGGCTTACGGTTGTATAACCATAATACAAGAGACCTCATCACGAGCCATTTTTCAATATTGATATAACTCTTGAATGGCATTGTCATAATGTAGTTACCAAGCCAGGAAAATCGCTTTCAGACAAACTTTAAAACAAAATTTTAAAAAGAAAAGATTAAAAAACACATAATAATTTTACTATAAGTGGATGGGATACTAGTATATCTGTGGTTAAATGGTAACACTGTCGAAGCTATGGACGCCTGCTAGCAGTAGTGGCTCTACCAGTGACAAACAGGTCTATCTTAAAAGCTAAACTTTTGTTAGTTCTTAACTTTATCTTTATAACTAATTAAATGGAAAACATGGATAATAAAGGTTTTCATCAATAAACAGGTTATGAGATAATTTACAAAATGATGAGTTCTTTTATTTAGAGTAACTTTTATCAAACTAAATTCAAAAATTTTTATCTTTCTAAGTCTTCTTGTTTAATTGCTTAAAGCTTCATTTAGTTTTAACAAAGATAATTGTTTCGCCCAATATGTCACCAATTGTTGTACTACTAAACAACCCCCCATTATAGCTAATAGTAGAACTAATAAATAATGGGGACGCTTTTAAAATTTATGATAAAACCCAAAAAAATAAAAGAAGGTAATCTTGCTTTATTATTCCAAAAGCTTGATTGAATCAAGAGATTTCCCTTATCGGAACTCAAATATTAGAGCTTAAGCCTTTAAAAATTGGCTTTTACTTTAAACTCTATTTAGAAGTATTTTATCGAAACATTCCAACATGTCCCCTTAGTAAAAACTCCGATTAAAACATTCCCCAATTTAGTTTTCTAAGGTCTAAGCCTTGAAATAATAAAAGCGCTCTCTTTATGTTATAATAATAAAGGTCCGACCCTACAAGACTGCGACGTAGCATATTGGGATTTCAATATCGGCATTTTCATTTTCATGTCTAGGTCCAAACCTCCAATCCTCTGATCTCTGATATGCAACCCCACCTATACCATAATAGCGCTCATCTTTGATATTCATCACACCTACGATCTCTGATCTCTTCCTAACTGGCTATTATCCTTTCAGCTCCCCGATATAAAACTGCCGACACAAAACCTCTGATTATTCTCCCTGCATGTAACTTTAAGCCTTTATGCGCTATAAGCTTATCAGAGATAAACAATATCACAGATTTTAACGATGCAACCATGTATTTTTGCCGATAAAGTTCTCTGATATGCTAAAGAGTAATGTAGCTCATGTGAATTCATGTTTTATCAATAAATAGTGAAATGTAGTGAATTTATGGTTTTCGATATAATAAACGTCCTCATTATTGCTAACAATTTCCTACCATTTCACTCACAAAAGTCTTGGATTCATGTGTAATTAGTTATTTTCTCTAAGTTATTTACTCTGAGTGTTAGTTTCTCCTCACTCTTGTGTTTCTCTTGACAGGCTAGTCCCGATAAACATAATTCAGTGCAAATGTCTCGGGTAACTAAACCTAGAAGGAAACATGTTGTTCAACAACAGCCAATTGCTCCTCCCCCTGAGGCCGCAAAAATTCCTTCACTATTATCTGATACCACATGCACCCTGGATGTCGGAACCTCTACCTAGGAGGCCATGTATAAGCTATTCAAAGATGAAGAGTCGAGGGTCACAGGAAGAGTAGTCATAGGTGAAGATTCACTCCCGGTTTTTGATACTACATACAATGATGTGGCCAATTCGTTCCTCCACAAAATTGCTACTCAATCGAACATCTTGTTTTATATGGATATGATCAGATGGGACATCGACCATCTAAACATTGTAGACAAAAACTTTATGAACAAGAGGAACATGGTTGGTAGAGGGAATTACTCCCCTAGGGCTTTTTGGGTGAAACCCTAGCAGACTGAAAGTTGTCTATTCAAAGAAACATACATTCATACAACCATTATGCTATTATAACCAAATTCTATGATAAGGGTACGTACCTTCGGTCCTACATTTGAGAAGGCCTTTAGGGTCCAAACCCTTCTTGGAGTTCCCTTCTTCTCTTTTGTCCTACAAAACAAACAATTCAAAGAACACAGCAGTACATGGACAAAAACTTATAAAGAAACCATCTTCATGTTATAAAGAAAGGTAGTTAGTTATGAAATCCAAACAACCATTTACACATGAATTCAAAACATGAATATCATTAACATAAAGAAGATTCATTTCGGGAACCAAGACATGTGTTTCTTTTATTATAGACAAATAAAGTACATAAAAAGGAATATGTTCACCTGAGTCACCTTCAGCAGGCTCCAAGCAAAGCTTCCTTCCGGATCGGTTCCAGCCTCAAGCCTCTAACAAAACTCCTTCCATGACTCTCTCCATGATGTCATAAATGGTGGATGAACATCAACACACAAGGAAACAAAGGTTTCCTGTACAAAATGGGGGAAGTGCAGAAGGCACAAGGGACTTCAGACCTGGTCAAGGGAAAAATATCAGCATAATAACCTTTCTCTCTCTTCTCTCCTCCATAGGCCTTCCCTTTGAGGTCTTTTTATACCATCTCCAAAGTAGTTTTTTAGTTAGGAGTTGGTTGGGAACAGTTGGGCCACGGGCACTAACAGGTGATCAGCAGGTAAAACCCGTGATCTCCGCCCGAAAAGAAGGAATTTTATATTTTTTTAAGTGTTTTAATACATACACGCGGGTTGGATATACACAGACCCGCGTATACACGCGTTTAACTCAGGGCAATGTCGCGTATAATGGATAAAACACTGTTTTTTAAATTTTATGACTAGGTCTGGAAGGAGGGGTTGCCCTAGGCCATGAGTACAGCATCACAAACCATAAGAGTGAGATTTGGACCTATAACAGATGCCCCCTAATATATGAGGTCAGAAGGGGTACATGATGGCCGAAATATATTATGCGAGTACATGGAAAGGAAGTCTGTCAAAAACCGAGGAGGACTTCACCAGAATTGAGCCTGCCAAGCCACCAAAGGAGATCAGAAAGAAACACTGTCTGAGGTGGGCGTACCCATGCTCAAAAAAAGTAAAGCATGTCCGCATATCAAGTACAAGCGGATCCACTAAGTATACAAGTATAAATGACTGAAAGATACATAATGGATCATCTGATCATAATGAACAAGTACATGTCTGAATATCACATATAAAATTGTCAATGATGCCGAAAGATGCAACGGATCCCTGATATCAAAAACTGATCCCAAAAGGTACCAACTGAACATGATGGAATAGGATGGTACTACACTGCAAATCAGGTGCCAGCATATAGAATGTTGCCATGACTGATTGCAACATATAAAGTGGAGTGGTATCAACTAGCAGCAACAGGAGCAACTGTCAAGTGAACCAATGAATGCTGATACAACTTGAGGTCTTCACCGACCGCCGTGGTACATTTCTACACCATGGGAATAAATGATCTGAAGTCGACCATGTGAGAAATCGTTTGATTACCGGTCATTGATGTATACCGTTAACAAACGCGAGACTACTCACCGATAATGATAATGAGCGTCAAGGTACCCAGTACAATCTAACAAGTGTGAATAGATGAGCTAGAGTCAAACACCTGTAAGAATCTATCGATCAGGAGACAATGATGGTTTCCCACTGTCGATAGCGAAGGATCTGCCACTAATGACTGCAAATCCCAAGGTACTGCCAAATGGACTCTAGATCTTTTCCCCAGAGCAATGAGTCGGAGTCGATAGGGAAAGATCCGCTAGAAGGAAGGCATTAAGGCATCCTTCATCAATCTAGCACGAGTGTAACCCATAGGCCAATAATGTGGAAGGAATCGGATGAAAAAGATGTAGTAACCCAACCGAAGTACGTTTCCGGCGTACACAAGATGTGGCTAGCGCACGGCAGAAACCCTCTGAACCAACCAATAATGAAAGCTGACACAGAGGCGAGGTATCCACCAATAGGGTCAAATGGAAACCAAGGTACTGCACGAATCCCAATGTGTGATAATGTAAGATGATGTCGAACACAAGGGAAACCACTCAGTCAAAGACCCATGATACTGATCGATGCTGAGCACAAGGTGACCTATCAATAATGAAAATAGGGCCAGGGTGCGGCTCTAGGCCTGTCCTCAGAGCAAGGTGTCGTCGTCGATAAGGACAAGACCCGCCAGCAAGAAGTCAATGGGGACCTTCTCAAACTAGCACGAGTAAAGGACCAATATAAATGATGTGATGGTAGACATGACACTGACAACCAGGGATGGCCGACTGAAAAATGAGTCAAGAGACACCACAGAGAGGCCGACTCAGGCTAACTTCCCTTGAACAAAAGCACGACTCAATGTGACTGTGTGGCCGCATATGATGACTCTGTATAAGTTTGCCATGTAGGAGGCACGAACGAACCCTCCATATGATTGGAAGAGATAACCAATCGGGGGAGAACTGACTCAATAACAAGGTTATGGCGTACCTAAGTCAAACTAAATCCCACCCACGCGGAGGAGACTTTGTTTTGAGTGCTTTTTTCAAGGGCGACACGACTGACTCTAGCTGCCAACAATAAATGGAAATAATGTCCCGTTCCCGCTCTTTTTGGAATATTTAATTTTTTTGTCTTTTTCTGTTAAGCCGGAAAAAGAATAAAAGAATGCTATGGTACAGTGGAAAGAACGAGTGTCGGTGAAACAGATGATCTAGTTCCTGGGAAAGGAACGTTCCTATGCTCAATGCAGGGAGGTGAAAACTGGTCAGTGACACTCAAAGGTATGTTCTTTCCACGGGTCAAGGTTTGTCAAGCTGCAGAAGTCAAGGGTATGCAAGGTTGATTTTGCAGATGTCATGGTCAAAAGTTGGCTTAAACACGAGTCCAAGTGAAGCCGGCTCCAGGACAAAAGGTGCAAGTGGTCAACATGAAATGCAGTAGTACAACTCAACACAAAGGAGCCTCTAGGGTATAAGGCCAGAACGAAGCGAAGAAGCTAAGAGGAATGAGTCTTCAACGCATAAGTCATGGTGGGACTATAGAGGACTCCCGAGCCTAGGGATGAAAAATCAACATGAGTGCCAAGCAACAAAAAGGTACTAACTAGGGCACCCATGATAAGGTAGGCTCTACCACACAAGTCATGATACTTCTAAGCAATGAGAAGGTTCCGCACCATAACTTGGTGGGGTCGATCCTAAGGCAAAATGGAAAAGGAAACTGATAAGTGCACAATGCAGGCAGAAAAACCTACCCTATATGCCAGTTTCGAGAACCAATAACTGTCAGAACGGACCAACAATAAACTTCCAAAGGAGACATCTTCCAAGTTCTGTGAACATAAATAGGAACACTAGACGAGAAGTTAATGCATCCCACATATAAACTTCATATAAGATCTTGTGTTATAGAATACCAAACTTGAAAATGCATACCTCATATGTACAATATGGTACAGGGGACCACGCAGCCTTGTGGCTTACGCATAATAGTTCTTCTGGACAAACCCTTTGCAGGGATCGGACCAAGGACTCCTTTGGTAGTCATAACTCATGGCTTCAAAGAGTTCCTCCTGTGAAGGCAAAGCAAGATCTAAGAAATCATGAGAACTACAAGGATTAAAAGAGGGAATTAAAGGGTCCCATGTTCCTATAGGAAGAATCTCTCGGTCAACTGTCGGGACTAAGTCCCAAGAAGGAGAATAATAGGTCAAAGGATCCTTCTTAGAAGCGATTGAACATTGAGGATTCAATGCCACATAATTGACCCATGGCGGGGTAGAGTCTACTTGAACACTTGGAACAAACCAAGGGGCATTCTGCAGTAAAGTCGAATTAGGGTGGCGATTATCAGATGCAAGCTGATCAATAGTGACAATATTCCCATTATGAGGAAAGCACATTACTCGAAAGAGTGAAGACACCACAGCATTCATAGCATAGACATAATCACGCCCCAGTAGCATATTAAAGTCTAAAGGGCTATCAACCACCATCATATCGATTAAGACAGTCTTCCCACCTAAAGTGATAGGCAATTGAGGAAGAACACCCATAGATTTACTAGGTCTTCTATCATAGGCTAACAACTGACTCTGAGCTGTCAAAAACTTTGGGGAACCCAAAGCTTTCCAAGTCAAAGAGGATATAATACTTGCAGAGGATCCTTCATCCACCATACATCGATAGACATTTGTGGAATTAACCCTGACCTTTATTTGAAAAGGTGCAGCGGAAGGAAGACGAGGCTCAACAAGACTATCCCAATTAAAGGAAACACTCTTAGCACTTGAAGGGGGAACATTCGAAGTAACCGGAATGCCCCCTATACTAGAAGACTCTGTACTAGAGATCAAACAGACTCTTTTGTTAGGCACTTCACCCCCCAAAAGAGGAGTGTAATCAGCCAGCGATTGCACTGGCTCTACCACATTTTCAACCGATGGTTGATGGGATTGATGAGAAACCATATCAGGTTTAGGAGTAGAAGTACTTTCAGACTCGGACCATACCCTTTGAACCTCTGGAATACCAGGGCATAAATGAGTAAGATGGTCTCCCTTGCATATCTTACAAGGGAACTTAGGTTTAAAACTTCTACGTCCAGGTTTCTTACCAACCGCCATTCCGCCAACATGACTAGCAGTGGTTTGCGGAGAGTCCTGAACATGACTTGCAGAGGTCGGTGACTCTTTGCTAGAATGAATTGCAGTGACTAGGCTTGTGCCCCCAGCATGACTAGCAGTGGCTGAAGGCTCATCTTCAACATGACTCGCAGAGGTTGATGATGAAATGCTAGTGTGACTCGCAATGACTAGACTTGTGCCCCCAGCATGACCTGCAGCGGCTGAAGGCTCATCTCCAACATGACTCGTAGAGGTTGATGATGAAGTGCTAGTGTGACTCGCAGTGACTAGACTTGTGCCCCCAGCATGACTTGCAGTGGCTGAAGGCTCATCCTCAACATGACTCGCAGAGGTTGATGATGAAGTGCTAGAATTATTCTTCTTCTTTGACTTCCTTTTTCTCCTCTTTTTAGATTTCTTGTGACAAGAAGGAGGAGAAGAAGGAACCCCAGATTTCTCTTTGAAAGAAGATGAACAATTAGCACCCATGTGATGCCCTTGAAATAAAGCATTCAATTGATAGGCTTCAAGAGCATTTGGAATATTCGGAGTGGACCACAGCCAAACGGGTAGTCCAACATTCAACCCAGGAATATTCAAAGTGGCCATCAAGGGAGTACCAACGTTTCCAAAGGAAGGAAAAGCACAAGGATCCCCTTTCGGGAGGGCACCTTGCTTGGTTTCCATGGGAATATTGGCCATATCTAACTGATCCAAAGACCCTTCCCTTAAGGGAATATAGAAATAACTTTTCAAGGAATATGGATAAGCAATCAAAACCTTTGCCCTTGAGGAGGCAACTCCACAACTTCTGAAAGAACAACCAAAAGCCTTTCAAGATCGGTAGAGTGGTAAGCCGGTCACTCATAACACAAAGTCCAAACGTGACTAGACAAAAATACCTAAAGCCAACTATATACAAGGAGCAAAGAGCACTCACTAAAAAGTCCTTAAAGATATCAACCAGTCAAACAACTTCCAAGTATTTCCGCTCCGGGTGATGAGGACCGGACACCAAAATACAAGAAAGTGGAGTCAGGGGCCTTCCAAAGATAGTCTGGGATAATGACGGCCCAGTCCTATCAGCGAAGGTAACAGAGGAAGTTACGCTGACCTCCTAACAACAGCCTGCGCCGGTGCAAGCCCCCAAGCTTCACAAGGGTGCCCTCCAGTAGTACTATCGAGAGTGATGCAACGTCAACCTCAGGTGCCACGGGATTCCCCTCTGCAGCCACCTGTGTAGTTCCCTAGGAGTAGAAACTATGGATACCAACTCATCGCAGAAGCCAGGCGGAACAGTCGTGAGGTAAGTTCGGACAAGTAGGAGAGGGGGTATCTTCTCTTCCCTGTCTTCACATACCCTCGTGCTTAACTCCCAGATCCGGAGCTTTCCTGGTCTTCCTAACGCTATTGGATTTTCTCTCGTTATTAAGACTCCTACGTTTGACGTTTATATGGCCTTGGAGAGTTAACTCTCCACTCGCCTAATCCAAGGCCCTAAAATCCTAATCTTGTTGGTGTAACTGACTAAAACAAAAATTTCTAGTGAATTTTAGTTAGCGCTTGATTTTATTAGGCTGTTCTTTAAGTCACAAGGTAACGGAAGTGAAACTAGTGGTGTTTTTTGATGCAAAAGAAATTAATAAAAACTTAACTACATGCACATGCACTTGTCTGTTTTTCGATGAAGAGCAATTTCTATAGGGTTCAGAGGTACTTCTAATAAAACAAATTTTTATTTTCTTTTCGTTAATGCACACTTCACACTCACAAAAGCTAACAAAGCTATGTATGCCTAAAGGGGGATGCAAATCTATCCTAATGCAACAACTATATGTTGATGCAACAAAAAATGAAAGTTGCTTGCTTATCAATCTTTATCTTGCCACTTAAAATGCCTAGATGGAATATGAGATGTTACCATCCATTTCGTCTAAACACTAAAAACAAGTACTAAGACAAACATAAAGCACTTTCACTTCACTAAAAGGAAACCAAATGAAAAGCAAGTTCAAGAAAGCAAAACTAAGATTTTCAAAAGATTTTCTTCAAAGCAACAAACAAAAAAGTCTTTTCAAAAAATGCTCTCAACAACATTGAAACTTGTGATTGAAGAATAGGCAATTAAACACTTTTGCGAATCAACACCACTTAATGGATGAAAACCCAACAAAAATAAATGTGTTTGAAATCGCTCTTAACAATCAAAAGCAGTAATGAAAGCCTTGGCAATGAAAACCAAAAAGAGCAAAAAGACAAATTCCAAGAAAGTGTCAAACAACAACTTTCATGAAACAAAGAAGTAGATGGTCACAAAAAGCGATTTTGTCAAGCAAACAAAAAGTCACCAAAAGCAAGATTAACACAAAGATTGAATTGAATCTTCCTACCCTGATGAAACAGAGCAGCCAAGATTCCTAGCCAGAAATCTTGCGTGCTTTAGCAAAAAACGATGACGCTTGCAATCAACAAAACAAGACCAATACTCCTTATAATCAGAGAGAATTCAGAACGAGATGCTCGCTGTAAAACAAATAACTGATACTGGAAAATGACTGTTTCAAACTGACTCAAACCACCAGACAAACCTTCAGAGGCCAAAAAGATTTACAAATCTTGAAAATTGGAATATATACGCGACTGTACTATAGTACAGATTGCGTGTATACGCGACTGTGTTTGAGGAAACCTACGTATACGCGGGTTCACTCAAAGAAAGAAGAGTATATACGCCTCTGTATCTAAGAAAAACAACGTATATGAAAAGCTTCAAGAAAAATAAAAGAGACAAACTGAAGAAACTGGCAAAGCTTAAAGTTCAAGAACAAACCAGACAGTAACAGCAAGCAGACAAGGCAGCTGAGCCCTGATTGGCTTGAAAAACACCCAAACTAGGAACAACAAGAGTGTTGTCCCCAGTGGAGTCGCGAATTCTGGTAGAGGGAATTACTCCCCTAGGGCTTTTTGGGTGAAACCCTAGCAGACTGAAAGTTGTCTATTCAAAGAAACATACATTCATACAGCCATTATGCTATTATAAGAAAATTCTATGATAAGGGTACTTACCTTCGGTCCTACATTTGAGAAGGCCTTTAGGGTCCAAACCCTTCTTGGAGTTCCCTTCTTCTCTTTTGTCCTTCAAAACAAACAATTCAAAGAACACAGCAGTACATGGACAAAAACTTATAAAGAAACCATCTTCATGTTATAAAGAAAGGTAGTTAGTTATGAAATCCAAACAACCATTTACACATGAATTTAAAACATGAATATCATTAACATAAAGAAGATTCATTTCGGGAACCAAGACATGTGTTTCTTTTATTATAGACAAATAAAGTACATAAAAAGGAATATGTTCACCTGAGTCACCTTCAGCAGGCTCCAAGCAAAGCTTCCTTCTGGATCAGTTCCAGCCTCAAGCCTCTAACAAAACTCCTTCCATGACTCTCTCCATGATGTCATAAATGGTGGATGAACATCAACACACAAGGAAACAAAGGTTTCCTGTACAAAATGGGGGAAGTGCAGAAGGCACAAGGGACTTCAGACCTGGTCAAGGGAAAAATCTCAGCATAATAACCTTTCTCTCTCTTCTCTCCTCCATAGGCCTTCCCTTTGAGGTCTTTTTATACCATCTCCAAAGTAGTTTTTTAGTTAGGAGTTGGTTGGGAACAGTTGGGCCACGGGCACTAACAGGTGATCAGCAGGTAAAACCCGCGATCTCCGCCCAAAAAGAAGGAATTTTATATTTTTTTAAGTGTTTTAATACATACACGCGGGTTGGATATACACAGACCCGCGTATACACGCGTTTAACTCAGGGAAATGTCGCGTATAAGGGATAAAACACTGTTTTTTAAATTTTAGGACCGGGTTTGGAAGGAGGGGTTGCCCTAGGCCATGAGTACAGCATCACAAACCATAAGAGTGAGATTTGGAGCTATAACAATGGTCATTGACTCTTTCACCAACAAAGATCTATCTCAAATGTACCAGTGATCACCACCTCAAAAGAAATATAATAAGGACTTTATTGAGAAATTATGTTGGCATTATGTTACAAATTTGACACTGTGACATAGGTGTTGTCCTTTATGGCAACTCACATAGATGACAGATCACAGTTTAGGATCATAGAATGAAGAAAGAGAGGTATACGTAGGTTCCCCATTGTCTATGTCACATGTACACATGGGTTCGTAGAACAAAAGGTGCGTACAACGTACACACACACTTTCATGCAAAGAAAGGTGCGTACATGTTGGAAAATTTAGTTTTGGTCTGTGGTATTTGGTCCATGGTATTTTGATCCATGGTATTGGTCCAAGGTATCTTGTCTGAAGTGTTGACCCAAGGTATTTGGTCCAAGGTATTGCTTCTAAGTGGTTTTGGACCATGGTATTGAGTAAGGCCTAACACTATAAAAGGAGGAGAAGATCATTAGGTAAGAGCACTCAAGGATTGAATATCTAATGAAGAGAAAGATCTAGAATACAGATCATTGGGTTATGATTCACAGCTGGATCTGAATCAAGGATGAACCTGAGCACTTGATGAAGGATAAGTTCTATTAATGGGTCAAGATCTTAAGGCTTGAATAGAAGTATATTTGTGTGGTTTTTGATCTTTTATCTTAATAATTAGCGCATGTCGTAATCTGTAAATATGATGATCTAAGTATAACTGATGTCTGAATAATTGTAAAGGTTAATTCATCATTTACAGATCTATACGCAGGTTCATTATAGCAAAGGCACGTATAAACGCCGGTTCGGCAATTCAAAAGTGTGTATACGCAAGTTTGCCTTGATACAAGTGCATATGCATGCAGGTTCGTCACATTGAAGTAGCATACACCTCATAAAATATGCTTTAGCTACTTCTGATTGTTGTTGTAGTGTTATGGGTTCTCGCTTGGGTTTTGGTTACTGTTATTGTATTCTGGTTACAACATTCAGAGAAGTGATTGTTTGATTCAGTTTTGGTTGGTGCAAAGGAGATTAGTTGATGTAGATATATTTGATGTTTGATTGATGTTATTGATGGATCTAGTCTGAAAATTTATGAAACGTGTCCCTGGAAGAAAAGAGAAGGTTGTAGCCTTCTATAGGTCAGCACCTACGTACTACTACATCAGCTAGTACAAGAGCTAGGGGGTTGTAGGTCCCTTCCAGGAGAAGTTAGAGAATGAGAGAAGGTTGTAGCCTTCTGCAAGTAGAAGCCTTCATACTAGTATAAGACTGCACCAGTGAAAAATATTGTAAAAAGAAGTTTCTTATTAAAAGAAAGATAGAGACGATTGCAGCAGGTGGTTTTCACGCACATTGGGTTTCCACCTTATATCTTGTGTTCATGTGTGTGACTGTCTGTTTTGTTTTTATTGCTCCTGGTTACTGTTTATATGGTTCTGATGCACAGATTAAAGCTCAACATATGAAGAATTAACTAAATTATAAGTTTACAGGGTATATGCTAGTTGCCTTATATACAGTTGCGTATACATGAAAGTTTCATTAACTAAAGTAGCGTATATGAATCAGAATATGGAAATGAAATATTATTGACTTTCTAATACAGATTCACCCCCCCTCTCAGAATCATTTCCAAAAATTGGTATCAGAGTGGGTCCTTTAGAAGAAGCTTGATCGCTTGAAGGAAGATCTATCATCATGAGTAGCTACAAAAGAGAGGGATCCATTAGACAACCAATATTTGATGGGAGCAACTTCATCTATTGGAAGGTAAGAACCACAGCCTATCTTCAATATCTTGGAACAGATGTTTGGGAAATCATGGAAGGAGGATACACATTTCCATCAGCAATTCCTACAGATACGGCAGGTAAAAGGCAGTATGAAACAAATGCCAAGGTTGTCAATACATTATTGGGGAGTGTTCCACAATCAGAATCTGTGAAGGTTATATAGCTCAAAACCGCCAAAGAAATATGGGACAAGATCGTTCTAAGCTATGAAGGAGACAATCAGGTAAAACGTGCAAAACTACAATCTCTCAGAATTAAATATGAAACTCTCAAAATGCATAATGATGAAAGTATAGCTAATTACTTCTTACGTATAGATGAGATTGTTAATTGTATGAAGAACTTGGGTGAAGAGATAAAAGAAATTACCTTAGTTGAAAAGGTTTTACGATCCTTGTCTACTAAATTTGAATCAAAAGTTTCTGCCATAGAAGAAAAGCAGGATCTTCAGAGTCTTACTATGACACAGCTGCATGGAATCTTAACTGCTTTCGAAATGAGAAAAGGAGGTCCATCAGATATGAGAGAATCTACCTTCAAAGCTTCAGGAAGAGAAGAACTCAATGAATCAAGACATATTTCAGAAGGAGAGGAAGAAGCAAACTTTGTCAAGAACCGTCAATGGAGTTCTAGAAGATTCAGAGGTAAACTACCTTTCAAATGTTTTGCTTGTGGAAGAGTTGGTCATTATGCTGCGAAATGTCCTCACAAAGATAAGCTTGATGAAGGTAAGGAATCAGCAAAATTGAATAGAAAACAAAGTATAAGTAAGAAGAGCTACTATACGCATGAAAAATAACAATGGTCTATCAAATAGTGGTGAAGATGAAAATAGTAATGACTATAGACTTTTGATGGCTTTTGAAGATGATGATTTTTTGGATGCTTTAGATGAAGATGGTCTTTATGAAGAAATCTCTAAACTTAAAATTTGTTTAGAAGAAAAGAATATGATTATAGATGCTCTGACATTCCAACTTGCTAAAAGAGAAAAACACAATGAAAAATTAGAATGTGAAATTGTGGGTCTAAGAAAGGATATTGAGAAAACAGAAGCTCTCAATCTTAGATTTGCTAAAGGATCAGAGACGCTAAATGAAATTATCAAAGTGTAGCATTCTCCTCTGATAAAGATAGGTCTTGGATATACTGAAGAAGCACAGAAACCGTCCACCTCCACTAAAAGCTATCTTGATGCAGTAAAGAGTAGTGAACAGTTTGACAATCGTCAGCAAAGGCATAAAGTAGATCACCAAGTAAATTAGGTTCAATATACTTCAAGTATGAATAGAAGCTAAAACTAACCTCAGGTAAATCATACTCAATTTGCTTCAAGGATGAATGTCAATGGAAACTACAATCATTAGGTCAGTAGGTTCGCTAATCACAGGAAATTTCTTTAATAGCCAATGTTTTCATGTCATAACTTTGGACACAAAGTTGTTCAATGTGTTGCGTACAAGACCATCATGACTAGAGAAGAACGAAATCAAAAGAATGTGATAGGGATCATGAAAAGGACCTACAATAACTTTTCACTTCTTGAAAATGAAATAGAATGCTTTATCTGTAACAACTTCGGTCAATGAAGATTCTGAATGTAGGAGTAAATTTCGGCAAACATCTTAGAAGGAGCAAACTTCATTGGGCCCAAAACTTGGAGAAAGAAAGAACTGTAAACAGAAAGATGTGGTATAGCCTTGTATGCAGAAGGACAAAAAAATCAGTGGTACATTGACAGTGGATGCTCGAAACACATAACAGGTGATAAAGAAAAAATTCAGTCATATAATGCCTTGGAAAAAGAAAAGGTCTCATTTGGAAATGACACTCCTGCTGTCATAAAAAGAAAAGGTTTTGTTTTCTTAAAAGAAAAGGTGAAAGCTGGTAATATTATGTATGTTGATGGTCTAAAGCATAATCTATTGAGTGTCATTCAAATGTGCGATCAAGGAAATGGAGTAGTATTTCAATCAAATGGATGTGTTGTTTGTGAGCTTGATATAGGAGAAACAGTGATCAAAGGTATAATAACACCAAACAACCTATACATACTCAAGGGAGGACAACAACACTGCTACCTAAGCAAAAATGATGAACACTAGCTATGGCAGAGAAGATTGGGGCATCTAAACTTCTCCCAAATAAGAAAAGCATGCAGATTCCATGTTGTTCGTGATCTTCCTAATATCAGCATTCTAGAAAATACAATATGCAAATCATGTCAATTTGGTAAGCAAACCCGAGCTCATGTCCCTGAGAAGGAAGGATCAGCTAGTAAGCCTCTTGAACTTGTTCATACTGATTTATGTGGTCCATTAAGGAAAAAGTCACCTCATGGAGAAGAATACTTTATATTGTTCATTAACGACTTTTCCATAATGTGTTGGATATGACTTCTAAAGCATAAAGATGAAGCATTTGAAAATGTCAAAGCCTTCAAAGCTTTTGTTGAAAATGAATCAGATTGCAAAATCAAATGCCTCAATTTTGATCAAGGAGGGGAATTTACCTTAGATGAATTATTCGAATTTTGTGAAGAACATGGAATAAAAAGGGAATTTTCTACTGCAAGGACTCCTCAGCAAAATGGAGTAGTAGAAAGGATGAACAGAACTATTCAACAAATGGCTCGTGCCATGCTAGATGAGTCTGGAACTCCTGCAACCTTCTGGGGTGAAGCTACATTTGTTTCTGTCGCTATTCTCAACAAAACAAACGTTCAGGTAAACAACACTCAAACTCCACATGAACTTTGGTATGGTAAGACTCCTTCTGTAAAATACTTCAAAGTGTTTGGAAGCAAATGTTACATCAAAAGGGCTGATGAGAAACTTGGCAAGTTTGAACCTAGAGCGGATGAAGGCATTCTCCTTGGTTACTCTTCCCGAAGTAAAGGATATAAGTGTTATAATAAAAGACTTCGGAAAATTGTTGAAAGTATTGATGTTGTGGACCGTGGTTAATGAAGCAGGAAAAAATCCAAAGCAGGTAAAAACCGAAGATTATGAAGAAGGTGAGGATTATCCTTCCACATCAAATCAAACTAATTCTGAAGAAGAAATTAATGAAGCACCAGAAGAATAGATAACAGTAGAAGAAAAGAATCCATCCGGGTATGTTCAAAAAAATCATCCAAAGACTCAAATTTTGGGACATAAAGAGGCAGGTGTGCAGACAAGAAGAACTATTACAAAAGCTTCAAGCTATCTAGCATTACTTTCCACCATCAAAACTCAAAATGTACATGAAGCATGCAAAGATGAATATTGGGTCAAGGCCATGAATGAAGAGCTTGAGCAAATTGAAAAGAATAATACTTGGGAATTAGTTCCTAGACCCCATGATAAGAATATCATAGGAACCCAATGGATTTTCAAAAACAAGCTGAATGAAAATGGAGAAGTTATTAGAAACAAGGCTAGACTTGTTTGTAAAGGATACACTCAACAAGAAGGTATATATTTTCAAGAAATTTTTGCACCTGTTGCTAGACTTGAAGCCATAAGAATGTTCCTTGCTCTTTCTAGCTTTCAGAAATTCAAAGTATACCAAATGGATGTAAAATCTGCCTTTCTTAATGGAGACTTAGAAGAAGAATTATATATTGAGCAACCAGATGGATTCATCCTTGGAAATGATCCAAAACTTGTATGCAAACTCAGAAAGGCTCTCTATGGTCTAAAACAAGCTCCAAGGTCCTGTTATTACCATCTTGACAAATACCTCCATCAACAAGGTTTTTCAAAAGGATCAGCGTATAGCAATCTATATATAAAGATTGACAATGATAAATTGCTAATACTTGTTGTATATGTTGATGATATCATTTTTGGTAGCAATCAAGAAGCCATGAGTCAAAACTTTGCTATGGTAATGCAAAAATAATTTGAAATGTCCCTGCTTGGTGAGCTCACATATTTTCTTGGTTTACAATTTCAACAAAATAAAGATGGTATTTTTCTATCACAAACCAAGTACCTCAAGCAGATCTTGAAAAAATATGGCATGGAAGATTCTAAACCAGTATGTACACCTATGGAAACAGGATGCAGTCTCAGTTCAAATGATGAATTAACAACAATACATCAACCAACCTACAGATCCATGATTGGCAGTCTTCTTTATCTAACAGGTACCCGACCAAACATCATGCATGCAGTGGGAATAGTTGGAAGATTCCAAGCGAATCCAAAGGAATCACACCTTCAGGTAGTCAAAAGGATTTTCAAATATCTTCAAGGAACTCAGAATTTTGGTTTATGGTATCCTAGGGATACAGATCTCACACTTCATGCATATACAGATGTAGATTGTGCAAGAAGCGTGGATGATAGAAAAAGCACTGGTGGTGGTGCATTCTACATGAGTTCCAGATTAGTGTCTTGGTTCAGCAAGAAACAAAGTTCAATTGCATTATCTACAGCTGAAGCAAAATATGTGGTTGTTGCATCTTGTTGTACAAAACTCCTTTGGATGATGCAAACATTGCAAGACATTTAGATCACATGTACTCCCCCATATCCATTCTATGTGATAATACAAGTGCAACCAGTATTTCAAAGAATCCAGTCATGCATTCCAAGACCAAGCACATACCCATCAAATACCATTTTTTACGTGAACAAGTGCTTGAACAAAAGGTCAAATTGGAGTATGTTCCCTCAAAGAACATGTTGCTGATATATTCACCAAACCACTGCCCAAAGAGACATTTGAATATCTCAGACAGAAGTTTGGAGTAGTTGATGCATCATCATGCTATTGAAACTTATCTATTTCAGAGAAAAATGGTTGTACGCGAGTTTCATGAAGTGTATCCACGTACATACGCCGGTTGTTGTGGATACAGGTGCATATATGATGGGTTGAAGAAAAATTGTGGATGAAAGGAGTCTGATATGGTTTGACAATGATCATCTAGCACATGTTCAGGGGGAGTATATACTTATAGTAATGCATTATTGGCATTATCTTAGAAGATCTTGGTACAAATTCTTAGTTGCTTTTGATTCAGGTGGAACAGGTTCAGGGGGAGATCATGGTTGTTGGTGATGTTTGACAGATGTTGCTGATGATAGTTGTTGATAACTATCATAGTCTTGTTTCAGATATTTTGGTCTCTATGTCATGTATAACTTTTAATATCAAGGTCATGAAATGACCTATTTTGTTTCCCCACTGTGCATGGGATGGATGATGTAATGTTCTTGTTTTGTCATGTATAAACATTTGATATGTACCCACTTGGTTGGGTGGATGAGTCAAAATTGGTATATCCCCACTTGGTTGGGAGATGGATGTATGTATGAGTCATTGGTGATAGGAAGGTCATTTATGATGTATGTATAAAGTCATATTTTTGCAGACCTTGCTTATATTCAGGAGGAGCATGGACAACACACTTCAGCATATCAGAGAATTCAGCATGTACTCAGGGGGGGCATAACCCTTTTCCCTTGATGACAAATGGGGAGAGTCACTTCGAGTTGCCATAAGTCCAAAGGGGGAGATTGTTGGCATTATGTTACAGATTTGGCACTATGATAGGTGTTTTCCTTGATGGCAACTCACACAGATGACAGATCACAGTTTAGGATCATAGAATGAAGAAAGAGAGGTATACGCAGGTTCCCCATTGCCAAAGTCATGTGTACACGCGGGTTCATAGAACAAAAGGTGCGTACAACGTACACACGCACTTTCATGCAAAGAAAGATGGGTACATGTTGGAAAACTTAGTTTTGGTCCATGGTATTTGGTCCATGGTATTTTGATCCATTGTATTGGTCCAAGGTATCCTGTCCGAAGTGTTCACCCCAGGTATTTGGTCCAAGGTATTGCTTCTAAGTGGTTTTGGACCATGGTATTGAGTAAGGCCTAACACTATAAAAGGAGGAGAAGATCATTAAGTAAGAGCACTCAAGGATTGAATATCTAATGAAGAGAAAGATCTAGAATACAGATCATTGGGTTATGATGCATAGCTAGATCTGAATCAAGGATGAACCTGAGCGCTTGATGAAGGATAATTTCTATTAATGGGTCAAGATCTTAAGGCTTGAAGAGAAGTATCTTTGTGGTTTTTGAACTTTTATCTTAATAATTGGCGCATGTTGTAATCTGTAAATATGATGATCTGGGTATAACTAATGTCTGAATAATTGTAAAGGTTAATTCATCATTTACAGATCTATATGCAAGTTCATTATAGCAAAGGCGCGTATACACGCCAGTTCGGCAATTCAAAAGTGTGTATATGCAAGTTTGCCTTGATACAAGTGCGTATGCACACAAGTTCGTCACATTGAAGTAGCGTACACCTCATAAAATATGCTTTACCTACTTCTGATTGTTGTTGCAATGTTCTGGGTTCTGGCTTGGGTTCTGGTTACTGTTACTATATTCGGGTTACAACATTCAGAGAAGTGATTGTTTGATTCGGTTTTGGTTAGTGCAATGGAGATTGGTTGATGCAAATATATTTGACGTTTGATTGATGTTATTGATGGATCCAGTCTAAAAATTTATGAAACGTGGTCCCTAGAAGAAAAGAGAAGGTTGTAGCCTTCTATAGGTCAGCACCTATGTACTAGTACATCAGCTAGTATGAGAGCTAGGGGGTTGTATCTCCCTTCCAGGAGAAGCTGGAGAACGAGAGAAGGTTGTAACCTTCTGCAGGTAGAAGCCTACATACTGGTATAAGACTACACCAATGCAAAATATTGTAAAAAGAAGTTTCTTATTAAAATAAAGATAGAGACGATTGCAGCAGGTGGTTTTCACCCACATTGGGTTTCCACCTTATATCTTGTGTTCATGTGTGTGATTGTCTGTTTTGTTTTTACTACTCCTGGTTACTGTTTATATGGTTCTGATGCACAGATTAAAGATCAACATAAGAAGAATTAACTAAATTATAAGTTTACAGGGTATACGCTAGTTGCTTTATATACAGTTGCATATACACGCAAGTTTCATTAACTGAAGTAGCGTATATGAATCAGAATATGGAAATGAAATATTATTGACTTGCTAATACTGATTCACCCCCCCTCTTAATATTATTTCCAACAAATTCATGAAGGAAAATTAGGACCAATTTGAGGTTATCAAAGGATTGAGAAGAGATGTTAGCAAGCACAAATGAGAGGACAAGGGTATGTACTCTATAACTTCTATTGTTAGACCCTACTATTATGTTCCCACCATGATGTGTAGATTATTTGGTTATGCTAATACCCAGAAGTTTTCAGACCAATGGGTACCCCTAATTGATGCAACCTCTGGTAGCTATGTTACGGAATGGGGAACTATTATGTCTAATAATTTAAATGCCCAAATCCTAGAATATAGGAAGAAATGCATTTTTTCTGAAAAATATTTTTCCCCCATTGTACATGGGTGCCTACATAATTGATTCTATTTGCTTCACTTCTGATTTCTATACAGGATCCTATGCCTATCCACATCTATCATAGTATTCTCTAGGAGTCAAAATAGCAGCCCCATTTCTACAAAATTTGCCATGATGTTGTGCTTTGGATCCACCAGCTTGTTTTTAATGAGAAATGTCCTAGAATCTCACTTGAATCCAATAATGACCTCTTATCAATTGGAAAATGTTTTGGAGAGGAGTCTTTTACCTATGTTTGGGTTTTCAGCAACCTTACATACCCACATGTGTTTCCCCTATATATTCCCAACAAGCTCCTAGCGTGGGAAATATCTTATCAGACTGTGGGAAATGGCCTATCTAAAATCATGAAAGAAAACAAGAAGATAGCGTGGCTTGTCTTTCCCTTTCGTTGTGGTGTCTATTCCCTTGAGAATTTCAAGCATACTACTAAGGAAATCTAGGAAATCCAGCTTATGAACTTTCCAACCATTCTGAATTTGCAGTATGGCCCCAATGATACTGCCAGAATGTTACAACATACCTGATTTCGACAGCCTTGAAGATACCTTTCCCAATGTAAAATTGTCAATAAGGACGTGGAAAGAATCATGAAAGAAGAAGGCTAAGGGAATAAATTCCCTATCAAAGATTGACTTGGAATGCCATTGGCATTTCCTAGTCAAACCTCACAGTCAGTGGTTGATGCTGAGGTGTCTTGCAAATACAACCAGTTAGCATCTTCCAACACTCAATGATGCATTATTCATTGCACGGATGCACATTAGTCCTCACCATCCACTTGAACTAAAGTCAATGACAGACATATGCGAGCTTCAACATCGAATGGCAAAGAAATCTTCCTCCCAGTCATGATCAAGTTGTTATAACAACACACTATTATTATCTTGTATTTTGTTTTAAGTGTGGTTTGTTTAAACAACCCCAACATTTTATGGAAATTTTATATATTTGAGTTTTGATTTCAAACTATAAATCCCCTTCATTGTTATGAAGAAGGGGTTTTGAATTTTTGTGAGAAGCCTTTTGGTTTTCACTATTGTAGCTAAAAAGAAATATTAATAAAATGAAGAACCACTCTGATTTTACTTGTGAACACAGTTAATGTGTATCGGGTACTACTATCTGAATGTTGATGCTATTTTTACGAGTTTAATTATTATTTTATTTCAAGTTTTTCATATAGGTTATTGCATTTGATTAAATAATTATCACTATTGATGTGTTTTAATCGAAATCTTTTAAGTATATAGATGAACGACAATATCTTATATGTGCAGTGATTTTCATCAACTAATTTAATTAACTATTTAATTAAATTAGCTATTCATATTCGTTTTATATTCGTGAATGATTTGATGATCTATATTATCATATTATAAGTGTAATCTTTTCAAGTCACATATATAGAAGATACATTGTCCTGAGATAGATATTATAAGGTTTTTAGTTATATTCATTTCTCAGTTTTATCTAGATTTATTAGCTTCACACTTATATATCTTTCATCCATTTTTATATATCTATTTAAGGGAAATTGGTCCCATCAACCCAGTGAGAGCCACCATCCCAAACAGAAAAAGGAGTTGTTCTAAGTTCCTGACTAGGTGGTTTTCCCTGATGTTGAGGCCAAGATTTTAAAGCCTTCAACACGTCTACATAAATTAACTAATTGGCCTCTTTAAGTGCATCAGACATCTAGTGCCAAAAGACTATGCACTCCAAAGCACATAATTCAATGTATAGATACTTGCCAACTTTAGGTTATGGCCATCATTTTTCAACAATATACACACTAGTTTGTCAAATCTACACCCCAAACAAAAACACAAGTAGCAATCTTGGGTGATAAAATCATTTCCATGCCACCTTTTCATTCCTCATGCAGCATTGGAAAAACACCAAAACCAAGCTATATAAAATTGAGCAAGGCCTTTAGGAAAAATCTAGAATCTTAACTATTTGCATGCAAACTAAATCTAAACTTTGAAAGTTTGAACAAACCATAAAGATTATTGAATTGTGCCCTTTCCACAAGGTTCAAAGAGACTCCTAAAATTCCATGAGAAAACATTCATTTGGAGAGAGGGCATTCCCTCCTCCACTGCTACCACCATCACTTGTGTCTATCATGTCTACCTCTTCCAAAATTCCAAACAAATTAAAGGTCGAAGTTTGCATGCATGGTACAAATTCATGCAAAATTGTAGGTTTCTTGGTTAGCCCTTCATCGTCTACAACTATTAAAATGGTAAAAATTCATGAAATATGTTATAATGACACAAACATTTAACTCTTGAAACCCATTTAGGAAAACCAACCAAAAGGTGGCCTTAGTCTGGTTTATTTTATTTTTATTATAACTCTAGATTAAGGTAAGGCTAGAATAAAACTTTGAAACTATGTACCTATATGACTAAGACACTCTTGAACCATCGATATCAAATGATGAACTCTGAAATTTTGCTCACCTTAAATGATTCCATAAACATATGCCCAAAACCAATGCTCGGATTTAGAAATGTGTTGGCTACGTGGGGCCTGGCCCAGGTTCAGTAGTGAGTTTAGCCAAGCAAATCCCAGTACTATCGACCCTTTTGGCAACAGTCCATGGTGTGCAGACTGAGGTCTCATCGAGGTAGTATGGGAGGGTGTTTGAACTAGGTTTCCACACCCTAGGGATGTCTTGATGAAGTCTGGGAAGTTCGTGGACCAATCTTGCACACTTTCACTACTCCACGCAGGTGTTTGTCCTTCGTAGCTTCTGTAACTGCTTTCACGTAGCTATATAAAGAGCGCGAAGAGGTGTTTTCTAGATCCTTTATCATTACTGTGTTATTATTATAGATCTTAACTTAATTGCATATACCCAATATTCTTATTAATCATTCGCTTTTCATAGCAAGTGCGCAAAATCATAAAACCGTAAAGAGATGCATAAACATAACAGGAGTATAAACACATAGTATTTCATAATCAAATTATCTTTTATTAATTCTCTGTCCAAGTACAATCCCAACTCCGCCCTGTGCACTCAGCTGCAGGGGTCTGCACACACAGCTGCGAACTCTACGAGGCCTCTGTGCACTCAACTGTAGAGCCTCTTACTACTACTACTACCCAAGACTCAGACTTATAGATTTAGAGCTCATTCCTCATCCAAAAACCCATATATTTATCAAAGCTAAGACCCTTTTTACACTTAGAGCCTCACTCTATTTATACAATCCCATGGTCTGTAGACCATGGGTAGGCCGACACATTCTATATTAAATTACATTATTTTAGGGCAGACAACCCTAGACTCTCGCGCTTCGTTCCCATATTTTGTGGGTTCTTTACATTACATTGACCAAAACCTCGGGCTTCAAGCCCCAAAAACATGCTATGGGGGCATCCATTGCCCAATAGGCCCCCAACACAATCATCGTGACGCATCCTGAGTCACTTGGCTGGTGCAGTGATCTTTGCACGGAGTCCATCCAGCAACTTTTGTGCTTCGCATAAGTTTGCAACACATTCTTCCGTTGTCCGCTATATCAGTTGTGCGTGAATCTTCGATGCATCATTATCCAGGGCACCTTCTTGTCTTAGCACATATGTACCCTGCATTTGGGCCAACTTTCCCTTGATCATGGCGGTGACCATGAATGCTTCCTCAAGCCAAGGCTGGATGCATGCTTTAAGCACTACTTCTTTCTGGCACGCAACATCCACCTGTTCCTTTAGAGCCCGAGCCTCCTTCATCTTGGCAAGTCGCTGAGTAAGGGCGACCATCTATGCAGTCCCCTTGATATTGTCATACACCTATTGTAACTGCCATGTTTCTGTCTCCAGATGTTGTATGGTTGGATCTTCCTGCAGTGAGGTGAGCGTGAAGAGGGACTTATCCAACCATCCCATGCAGTGTTGTACAGTGTGCTCTATTGCTTCCAACCCCGACTGAATGGCACGGTTATGCTACTCTCTGACTTCCGAGGGTGTAGAGGGTTGTGCCTTCAGTCGCAGCTCAGTGATTTGTAGGTTTAGCTCCAACTGAACCTTCGCAGTCTCCTCCTGGGCCTTGCGGATTCCAACTGCTAGTTGGTGAATCTTTTCTACTATTGGGAGTACCGCCGACATGGCCAACTCCGGTATGCTGCTACAAGCCTCCTCCACAACCTATTCCAATCCCTGGGTTTATGCGACCAGGTTGTTGCACTATAGGCCGAGCTTTTCTAAATTTAACTTCTGCTCGCTCAAGACTTCGAGAGCACAGCCCTCCTTGGCGTGAAGCTCAGCAATTACCCCATCCTATAGTTGGTATAGGATTTCTCTTCGAAGGGCAGCCAAATTCAACCCCCAACCCTTCATTTGACTTGTTGTGGCCTCGTCGCCCTCGGCGGCTGCTAAGACTGTGTCTTCTAGTAATAAAAAAGTGTTCGTGGTGCAGGTGTGCAGCATCGGCTCGGCTTCTGATGTACCTGCCGCAACGTGTTGTGTCATTATTCTTGGGGGTTGCACCTGTAATGCCTGCAACTGCGCTCTGAGTGCCCCTAACATAGTTGTCTGCTCTGTCATCAATTCTTCAAAATCATCCTTAGTGACATTGCAAACTGTTTCGCCAATGTCAAGAAGGTCTCCCTCGGTGAGCTGGATTCGGTCGGTAGAGGTCTTTGTTGCCTTTGTCTTTTTCTGCGAGGCTGGCTTCTCATGGACGTGCGGCCTCTTGAGCTGGATCGATTTTGGTGCAGGGTCCGTGCATTCCTCTGTCTCAGCCTCCACCTATATGTCCTGCTCTGTTGACATTTCCTAGCCTTCCTCGGTCTCTTTGGTGGGCGTCGTTGTGGTCTCTGCCATATGTGTTGTCGTTGCTGCCTTAGTTGCCTTCTGCTTCGTGGTCGCTTCTTGTTCCTGGCGCTTTCTCTCCACTAGTTGTGCGATGCACAACTTGGTTTCCTTCTTTCACTACTATGCTGCGACTTTTTCCATTTCTGCCAAGTCCGGGGTGTGCCACTCTGGAGGCCAAGATGTCATTACCACAAAGATCGCATCATCCGTTGTGACAAACAGGAGCTTCGCCCATGTTCGTACGGGATCTTTGCACACCCGGATATACAAGTTATGCATATCCGCCTTGAACTCTGCCATGCTCTGTAAGCTGTTATGGACTGTAGAGGACAAACGTGGCCTACAGTTGATCCATGTTCGTATTCTCACCTCTACAAACACCTAAAACACTTTTATCTCGTGAATCCTCGTCACGTCTTTCGTTGCCCAAAGTGAGGTGTAACTCGCGGCTTCGGGTAGGTCACCCTCAACCGTGGGAAATTGGCTGTCTTCTGACAACCCTCTTGCAACCAATAGGATGGATAAGAGAAACCACACATAGTGGAAGGTCTTACCCTACTCCTGGGCCTCTCTACAATTTGTCAAAAACTTGTCACAAAGGAATTGCGCCCAGTTGAACTGGACCCCCTCTGCGCACTGCTCTGCCAACGCAATTACAGATGCTGGCACTTCGTCGACCTGACATTTCCTCATTAGCTTGTCGACCAGCAGCTGGGTGGCTACGCGTACCCCTTGGTCCTTGATGCTTGCGATTACGTACCCTCACTTCCTCTTCTCCAGCTTATATTTGGCCTTCATAGCTTCTGCGAGGGCCAAGTCGCTGCTCTTTCCTGCTATGGCTGCGGGGTCGTTTCCTTTGATGGGCAACTAAGAAATCCAGTGAATTAAATCGGCCGTGATGGGAATTGGCTCCTCCAGCCAGAGATACCCATCATGTACTAGGCACAGCAGCTTCCGGATGACAAAAATTGTGATGGGCGTGTGGTGGTAGTGGGGTATCCATCGCAGATGGAGTAACCCAACCCTCTCCACACCGCGTAACCATTTCTGCTGCAGTAATTTCTCCGCGGCCAACTATGGGAACTTCTCGTTATCCACAAGATCACAATCTTCGAACTTCATATTAGGTACCTGTCCTGTCAGGATTCCAAGAAACTCTCCTAGGTTGTAGCTCGGAGATGCCTAGTAACATATAAATTTAACTGTTGTTGCAGGTTTAATGGAAGGAATGATGGTTTGGTTCAAGCCAGATAACCACCTCTACTTTTTTTCACTCTAGACATGCATGAACAACCTTAAACTACAAGGCTTTAGACCACCAATACTCACAGTTTTAGATATTAGGTGAATATGGAGAATGCTAACCACACCAGCAGATACACAAGACCATGTGATGGCCGGCTGCAACTAGTAAAGAAACCTGTAAATGTAATCTTTTAATGCAAAGATAGGATGATAGCTCTCCTGCATTAGATAGAAAGAAACCTAAGCAACCTATTCAGTGATGTATTCGAGATTCTAACACAGAGATAAGATGACAGTTATCTAGTGCTAAACATCAAGAGATCAAGAACACAGCATATCAGGCACAAGCTTAGAACATAGGAAAATGGACAGTGAGCAGTTAACAACAAAAGAAGCTTGTATTTGCTAAAAATGAAGATGAGACGCTGCAAGTGACAAACTGTCTACAGTCTCCAGAAGTTGAACCTTACATCAAATGCCAACCCTGTTTACATATTTCTTCTGGGTATTTATAATTTTTCGTTACAATGGCACTCAGCCGTTTAGGTATGGAGGGGTCATAATTGACCACCAACTGCATTTAACCACCTGATCGAGTCTCTAAATGAGGTGGCTTGCTTCAGTGGATGAATCCGATCTGCTCAAGTGTCGTGCTATCCTTTAGGCAGTTGGAGTGCTCGTACCAGTGGAGTCCATGACTGATAAATTCAGTTACAAAGTCATGCTTGTTCCTTTCGCCCTTGGCCATGCTTTCTATTAAATATGGTTTTTAGGGGGCTGACAGTGGCTGATGATGGCAGAACTGGTCATCTCCTTCTTTGGGCAACAGAATGGTTAGGGGACGTGGAATGCATGGGTGGGTGGACGACTTGGGTGAGCGAGAAGAATGGTCGTCGTATCAGGGAAATGAACGGCGGAGATGGCTCGATGGAGGCTATTGGCCGAGGTGAGAGCGGGGTGAGTGGGGGCCATTAGATCTCCAGTGGACAGATCGGATGGTCATCGGGCTACGGAGCTGCACAGATATTTATCGGGCAGGATGGATTGGTTGGGCAGTAATGGTATTCATCACACCACTTTCGAGCATAAAATGGTAAAAGTCCGGGGCCGAGTGATTCCATTCAATGATCGACACGTAGCAGCAGATGAGAGAGAAAAGTTGCTCTCATCGTGCGCTATTACTCGATTAAGTTGCCGACGCAATGAAAGCGAAGACCATCAAATCTTGGTGGCGAAGACCATCAAATCTTGGCGGAGATGATCTGATGGCAGAGAGTGGTAGAGCAGATCACCTTTATCGGGTGCGACGGGAGCCATTGGATCGGTGGGGTGATCAACGGTGGGGATGTGGCGCAACGAGTTATGAATGCGTGAAGAGATATGGTAGGGTTTTATGGTTTATTTGGGGTTTTGCACTTGGGGCTAAGGTCAAAGGGAGTTACTTTGTCGGGTTTAGGAGGCAAATAGGGGAAAAAAGGTGGTGGAGAGTAAGCGAGGCAGGAAGAAAAGGAAGAATGACCAAAAGTGAGGCCCCTTTGAAGACACCACCCAACAGACCAAGCTTTTCTCTGACATTAGAAAGTCAACGCTACATAGCAGGGCTAATACTGGCTCCTTCTAGGGATGTGTTATCACCCCAAGAAACTCTCCTAGGTTGTATATCAGAGATGCTCGGGAACATTACAAACTCAACAAAAATGTTGGAAATATGGTGGATGAATGAAACAAATGTTGCATATTCAAACCAGATAACCACTTCTACTGTGCTTGACCCCAGACATGGGTGAACACCCCCAGACTACAAGGCTTTAGACCACCAATTACTCACAATTTTAAAGAAAAAGTGATGATGGAGAACACTGATCACACCAGCAGATGCACAGGACCCTGTGATGGCCAGCTGTAACCAGTTAAAAGGTCTGTAAATCTGTTATCTAATACATAGACAAGATGATAGCTCTCTCGCATTAAAATAATAGAAACCTGCAAACAAATTCAATGATACATGCTAAATCCTAACATAGAGGTGGGATGACAGCCCCTCTAATGCTAAACATTAACAACACACGAATAAATGCAAAACAGGCATAGCCTAGAACGGAAGAAGAAGTGGACAGTGAGCAATTAACAGCAAAAGAAGCTTGCATTAGCTGAAAATGAAGACCAGACGCTGCAAGTGTCACAGCAGTTACAATCTCCAGAAGTTGAACCTTACAGCAAAATAACACTCATCCACCTATTACATTATGTCTTCTAGATATATATAGATTCTGTTTACAAAATTTCTCTGCTAGGCAATGCGTGGAGGTGTCTTAATGGACCACCAACCACATTTACAATTAGATGTGGTATTTGCTGCAATTTAATTCCTTTAATGGATGATCTAGACCTTCTCTAGCATTCTGTGGTCCTTCTCGAGAAAATGCAGTAAAATATGAATGAAACCCATAATTATTCAATGTTTTAAACTGCTCGAGGCAGTCCTTTTTGTCCTTGACCATGCTGCTCTTTAAATGTAGTTGTTGATATATTACTATGCAGGTACAGGGTAGCTGATAGCTTCGTCCTTCCTCGGGCAGCAGAGAGCAGTCGGGAGCTAAGGTTTCATTGTGGAAGAATGAGTAGGCCGGGAATAAATCTCAGCTGTTGGATTATAAAATCGGACAGTGGAGATCGCGTTAGAAGGAGATATCGGGAAACAAATACGCAGGAGAAACAAGGGCCATCAGATCTGGACGCACCACATCCGACGGTGATCACGCGCGCAAGTTGCGCAAGGTTTAAACAATGGGGAATCAGCAGTTTCGCGGGCGGGCGGTTTCCCCGCACCGCCTTCGGCGTGATGGCTGTTTTCGTATAACAACGTGCAATCCAATATCAAGGTGCCGCATAGCAGGCTAATACCGCCACCCCCGTGGGTTAACAAGCGCGCAGGTTGCATGATCGAGGGGAAGCGTCCACCGTCGGATCTCCTATGAACGGTGAGATGGCGAGGAAAGAGCGCGAAGTTTAATGCACTATAAAATGGACGAAGACCGTTGGATCACAACGATCAACGACTAAGACTTTAGAGTGATAGAGGGTTAATAATGGCGTGGGTTCATGTTTTAAGCACCCGGGCTGGGTAAACATGACTTTACGCGGGTTTACACAGGGTTTAAATGGGTTATCGGGCTTTATAGTGCTTAAACAAAAACACTCGGGAGCCGATAAAAGAATAGATTAAGTGGGGTTTAAAAAGGCTTAGAGAGGAAACAGAAATAACCAGATTAAGGAATGGGATAAGGAGAATTAAGGGAAAGGAAGAAAAGCGAGGTACGAGCAGCTATGAGGACATGATCAGATTGAAAGGGAAAGAGACAGGCTAGCCACTACAACTCCTTTTATCATAGAAAACCAGATCAAGCATGCATTTTAACCTTTAAATGTTGAGATCAATAGCAGAGCTAACATTGGCTCCTTCTGGGGATGAGATCCTCCCTATGAGGTCTCAAGAACCTGTAGACCAATGCCTTCATACAAAACTCAAATTTAAAAAAATTTGCCTAGTATCCATTGGGCATGGAGTCAAACCAAGTCTATAATAAAAACTGAACAAGAAACTGTTTACAATCATTAAAGCCTGAAAACTCAAAACTTCAAAAACTGCCCATCTGTTGGGCCATCAAAATTGCTGCCTGTCATCCGGTTCATCATAGATCAGCAAGACAGGATTTATTTGATCATCTACCTCAAACAGTTTAGGACATTTGAGCTTAGACTTAGGTAGAAATGGATCAACCTTCGCCTCCCTTCAGTGTATATTCCTCCTTGGATGTTCTTTACAGGAGCCTTTGTACACCTGATGAATAGCCATGGCTGCTGTGTACTTATCTGTGTCTTTTGTAGTCTGCACAACTAATATGAAAGATGCACCATTGTATTCTTGTGCAGGGGACACAGAGACATTTTCTGCTCCTGTATCTTTCTTAGAACAGTCCTCATTCAAGCAGGGATTCCAATACTGTACACTCTCTTCCTCTGTCGTCTGATAAGCTACCCTTTCTGTCTGTGTAGAGGCCACCAGAGCAGGCTTCAAAAAATCAAAACTGAGGTGATCAATCTCAGCCTTGAGCATTGAGCTCCTGCCTCAGTGTTCAAGGGGCGACTTTGAGGGATTGTTATTTGAGCAGACAGAGAAGCAAAAGATGATGGAGAGCTTTCCTCTCCCTTTTTGATCACTAGACTGGGACCAAAGAAGGCTGGAAAATTGGTAGATTTGCATAGCCATGAGAAGATGTGCTGGCCTTAGGCTCGAATTCTTGGAGGAAGGGATCTGCTGCTGGCTACCACTGCTGGTCAACTTGTTGTTCTGCAGCTACAACAAATTGTTGAGTAATGTGTTTGGATAATCCTTCTTCATAGGCAGCTCTGGTTAGGAAAGGAGCACTTTCCAAACCATGGACCTCCTCCTCATGCTGCACATCTTCAATGACTATATTCTGTAAAAGGGGCCTCACCCCTTTGTATTCATTTATAATCTTATTTCCTTGCAGAATTTGCAAATGCTCATTTGCTTCTTTATATGGATATGGAGTTCGAAAAGAAAAAGAACAATGAGCTCCAGCTACTTCAAAACGCTGCTCAGCCTTTAATTTGGAAACTTCAAAGGTCAATAGCTCTATCATCCTAGCCAATTCATCTATTTCAGAATCATAGGATGAAGAGGATTCACCTCCCTGACTTCTCCTCTCGGCATCACCTTCAAGTCTCTCTGCAGCAATGATGTTTGCTTCTACTTCAAAGGCTGCAGTTTGCATTTCAGCCAAAGAAGTGCATCTTCTTTCTCTTAACAGTAGGCAGAACTGAGAATCAAAGGCATTAGCATAAATAATCATAGCAGAAGAAGGGGTGGGTCTTACTTCAGCTGGCATTCTACTGTACATATGATTAAATCTGATATTGAAATCAAACAGCAGCTCACCATCTTCTCTCTGCAAGTTCCCAAATTCATCATGATAAAAGAGCAGATCTTTATTGTTTCCCCAGTTCTTTAAAAATACATCATCTAGGGCCTCAATGTCTGCAATAGACCAAGGGGGTAATTTTCTGAACCATTTTCTAGCTTCCCCATCTAGGCTTTGAGCAAAAACCCTCATCCAGACATCCTCTTCATTGATATCCAGGTTATCAACATAGCTGTAAAAGGACTCAAGGTGCTCTTGAGCTGTTACTCCTTCTACACCAGTAAACTTTAGCATAAATTCTTGATAATCTCCTGCAAGCATGGCATTCAAAGGGGTAGGCTAGACTAAGGGCCCATAACTAGCAGCAACTATTCTTTCTATCTTTGTGAGGGCTTGCTGGCCTTCCATGACTGGGGTATACGAAAGGTATACTGGTGAACTGAGTGGAATAAATCAATGAACAGAATGATAGAAACAGAGGAATATGATGGACAGCATGGATGCTTCTTTCAACTAAGGTCTGAAAGGGAAATGAATGACTAAGGAGTTGTATGAATCTCTGAAGGCATTTCTACACTGGTAGAGATACATACAAATTCTTTAAGGCTTACCTGACCCTGATGCTCCTTTCTGCAAAGTCTTTCTTCTGCTTAATGGTCTTCTCAGGATCAGGCACTAGTCAACTGCTGATTTCTGAAGATATCTGCGAGCATGCTTCACCAGCTGTGCCAAAACTTCAATGTGGAGTCGCCAAATGATGGTCTTCCTCCAATGGAGTCGCCAGATAAATGATTACAACCAAAAACTGTGTTCAAACCTTGTCTATCATCAAAGCTTGAAGCTGTGTCATTCTCCCAGGGAAGCTGAGCTTCACTTCTCCTCTCCCCGGCAACGGCGCCAATTAATGTTATCACCCCAAGAAACTCTCCTAGGTTGTATATCATAGATGCTCGAGAACATTACAAACTCAACAAAAATGTTGGAAATAAGGTGGATGAATTAAACAAATGCTGCATATTCAAGCTAGATAACCACTTCTACTGTGCTTGACCCCACACATGGGTGAACACCCCCAGACTACAAGGCTTTAGACCACCAATTACTCACAGTTTTAAAGAAAATGTGATGATGGAGAACACTGATCAAACCAGCAGATGCACAGGACCCTGTGATGGCCAGCTGCAACGAGTTAAAAGTTTTGTAAATCTGTTTTCTAATACACAGACAGGATGACAACTCTCTGGCATTAAAATAACATAAACCTGCAAACAAATTCAATGATACATGTTAAATCCTAACACAGAGGTGGGATGATAGCCCCTCTAATGCTAAACATTAACAGCACATGAATAAATGCAAAACAGGCACAACCTGGAACAGAAGAAGAAGTGGACAGTGAGAAATTAACAGCAAAAGATGCTTGCATTAGCTGAAAATGAATACCAAACACTACAGGTGTCACAGCAGTTACAATCTCCAGAAGTTGAACCTTACAGCAAAATAACACTCATCCACCTATTGCATTCTGTCTTTTGGATATATATAGAGTCTGTTTACAAAATTGCTCTGCTAGGCAATGCATGGAGGTGTCTTAATGGACCACCAACCACATTTGTAATTAGATATGGTCTCTGCTGCAATTTGACTGCTTTAATGGATGATCTAGACCTTCTCTGGCATTTTGTGGTCCTTCTCGGGCAGATGCAGTAAAATATGAATGAAACCCATAATTATTTAATGCTTTAAACTGCTCGAGGTAGTCCTTTTTGTCCTCGACCATGTTGCTCTTTAAATGTAGTTGTTGAGATATTACTATGCAGGTACAGGGTAGCTGATAGCTTCATCCTTCCTCGGGCAACAAAGAGCAGTCAGGAGCTAAGGTTTCATGGCGGAAGAATGAGTAGGCCGAGAATAAATCTCAACCGTTGGATAGACAATAGGACAACGGAGATCACGTTAGAAGGAGCTATCAGGAAACAAATACGTGGGAACAACAAGGGCCATCAGATCTGGACACGCCAGATCGATGGTGATCACACACGCAAGTTGTGTGAGGTTTAAACAGTAGGGAATCGGCGGTTTCACGGGCGAGCGGTTTCCCCGCATCGCCTTCAACGTGATGGCAGTTTTCATATAACAATGTGAGATCCAATACCAAGGCGCCGCATGGCAGGCTAATACCACTACCCCCGCGGGTTAACAAGCACGCAGGTTGCGCGATTGGGGGGAAGCATCCACCGTCAGATCTCCGATGAATGGTGAGATGGCGAGGAAAGAGCACAAAGTTTAACGCGCAATAAAAGGGACGAAGACCATTGGATCACGGCAATCAACGGCTAAGACTTTAGAGCAATAGAGGGTTAATAATGGCGCAGGTTCATATTTTAAGCGCCCAGGCTGGGTAAACATGAATTTACGTGGGTTTACACAGGGTTTAAACGGGTTATTGAGATTTATAGTGTTTAAATAAAAACACTCGGGAGCTAGGAAAAGAATAGATTAAGCGGGGTTTACAAAGGCTTAGAGAGGAAATAGAAATAACCAGATTAAGGAATGGGATAAGGAGAATTAAGGGAAAGGAAGAAAAGTGGGGTACGGGGAGCTATGAGGACATGATCAGATTGAAAGGGAAAGAGGCAGGTTGGCCACTACAACTCCTTTTATCATAGAAAACCCGATCAAGCATGCATTTTGACCTTTAAATGTCGAGATCAATAGCAGCGCTAACAGGATGAAATCCTCCCTGTGAGGTTTCAAGAACCAGAGACCACTACCTGTCATACAAAACAAGATCAGCAATAATTCCTAGTGTTCCTTTGGGCATGGAGTCTAATCAAGCCTACACTAAAAGCTTGTAAAAGAACATATTTACAATGCTGAGGCCTAAAAGGCCTTAATTAACATAAACCTTCAAAAACCGCCCATTAAATGGGTCATCAAAAACTATTTCTCCTTCCATACTTTGCAGCATGAAAGTGTTTCTCCCCTGGATCTGAGAAATGACAAAAGGTCATGTCCACAGAGCATCGAACTTCCCATGATTGCCTTTCTTTTCCTTCAGTGCATCCCACTTAAGAACCAAGTCTCCAATTTGAAAATTGTCCATCTTTGCCTTTTTGCCAAAGGCTTCCTTGATTCTCTTTTGATGTGCTGCAGACTTTTCAATCAATTGATCTTTGATTTGATGCACTTCAGCCAAGTCATTAATCCTCTTTGCCATGTCATTTTCCTCATCTTGCTCTTCCTGCAAGAACTTGGCCACAGGGAGGGTCAACTAGATTGGGAATACAGCCTCAGTGCCATATACCAACTTGAACGGAGAATTCCCTATAGATTTCTTGGTGGTCACCCTGTTAGCTCACAATGCAAACTTCAGTTTGGAATCCTAGTTCCTTTTGTTGTCTTCCAGCAGCTTTTTGATTATCCTTATCAGGCTCTTATTGGATGATTCTTCTAGACCATTACCTTGAGGTTAATATGAGGTGGAATGCACTAGCTTAATGCCCATTGAGTCACACATTCCCACCAACTCTTTTGCCCTGATAACTAATTTGTGTGGATAGCCAAACTTGGTGAAAATGTTTTCTGTCAAGAACTTCATGACCACATGGTGATCAGCTTTCCTAGTAGGGATGGCCCCAATTCATTTAGTGAAGTAGTTAGTGGCTACTAAAATCCACCTATGCTGGCCACTAGAATGTGGATTAATTTCCCTTATGAAATCCAAACCCCACTGCTGAAAAGGGCCACTGGCATGTATTGGCTTCAAGGGTAAGGACTTCAACTGCTATTTTCCTTCAAACCTCTAGCACCTGTCACAAGATTTTACAAATGAAAAGACATCAGAAAACAGAGTGGGCCAATAATATCCAACTCTGAGGATTTTTTGGGTCGTGGTTTTCCAATAGTGATGCCCTCCACAGATGATGGAATGAAACTGATGCATGACCTTCGCAGATTGTTCTTTGTCCAGACATCTTAAAAGGATTCCAGAAGGATCCCTCCAATACAACAAGTTTTCGTGGATATAGAACTTGGCTGCCCTAAGCTTAATAGTCCTCGCCCGGCTTGAACTTAGGCCTGGAGGAACTTCTAGTTTTAGCAAAAATTGAGCTATTTTAGAATACCATTCACAAGAAGCTATATTTTCAGCCAACAACTGGTCATGTCCTACTATTGCTTCTTCTATCTGTCCATCCTCTGAATTTGTACCCACGTAGTTTATGTCAATTATTTTGTAATTTTCTTCAACCATCAACTAAGCAAGGCCCTGACCCTTAACAAGCTTGGTGGGCTTTAATTCTACGTTAAATTCAATAAGCTTTGCAATCCATGTGGCCCTTCTTCCATCAACATCTGGCTGCATTAGGACATCCTTTACTGAAGCAGAGGGCACATATGCAATTAACTTGGAGTGCAGAATGTATATTCGGAAAGCTTTTAAAGATATGAAAAGAGCATAAGCCTGTTTTTTGATGATATCATACCTTAGTTCATCATCCCTTAATGTTTTGCTGAAGAATGCCACTGGATGCTCTGAACCCTCATCATCTTTCTGCAATAGGACTGCTACAAGGGTTTCACTGGAAGCAAAGGAGAAGATATGGAAATCCTTGCTATAGTCTGGGCTGATCAAAGTGGGAGCTTCCATAATAGCTCTCTTGATGGCTTCAAAAGATCTTCTTGTTGGATCAGTCCATTTCATCTCTGATCCCTTTTTCAGCATAGAGGTGATGTGTTTTACCAATTCTGCAAAATTAGGAATAAACCTCCTTACAAATTTTATTTTTCCCAGAAAGGATTGGATGTCATTTTTTGATCTTAGGATAGACAAGGTCTGTATTGCTTTCACTCTCTCTAGGTCAATTTTGACACCTGCAACAGAAACAATGTGTCCTAACAACTTGCCCTCTTCTAAAGAAAATTGTGACTTCTTAGGATTCACCAACATCCCGAACCTTCTACACTTCAGAAACACCTTCTTCAAATGCTGGAAATGATCTTGATGGCTGCTGGAGTATACTGTTATATCATCTAGGTAGACAAGGAAAAACGTATCCTTCTCTCCTACAAATGTTATATCCATGGCTCTCTGAAAGGTAGCCCCAGCATTCATGAGCCCAAAGGGCATCTTAGAGTACATAAAAGTGCCCCAAGGAGTGGTGAAAGCAGTATTTTCTTGGTCATCTAGATGTACAACAACTTGGTTATACCCTGAAAATCCATCTAGGAAAGAAATAACTTTGGCCCCTGAGACTTTCTGTAGCAAATGTTCCATCTTTGGCAGGGGATAGTTGTCTTTCTTAGAGTATTTGTTTAGGTTCCTGAAATCAACACACAACCTGATTTCTCCAATTTTCTTCCTCACCACTACCTAGTTGGCTACCCACTTTGAATATCTTAGAGGAACTATGATTTTGGCAACCAACAACTTCTTGATTTCCTTTTCAATCAAAGGGAGGAGCAAAGGATTTATGGGTCTCAGCTTCTGCTTGAAAGGAATGGTGTCTTTCTCCAATGGGATCTTATGCTAGATGATCTTTTTTTCATAAGTTTTAAGGTCATTGTATTCCTAGCAAGAACATCAGCAAATTGCTTCATCAAGGTGCAGTACTCAGAGCTTTGGGCAGCAAACAAATGGGTGGACAAATTTATATACTTTGGATGATCTGGACTCCCTATGTTATGCCTATGGACTACAGACTGATCTTCTTCTTGGGCAATCTTATGAGGCACATCATTATGGTCAAACAACTTCTCTAGAGGCACTAGCCCTCTCAGTATATGATTGTTAGGCAACTGTACAATGTTGTCTTGGCCAATTCTATTCCTTAGCTAGGGCTGGGGACATCCCTTCAAGGTTTCATTCTCTTGATCAATTTGCATTTAAGAGAATTCATCAATGACTTGCAGAAAACCTGTTTACTTCATCATCATCCTCAAAGACTTTCCAGTACTAGACATTATCAAGCAAGGATGGTCTATATTTTACCTAGACTTCATAAACCAATTTAGGGGGCATGGGAGGGATGAACATGCTAGCAGACACAACAAGCTGATTTTTTACTCTAGGAATATATGAGATACAAAAGCTATCAAAAGATTCTTTGAGTCTCCATACCTCATCTCTGTATGCTTTCAACCTTGGATGCCTTGCTTGGAATGTTTTGTTCACTTGTTGAATGATGAGATCAGCATCTCCAAACACCTTTATGTCTCTGATTCCCATGTCTTTGGCAGCATTTAAGCCTCATACTATGCTATATTGTTGGTGACCTGAAAAGTCAGCTTGAAAGACAGATGTGTGCTTTCTTGTTTTGGAGACATCAGCCCCACTCCTGCTCCTGCAGTTTCCTTTGAACATGCTCCATCAAAGAACATATCCCAAGCTTTTGTCCCTGCTTCTTCCATGGCCTGGCATACTGGTTTCTTGAGCTGCACCAAGGCCCTATGGGATTCTTCAATTTGGAGAATACATGCTCCAAAATCAATGTCCACAGCGTAAATGGGATGATTAGTGGGGTACTTCTCATCACTGTTTATATAGGCCAGCTGGGCCTCCCTGTATAGTCTTCTGCTTTCCCCTCCAAAAACTAGGACGGTGGCATAAGACAAATCATTTTGCAATGTCCCACCAAACCTCTTAATCCACCCTCTGGAAAGTAACATACCAAACTTAGGGGGAACGTCTGCTACCACAATATCCATCATCATGCTTTTCATGGGCAGCTGAGTTAGGGTGATGACCAAGTCTTTGATTAACCCCATACATTTCACCTTCCTCAAATCAAAGGAGAACAATTCATGATAAGGTCTAGTAATATCAAGGCCTAACTATTCCATGACAGCTTTGGGCATCAGATTATGGCTGGCACCTGTGTCCAGCAAACAGTTGTGGAGGATTCTGTCATGAATGGTCAAGGAGACATAAAATGATGGGGAATTGTCATCAGCAGATTCAGTCATTAGGCTAAGCACAACTGCAGGTTTATCATCTTGTAAGTTCACATAGTCATTGGATGCTTGTGTGGCTTTTAGCTTAAGAGCATCAAGGATGGAATTCTTAAAGATCTCACTCTTTACAATTTTCTATCGGAGGTACAGATATTTTTAACTTCTGGACTTCTGATTCAAAACTGAAAAGGGAAGGGGACTTGTCAGGGCCTCTTACCTCTTGATCTGGTGCTTTCAAGATGGTGGGATTAGCTGCTGGTCACTTCTTCTTGTTGATCTGCTGCTCTGTGGGGACAGTAGCTCTTTGGGCAAGATTCTCTTTGGCATTATTTGTTCTTGACCTCAGGTTATACCTTTTCTGGTCTTCAGTTTACAAAACAGCTCCTTTGTCCCACTCATGACTAGTCTGGTCCTTGAGTAATGATTCTTCGTAGGCAGCTAATGTCAAAAAGGCAGCACTACCCTTGTCTTCCATACAATGAATCTCATCCTCTTCATCAAACTGTTCCTCCTCCAAGACTACATTCTGGAAAGGAGTCTTAACCCTTTGTTCTTCACTGGCCTCTTTGCCCCTCTAAATGATTTGCAATTGTTCATTTGATCTTCTGAATAGATTTGGATTTCTAGGAGAAAATGTATTAGGAAGCCTTACTTTCCCAGAACTCTGCTCAACCTTCAGTATGGATATTTCAACAGCCAATGACTCTATAATTTTAGTCATTTTATCTATTTCGGGTTCTGAAGATGAAGAAGAAGAGGAAGACTCACCTCTCTTCCTCCTTCTATTAGCATGTCCTTTGAGTTTCTCTGCAGCCATGATATTGGATTCCACCTCCAAAGTTGCGTCTTGCATCTTAGCTAGAGAGGCACATCTTCTTTCTCTTAACAACAAACAGAAATCGGAATCAAAGGCATTGGCATAGGTGAGTTTGGCAGAGGTGGAGGTAGGCTTTACTTCAGCTGGTATCTTGTTATACATATGATTGAACCTTTTATTAAAATTAGACAATGACTCCCCATTTTCCCTTTTCAGGTTGCCAAACTCAGTATGGTAGTAAAGTAGGTCTTTCTTATCTCCCCAATGCTTTAAAAACACATCATCCAATGCTTCAATGTTTACTATAGACCTAGGGGTCAGCTCTCTAAACCACTTTCTAGCCTCTCCATCAAGGCTTTGGACAAATACTCTCATCCACATATCATCTTCACTGATGTCTAGGTTATCAACATAGCTATAAAAAGACTCAAGGTGTTCTTCAGCTATCACTACCTCTGCACCAGTGAACTTAGGCATGCATTTCTGATATTCTCCTGCAGGCATGGCATTCAAAGGAATAGATAGGACCAGAGGTCCATACCTAGCAGCTATGATCCTTTCCATTTTGGTGGGTGCTTGTGGGCCTGCCAAGACCGGGGTAGATGGAAGGGTACTAGTAGTTTGGAAGGTAAGGAGTTGAGAAATGACTGATAGGGCTAAAGGAATATGATGGGCTGGAAGGGAGGTTTTCTTTTGACTAAGATCCAAAGGGGAACTTATTGAAAAAGGAGCTTTATGAATCTCTAAGAGTATTTCCTCACTGAAAGTGCTAGGCTCTGTATTCTCAACATGTGCATGCTCAGTTACAAGCCTTTCTTGCAAAAATACATAAGATTGTTTCAGCTTACCTGATCCTGATGCTCCTTTTTGTGATATCTTGCTTTGCTTGACAATCTTCTCAAGGTCAGGCACTGGGTCAACTGGGGATTTCTGAGGATTTCTCCAAGTGTGTCTCACAAACTAAGCCAGAACTATGATGTGGAGTCGCCAAGAGGTTAATCAAGGATAATTTTAGGGGCGAATGTTCGCCCTTTGGCGAAATTAAGGGGTTTTAAATTTTTAGTGGGCGAATATTTTGTATCATAGCACATTTTTACAAATCAACTCAAATAGCCCACCTTATTTTAAGGGAGAGGGTAAGAAAGGTAAATTTAGCCCTTGAAATTAGGACTTACAAACTTCCATTCGCCCATTTTCAAGAATAGGTTTTATTTAAGTGAATCCATTCGCCCATTTTCAAGAATAGTTTTATTTAAGTGAATCCTATGGGCCAAATACCATATTTATAAAAGAGGTATGGTAAATTAATAAAACATTTTTTATATTTACTTCATAAGTCACCTTATATACATGTAAGGGTGTAAAAAAATAAAAATATAAGTAAAGTGGAGGTAAGGTAAATAAATAAAACGTCTTTTTATACTTACTCAAAAGGTATGGTAAATAAATAAAAATATAAATAAACTAGACGTATCGTAAATAAATAAAACCTCTTTTTATATTTAGTCCATAACCCTCGTTCTATTTATGAAGGCTCAAGAAAGAGGTTTTATTTAAGTGAATCCTATGGGCCAAATACCATATTTGTAAAAGAGGTATGGTAAATTAATACACTCAAAAAATGGGTTATATTTAGGTGAAACCTATGGCCAAAATACTATGGGACAAATACCATGGACTAGATTGTTATTAATACCATGCAAAAAACCATTATTAACCATAATATTAGAATTAATAAAAATAAAAATGGCACATGGTATTGACCCATGGTATTCACCAAAATGGCACATGGTATTGACCCATGGTATTCACCTGGAATGTAGCCTATTTAAATGGGGGAATTAAACGAGCATGTAGCCTATGCTAAGATTCACTAGGACTTTACAAAGTTTTATTATTTAGTGAAAGACTCGCAAGATCTTACAAGATTTTATAAGTGAGTAAAATATTCTCCATGCCTGGTGAGAGATTCGCCAAAAAATTATATATACATATTATATTATTGATAAAATCGCCTTCCATTTTTCCTATATACCATGGAGATTCGCCCATTTATTATATTTATAAATTTAGGGGGGGTTCTTAAAATTTTCCCTGAGGTTAATCCTCTAGTAGAGTCACCAGATAGATGATTACAACCAAAAATGTGTCCAAAAATTGTCTATCATCAAAGCTAGATCTGTGTCATTCTCCCAGGGAAGCTGAGCTTCAATCTCCTCTCCCCGGCAACGGCGCCAATTATGTTAGGATTCCAAAAAACTCTCCTAGGTTGTAGCTCGAAGATGCCTGGTAACATATAGATTCAACTATTGTTGCAGGTTTAATGGAAGGAATGATGGTTTGGTTCAAGTCAGATAACCACTTCTACTTTGTTTCACTCTAGACATGCATGAACACCCTCAGACTACAAGGCTTTAGACCACCAATGCTCAGAGTTTTAGATATTAGGTGAATATGGAGAATACTAACCACACCAGCAAATACACAAGACCATGTGATGGTCAGCTGCAACTAGTAAAGAAACCTGTAAATCTAATCTATTAATGCAAAGACAGGATGACAGCTCTCCTGCATTAGATAGAAAGAAACCTAAGCAACCTATTCAATGATGTATTCGAAATTCTAACACAAAGATAAGATGACAGTAATCTAGTGCTAAACATCAAGAGATCAAGAACACAGCATATCAGGCACAAGCTTAGAATAGAGGAAAATGGACAGTGAGAAGTTAACAGCAAAAGAAGCTTGTATTTGCTGAAAATGAAGATGAGACACTGCAAGTGACAAAATGTCTACAGTCTCCAGAAGTTGAACCTTACATCAAATTCCAACCCTGATTACATCTTTCTTTTGGGTATTTATAAGTTTTCGTTACAATGGAACTCGGCCGTTTAGGTATGGAGGGGTCATAATTGACCACCAACTGCATTTAACCGCTTGATGGAGTCTCTGAATGAGGTGGCTTGTTTCAGTGGATGAATTCGATCTACTCAGGTGTTGTGTTGTCCTTTAGGCAGTTGGAGTGCTCGTACTGGTGGAGTCCATGACTGATAAATTCAGTTATAGGGTCATGCTTGTCCCTTTCTCCCTTGGCCATGCTTTCTATTAAATATGGCTGTTGGGGGTCTGATAGCCATTGATGATGGCAGAACTGGTCATCTCCTTCTTTCGGCAACAGAATGGTCAGAGGACGTGGAATGCATGGGTGGGTGGACAACTCGGGTGAGCGAGAAGAATGGTTGTTAGATTGGGGAAATGAACGGTGGAGATGGCTCGACGGAGGTTATCGCCTGAGGTGAGAGCAGGGTGAGTGGGGGCTATTAGATCTCCAGCAGACAAATCGGACGATCATCGGGCTACGGAGCTGCATGGACGTTTATCGGGCGGGACGGATTGGTTGGGCGGTAATGATACTCATCGCACCGCTTTCAGGCGTAAAGTGATAAAAGTCTGGGGCCAAGCGATTCCATTCAACGATCGACACGTAGCAGCGGATGAGAGAGAAAAACAGCTCTCATCGCGTGCCATCACTCGATTAAGTTGCCGGCGTTATGAAAGCGAAGACCGTCAAATCTTGGCAGAGATGATCTGACATCGGAGAGTGGTAGAGCGGGTCACCTTTATCAGGTGCGATGAGAGCCATTGGATCGGCGGGGTGATCAATGGTGGGGATGCGGCACGACGAGTTATGAACACACGAAGACATATGGTAGGGTTTTATGGTTTATTTGGGGTTTTGCGCTTGGGGCTAAGGTCAAAGGGAGTTACTTTTTCGGGTTTAGGAGGCAAATAGGGGAACGGAGGTGGTGGAGAGTAAGCGAGGTGGGAAGAAAAGGAAGAATGACCAAAAGTGAGGCCCCTTTGAAGACACCACCCAATAGACCAAGCTTTTCTTTGACATTAGAAAGTCAGCACTGCATAGCAGGGCTAACATGTCCCATCGACGGACCTTCAAACCTGATTTCATCAGGAAGGAGCGAGGTCTCGAGCGCACTCTTCGTGGCCTCCAGGTCCTTCGGTATCTTGGCTTTCCCCTCCCACGGGCGGATGTAGGGGGTTAACTTTATCATAGAAGTCACTTGGGAGACATTCTCCACCTCATCGTCCTGCACCTCAATTTGGGCGATCAGAACTTGCAAGTCCTCCTCCTCCTCCTCCTTTGTTTCAAGGGTAACGGCTTTGCCCTTCTCTGCCAATGACAACTAAATAAACTGTGGGTTCCATGGTGATACACGGACTGGTCCCATTGTTTTCTTGTCTTTCTGTGGTCGCCATATGTATGGTGACTTTGGAACTTTTGGTGCAGCTGCCCCCTCTCCAGGCTCCTCCTGGACCATACGGGGCTCCGGGGTAACTTCCACAAATCGCACTCTTGTTCTCGCAGCCGTCATCATGTCTTCAGTTGAGGATGGTAAGCGTACGCGATGCTCAGTGCACTGTACTTGCTCAATTATCAAACAACCAAGTGTTTCCCTATGGCTAGCCCTGGTGGTTTTATAGCATCTTTTGAATTTGAATTCGACCCTTCCCCCCACTTCTGAGTCATTAATGTATTTTTGGTGGCATATCGTCCCAAATCTAGCTCTTAATTTGTGTCTTAATTGCCCGCCGCCTACTCCTTTTTGCCTTAAATTGGACCTCTTGTCATGAGTAGTGATACCAACGGTCACCTCCCAGCCTACTTGCATAGCAGCATAGCTCCATATGCGCAGCTGTGACCCCTGTGACATACCAATCCTACACGCAACCTCCTTGTCACATAGCTCCCATATAGACTCTTTTATAGTCCCACGCTCTCTTTCAACTGCTTGCAGCGCTAAGACTGTGCTTCCTACAGATAGTTAGGTGGTCACACCCAAGATGTGAGGCTTCAAGTCACCTTTCAACCTAGTTCGCAGGCCTTCCTTAACTACCCTTTCGCCAACCAGTGCCTCACGTTCTTCCTTAAATGATGTGCTCCCCTAGTTACTTTGTCTAATAAGGTGTGGTCGCAGCCATGGTAGTAGAGCCAGAAGTTCTTGGCGACAATCTTCTAATGCGGTGGTATGGGTTCCCGTATCTTGTCCTGCCCTTCCGTTGCCGTAACATGTTTGTGCGATTTCAGTTTCCAGTTTTCTGATTTCCACGTCGATTAACATGCTTTTTTGCTTCAATCATACCTGAGCTTCTTCGAGTTCATGAAGGTTCAAGTTCCCTTGCCGAATGACTTCTTGTAACTGCATAATTCCTTTACCCAGGTCCTCGTGTACTGTCCTAACTGCAGGACTGTGGTATGGATATTCTTCTCTGCTTTTATGGTTTCCGCTCCTCTCGCCAGTGTTGGAATCGCTTCCGCGCTCCGGTTTTTGCTCATGGTCCTATAGGCCCATCGAACCACTGCTACACGCAGGTCCCCGTCAGTGCATCTCGCCTAGTGAACTTCGTTCATGGTTCCGCATAACTTTTTGAATGCTCCAACTTGGAATTTTTTTCGCTTTTCCTACTGCCACATCTGGTTCTAATTTCGATCCTTAGTCTGGGACGTGCTTGCACATCACACATCTACACCCATCGACACAGGTGGGTGCACAAGTTGCTTCGTCCTGGCCACTCGGCTCTTGTTTGACACTGGGGACTTCCAAACCATAAGCGCATCTATCTTCTACATTCACACCAGTTTCCAATAGTATTCTGATGTGTACTCCACCATCATGCAGGTGTTGTGCGCAACGCCCATTCCAGCGCATCGTACCACTGTTGTTCCAGTACTACACTTTCAAATTTGTCTAAGAATTCATCCACCACTGTTACCCCATTATATGTTGGCAGTTCCCTTGCTTCTGTCATCATGCACTGCAGTGATCTAATCATCATGTTGCAATTCAACATTGTCACTTCGTGCAACCAGTTCTACCAGCGTTCTAATTCTTCATCTGAATCCGAAGTACAGGAAATGTCTCATTCCCATGAAATTCTCCCATCTACAGTCGGGTTCACCCAATCTTGGTCTTGCATCGTTATCTAGTAAATGAAATCTAGCTCATCATCACTATCATCGTCGCACACAGGTTCAGTGTAGTGTGCTCCTTCGGCTAGATCTAGTGGAACTACTACGCGTAGGGACTTTTTTTCGAATATCATCTTCCGCTTCTTCAGGTTGATGACTCCATTCATCTCAGTGACCCAGTCTATTGCTAGCAACACAGGATAAGGATTGCTGTCATCAACAATCTCTATCACTTCAAATTCCATCTGCATGCTCGTGCCTTCGATATCTACTGTTACTCCTTGTAACCTCCCCATGGGAAAAATCTTCTGTTGGTTCGCCATTCGTAATGGAATAAGGGACCACTGCAACGCAGGCCTACCCATGCGTTCCCATGTCTGCTTTGGTAACACATTCACGTCCGAACCCAGGTCTAGGATTACCTGATCCATTTCATATTCGCCAATCTGCACCATCAATCTCATTTCCCTCCCGGTGCGCAATGCATGCTTTCCCATTTTTCCAACTACGCGTGATTCCCCTGACCCTTCACACCTAGTTATCAACTCCTGTAGTCCTTTAACTACCTTATTGTTGCGCAACAGCTTCATGCATGTCTCTAAAAAGGTAGTAAGCATAAAAGGATCCATTCCTGGCTCTAGTTGATCCTTACTACCTGAAGTAGAGACCTCTGTGAAGCTCTTCTTAACTTCCATAAACGTCTCCTTTACACTTTCGAAGTCAAACTCGGGTTCCTTTGTAGGAGCCTTGCGAACCCATGTATCTTCCTCAGGCTTCTTCCCCTTATCTTCCCCTGTGGTCATGCCACTTCTGAGCATCATGTTCACATTGGGGTCTTCTTCACGCAGTTCAAACCTCATCATTTAGATATTTTGAGTCAGAGTAGGCTATAGTACCCCTTTCTCGCGCATCTGTGCAATCAACATAGGACAATCTACCATTTCATGATCAAACTGAGCACAGTACGAACAAGATATTCTCATTGGGTTGGTACAATCGCGAGCATAGTGCCCTAGTCCTCCGCAATTATAACATATTAACTGTCCGCGACCCCTTCCTGGTCCCATTCCTCCTCGTCCTCGACCTCAGCCTTGAAATCTAGCATGCGCCATCCCCGTAGCTGGGTTGAGGCCTCGCGTTTTTTTCTGCATTCTATATGCTGGGGTCCGCTCCATCATTAACTCGTAGCTGCGACAAGTACGCTCGTCGTGGCCCACCGATCTACAAAAATTGCAAAACAGTTGTTAGGGAGTCTGTGTATACTTCTGCAACAAGTGACAATTATCCGTTGTGTGCTTTCCTCCTATTTGACAGATTGCGCACCATAGCGCGGGTGTCGCACTTGGCCCTGCCTATGCTTCTAGTCTTAATGGCATTGGCCCCCCTCCTGCCAAGTAGTTCGTGAATACTAGACAGTGGTCTTTGTCATGGCCCTGGCCTTTGCATTTTATGCACCACACTTCTTCGTGCGCCTCTGGCCATGGTGCCCTATCCTACTTCAAACTCTACATCTCCAAGCATAGATTCTATAGTTGCACGTGGATTTGTTGGACTCCCAATCCCGAATCCTGTATCGGTGTTTCATGCAACCTCATTGCCATTTCCAATGCTTCAGCCTAGGTTGAAAGCTTCTGCTGTGACAACGTCATCCTCAGGTGTGGTGTCAAAGACGCCACAAACCATGCACGATGTTGCACATCCATTAGCATCATATTAGCCTCGCAGATCGTACTCTTCAGCCTCTGATCCAAATCCCAGGGGGTCTCGCTTGGAAGCATCGCGATTTCTTTAAATCTGATGATTAACTGTGTCTCTAATTTCGGCTGGCTAAATTCTCTATTTAGTGCATTCTGGATCTCTTTTATTCCTCCATTTGGGTAATCATTAGAGTGCTTGATATACCATGTCAGTGCATGATCCTACAGCATGCTCACTAATGTGGCCTTCTTAATGTTGTCATTCGTGACCCCTTGTGCTTCCCACACTGCTCTTACCACGAACTAGAACTGGTCCGGATCCTCATTCGCTACTCCTCTGAATTCAGGTAGCTTGATTGTGCTCGCCATGCTGAATTACGGGTTTGGTGGAGCTGGGGTGGATGAAGATGGAGGTGAAGTAGGTGAAGCGGGTGATGGCATAAGTGGAGGTGATAACTGCAGAATGCGTTACCTTATCAAACTGACCACACTCCTCGGAGAAGCCCGAGCGAGCTCTTCCTCGCTCTCTCACGAAGGTGAAATTAAGGGATTGTTTCCTAATTCCTCGATACCTTTGCGGATCTTTCCACTCTGCATCGTTCTAAACATTAATGTATTCGCATAACCCACTTTTCACATAATAGCATCTTAATCCAAGTATTCAACGATTTAATGTACTTACCTCACGATCCCTTGAGAAAATGTCGTTCTGCTTCGCTATAGCTCACGGTCATGTCTACCGCGAACTTAGTGATAAATCCCCCTATTATCCAATTGAGCCAATGGTCCATAGCTCATGCGATATTATCCTCTGATGCCTCTAGTCTTCGCACTGACTCCGAAGTCCACACTATCGGTTGGTCGAGCTTGTACCTTCCCTGGCTGCCGGCTAACCTTGCGATCCACTCATACAGTTCAGAAGGGAAGGATGTGAAGAAGATCTCGTGGATTTCCGTATACACGTAACGATCCACCCGCGTTTCTTGGATACCTGCGGAGTTCTATTTTCTTGTGTCATTAACTTGTGAAGCTTCTTGTCCAACCACTCTTCAATTTCCTTCTTTGTTGGGTTCCAGTGGCATGACATCAGACATCTTTTAGGCAGATCCTGGTCCAAGCAACGGAACCATTTGTTGGCTACGTGGGGCCTAACCCAAGTTCAACGGTGACTTTAGCCAAGCAAATCCCGGTACTACCGAACCTTTCAGCAACAATCCATGGTGCGTATACTGAGGTCTCACCTGAAGTAGTATGGGAGGGTGCTAGAACCAGCTTTCCGAACCCTAGGGATGTCTTGATGAAGTCTGGGAAGTTCACGGACTGATCCTACGCACTGGAGCTACTCCGCGCAGTCATCTGTCCTTCATAGTTTGTGCGACTACTTTCAAGCAGATCTATAAAGAGTGCGAAGAGGTGCTATCTAGATCCTTTATCCTTAGTGTGTTATTATTATAGATCTTAACTTAATTTCATATACCCAATATTCTTATTAATCATTCAATTTTCATAGCAAGTGTGCGCAATCATAAAACCATAAAGAGATGCATAAACATAGCAAGAGTATAAACAAACAATATTTCATAATCAAGTTATCTTTTATTAATTCTCTGTCCAATTACAATCCCAACTTCGGCCTGTGCACTCAGTTGCAGGGGTCTGTGCACACAACTGCGGACTCTACCAAGCCTCTGCACACTCAGCTACAGAGCCTCTTACTACTACTACAACCCAAGACTCAGACTTACAGATTCAGAGCTCATTCATCATCCAGAAACCCATATATTTCTCAAATCTAAGACCCCTTTTACACTTAGAGCCTCACTCTATTTATACAATCCCATGGGCCGCGGACCACGGGTAGGCTAATGCATTCTATATTAAATTACATTATTTTAGGGCGAACAACCCTAGACTCTCATGCTCCGCGCCCGCATTTTGCAGGGTCTTTACATTACATTGACCAAAACCTCGGGCTTGAAGCCCCAAAAACATGCTATGAGGGGATCCACTACCCAACAAAATGTAAATTTAATGTTAATAGTTAGCATTGCTTCTCAAGGGGTTACAATTGATCTAGTTGGTTGTTCTGCACCCTGACCCTCATATTAAGACCAACCATTAAGACCCTGAACTCCTATATATAACACCAACCAACCATTGAGATTCAATTGGATTTCTTCTTGAAGCTCCTTTGAAAGATCCACTTCCATACAAATTATCAACAAGAATATCGACAAGCTTTTGGGATTGTTATTCCCAGAAATTTCCATATGTTATTGCGAATGCAAGGAAATGTGGATCATCCCAAAAGACCAAGGGGAGATGTGGCAAGGACCTAGACTGGAACTTACCTAGGGATGTGCTTTCTGGATTGAAATCAAATGTCCATTGATTCATATATAGCACTTTTGGGCCCAGAAAACAAGGGGCACTCTGGAATATTAGATCTTTGTCTTCCTTGAGCTGGAAGATGAAGGGAATGTATTTCCATCCACAAAGAAAGAATTTGAGGGATCTTTGCCTCAATGAATGTTGATATTATCAATGAATGTTTTATGACCCTGTGACTCAACCACTGGCCCATGGACTTATGATGCAAGGCCTAGGGACTGGAAATCATAACACACTACAAAAGCACAACTCACAACAATAATTGCAATTAAATTTAACACAACAGAAAGACACAACAATTATTTTCCTCTTTATTAGGTTGAAGACATAAAACCCTTTCAAACTCATTCCATAATACAACAGTGTCTAAGCCTAAACTTCTACACTCTCACAAACATCTACAACCATGGCCAAAGACCTCTTTACACTTCTACACCTAGAGAACCAAAAGTCTGAATTACATGGAACTTTGAAATATGTAGTGATTCGTAATTGCTCAACCTTTGACCAAGTCGATTCACCAATATGGACCTTCATTGTTTTTGCGGGAATAAAAAATTATATCTCTTGTTTGTTGTGTGACCATGCATTAATTCTGATTGTTTAATACTTGTAGATTGTAATTAAATACAAAAAATAGTGTTAAAAAAGTTTATCATAAATCCAATAATAACACAAGAATTTTACTCTTTAAACCCATTTGGGAAAGCCACCAAACAAAATGACCTATGTCTCATTTTTATTTTATTTTTTATTATAAATGTAGATTAAGTTAAAGCTGGAACAAAACTTTGAAACTATGTACCTATATGACTAAGGTACTCTTGAACCATCAATGTCGAATGGTGAACTCTGAAATTTTGCTTACCTTGAATGATTCCATGAACATATGCCCAAAACCAATGCTCGGATTTATAAATGTAAATTTGATGTTAATAGTTAGCATTTCTTCTCAAGGGGTTACAACTGATCTAGTTGGTTGTTTTGTGCCCTGACCCTGATATTAAGACCTAATTATGCCCTTAAAAAGGTTTCTAATATAAAGACCTAAGTATGCCATTTCACCGAGACTAGTCAACATCGATATAAAATTTCCTCATCATGGAAGTTTTTTCAAGAAGGTTAGACCCATTGCAAGCAGATTGTGAAAATGTTTGGAATAACTTAGAGTAGATGTGCACAAAATCCCTAGTATCATGATTTCCTTTGTTTTTAGTGTGGTACAGGAAGGGTTCGTACATTCTAATAATGATGTGGAGGTAGGGGTTGCCTTCCTATTCTAATCCTTTTGAAACCCCTCGAGCTCAAATGGAAATTATAATATGATATATAGTAAACAGTAAAAACAACAGTAAGTCAAACTGCAAAGTGTAACAATGGGTATTTGACAAGGAATCCATAAATATATTTAGCAGCTTGAAAATTTCTAAAAGACATATATATAATATGCAGAAAAAAGAAGAAGTAAGAATACAAGAAAAATAAATTTGATTACAATAAATAAATAAAACTACAGGCATAAAATGACAGTAAAAAAGCAAAAAAACTGAGTAAAAAAATAACAATCAATAATTATAGCCAAAACAAATGATGTCCTCGTCGAACCTGCCAAGAAAAGCCCCAAGTAACAAGTGTTTGTCCACACAAGCAACCCACGCAACACCAAAATGTCAGTTTTTGCGACGCAAACCAAAGCGAGTTTTTACGAGGCCTTTAGCTGTAAATTGGAAAAAGTGATGGCACCCCATAAAGAACAGGAAGGATAAGGGCACTCATGTTCCAACACATTGGAGTTACCTTAAACACAGACTTGTGAGAAGGAAGGATAACACCGCTGGTTTGGAGGAAGGATAGAGAACCCCTATTGAGGCAACATAACCACATTTCAAAGTGACAAGTTTTTTTGTTATTTCATTTGATAGAACACATGTGTTACACATGCAAGGCATGAAGGACATGTGACAAATCCCCTTCCCTAGGTGCCGTTGCATTCTAAGTGGCCATTACAGCTACATTCTAAGTGGCCATTAGATTTGTTAGACTCGTGGATCACTTAATCAATTTTTCTCAGTGAATGTTCGCAGGTACAAATTTTGTAGCATTTTAACTATGCTCTAGTGTGAACTGTATCCTTCTGCATGCGAAGAGGCCTAAACTCCAAGATCTGCATGAGGTAGACTTTGTGGCCCTTCCAGGTATTTATATATCTGCAATCCATTCCTTTCGTTTTGTAGCATTCACTCAGGTAGAGGCTTTACAAGAAGACTAGAAATGGGCTGCGAGACTCCACCCTCGACAAGTCTTACTACAGTCAATTTATTTTTGGTAGGGAGCCCTACTAGAAATAGCATTCTCAATCTAACAAGGAGAGTTAACATGTGATCCGGATTTAAACAGGAATGCAAAAAATTACAGAGATAACCATAAACACAGAGATGCAGCAGAAATAATACTTCATTTCATTAATGTAAAATAATGAAATATGCTTACAAACAGAAATGGAAATGAACCAGCTAGGGCGATGCTAGCTTATCTCTAAGAAGAGATGTGGTGGCTACATGCCTCTGAACAATGTTACAATGAGGCTAGAAGGCCTATTTATTTTTTAGAAACAATGGAAAACCCTTAACATTCCAAAACCTAACCCTAGAAGATGAAACTCCAAATTATGGGCCCCATTTGGGTAAATTGGTACATCAATTTCCCAGGGTCGTAACTTTGGCACCCGATCTCCGTTTGACACGTACAATAGCTCGTTAGAAAGATCTATCCGAGAAATATAACTTTGAAAGAGAAAAATTAGACCATGGACCCATGTTGCTCCCATATTTCCCAAAAAACATCATTTAGGGCCTCAAAACAGCTCCAAAAGTTCTAGACTGAAAAACTACTAAAAATAGTAAATTATGCTATAATTAAGGAAACTAAAAAACTGAAAGAGACAGTCATGGGGGTCCAATTGGGATAGGTGGGTGGCCACCAACATCCACCTAGATCATTCCTCCCCCCTTAGGAAGCAATGGTCCCCATTGCGTTGAGTTCCTCCATCTGTTGAACTTGGTCCCTGGTGAGCTGTTCTACAATCTCGGATGTGTCCAGTAATGGTGGGAAGCATGGTCAAGGGCGGTACACATTGAATACTCGGTGCAATCAAAGGAATGGGGGAATGCTATGCTCCAAAGCATTATTTCCTGTAGCCTTGGTACTGGTGTAAGGACCATGTCAAAGTGGTCTGAGCTTCTGATGGGCTCTTGTAAGGCGTTCTTTCTGCAGATGCAACCAAACTTTTTCACCCACCTGAAGCTTGTGTGGTAACCCTGTGGGTGAGGAGAAGTTGTTCCTGTGTTCTGTCATGACTGTATCCCTTTGCTGCTGCTTCTGCGTGGAGGAACCCTTCATGGGGGTCATGGATGTGGTAACGATCTTCCCCTTACTTTGGGAGTGAACTAGATAGAAAATGAATTTCCTAGTCTAGGAGATGAGCTTGCTGCCTTTCTTGGCAGTGATTAAAGAGGTGGCGGTAGGTGGGGATACCTCCAGTATCCTGTATAATGAATTACACAAATAAATAATGACAGCACGAGGCCTTGACTCATACACAACATGTCGCTTCCACAAGTATGGTTGGCCTAATAATACATCACAAACATCCAGAGGTATAACATCACACAATACCTCATCTGTGAAGGGTTTTGTCACACCCCTGCACTGGCGGTACTCTTCCAACTACACTATAGTGAGATGCGGCACTACCAACTGTTTTCTTTTCACCAATACTTATTATTGTAGACTACGCCTAACATTCCATACTTAGTTTATTTTTTTATTACCAAGTATTATCTTTGTCCTTTATACAGTGAAAGCCCATAACATTCACATAAATAGCATTATACAATAGAAATGCACAACAGTATAAAGGGAGGGGCAACTCCCTGCAATATGAGTATGCCTAAATCAATATATATATATAATATTCTCTTATAAGTACAAGTTAAATCTTGGGAAACCCCAAATTTACACTTAGCCAAATTTCCAACTTCGGTAAACTTGGTTGCCCAGCTCATCGGCGCCTCCGCATGGTCACCGCATGACTCACCAACCCTTCGTTCACCTCGTCGCACGATCGTGTTGTTTGCCCAACTTGGGTGTGCCTCGTTGTAACCAAGTCGCCACACACGGGCGCCTCCACACGAGCCACGCTTTCGTTCACAACCTCAACACTTCACTGTTTCCACCGTTTCGTCATGCACGGCGCGCCCTACCTAAGTCGCCCGTCTGCACGATTCTTCGTTTTGGCGTGCACGGCGCGCCCTCGCCCAGCCACCCGTCTGCACGTCCACCCAAACTCGTTCACCCGAACAACTTCACCTGAGTCGCCACATGACTTCACCCGGGTCGCCACATGACTTCACCCAGTTCACCCAAACGACTTCACCCGGGTTGCCCGACGACCTCACCCGACTCGCTCGAACGACCTCACCCGGTTCGCCCGAGTGTCCTGCCCGACGGCCTCGCCTGAGTTTTGCCTGAACGACCTTGCCCGAGTTCTGCCCGCCGACCTCGCCCAAGTTTTCTGCACGAGTTTTTTGCCCAAGTTTTCTGCACGAGTTTTTCGCCCAAGTTTCTCACCCGAGTTTTTCACTTGAATTTTCTGAACGAGTTTTCCACCCAAGTTCCACCCGTTGTGTGGGCTCATCCACGCACCGCAGAACTCCTTGTTCGAACTCATGTTGATCGAATGATGATTTGCCTCCAGAAACCATCCACTAATATATACGGGCACGTGGCGGGTTATGTCACCCGGTCGACCCACGCCCAACACCCAAGCTGACTTGTTCAACATGTTGCCTTCGCCCGAGTGGAGGGTCGGCCCGCCCAACTCGTGGGACCGCCCTCTCAACTCGCCCAACATCATATAAACTCACCCTTGGTTTCTTCATTTTGCATTTCACACAAGTCCTTCGCACGGTGGAGTCGCCCTGCCCGTCATACGGACCGCAGGTCCATACATCCTCCCCCACTTGAAGTCATTGTCGTCCTCGACAATATCTCATCCTAGCAACCATCTGTCACCAAGATATCCACCCCATCGGTATGTAATACACCCCATCGGTATGTCATACACTAGAGAATCATCTCAATCCATGATCATCAACCATCCTATCACAATCTCCACATGCTGCTCCCCATCGTGGAAGGCTGGCCCCTCCATCTCAAGCTACATGCTTCCTGCAACATATCGTGTTGACCTCATCATGTATCGTCCTCGTGTGAACTACTGCCATGATACTCCAACATAATGCTAACACATCTCTATACACTTCCGGACCCCATGTTTGAACTAGTTGGGTAGCTAATCCAACTGTCATGCTCAAACCATGAGAGTGAACATCCTCATGCCATCATCAGTCGTTTCTCTGAACATCCCGTCACATCCTCAACTCGATCAAGAATCCATCTCCATACAAGTGTAAGCCATGCTCAGGTCCATGAAGTAGTCTCCATCCCATCTGCAACATGTTGTCCATGATGTTTTCTATCCAACAACATCATCCATCTACAAAACATCCATTTCCTCAAAGTGAAGAGATCTCCTCATCAACCCCGACTCTCGATGTGCCACATCTAGGCCCATGAAGTATCCCCCATCATCTTTGCAATGTGCCATCCCTCAAGTCTGTCATAGAAACAAGTATACACCTGTCTCATCTATCCATGTGCTGCCCATGATCATAGATCAATCAAATCCCATGTGTCAAACGTGGTTGAGTCTTGGCTCCACCCATGCCCAAGTGTTGCCACCAAGGCATCATCATCGTTGTAACTCTATTACTCCAAAGTCACAACAATCTCATGTCATCATGAGCTCCATGAGTCATCTCCAACTAGCACTCTAGCAAGCATACAAATCTCGGCCCAAAGGTCTCTGCAAGATGCCTCAACTCTCCATGTAGTAGGAATGCTCCATAGTCCGCTCACAATTCCATCCAAGTCCATGGCCTTGTTGTACAAGAGTGCACAACCTCTCCATCGGCTCATAAGTAAAACACCTCCATGTCACAACAACAAATCCACCTGCACAACATCCCTGCCTTGGCACTCCTCATTGGATGCCCATATGACACTACAAGTGCTCCTGAATAATGTCCCTGCATAGACTCCCATGCTCCATGTCTCCAACCTGATGTCCATGACTAAGTTGCTCATGTAGTCCAACCAAGTAGACCCATCACAACAATTGGTCATCCTTATCCAAGTCTGCAATCTTCGGTCTAGTGAACTCAGTCACCCAACCATACCATCATCATGAGTCCCTTCCATCATAGCTCCCCCACTAAAGGTTCCACCAAGACTATCTCTTGGTCTTGGCCATGAGAAGTCCACCCAAGTATCACCATACTCAAGAGCGTGCCCTTCAACCTGTCCATGAGTCATGTCGGGCACTTAGCCAGTTCTCCATGTGGCTAAAGCATGACCTAATCCTTCGCAATGATCATCATGTTCCTCCCTTGTCACAAGCCTTTATACCTTCTACCATAAGGTCGCAAACAACCCCAACAAGTCCTGCAACAATCAACAACCCTTGCTTCTCCATACAAGGTCTCATTGTAGACATCCATGGTAAGATCCTCCCTAGCTTCGACAAATTGATTTTGCTCCTCCCTGCATACGATTCATCTACCAAATGCTCAAATGAAACACAAGTATCAATAGTACTTACATCATCATCATGAGGCTCCTCCATGTGAGTATCCTCATCCATCCATGTCTGCAAACTGCACGATCCTGGTCCAACTTGATCAATCTCAAGTTCATCCTCCATCGTTGTCACATCTGCAACATCTTCAATCATCACGGCTTCCTCTTCCTTGTCAGCACAATCTGCAACTTCATCTTGCTCCATTTTCCAACCAAGTTGAAGAAGTTTGTCTTCAACATTCTTTTCCAAGACTTCAAGTTCCTTTCGAATTCGAGGGTTCTCTTCTTTCAACGGCTTCAACTTGTATAAGGTAAGCAAGAGCTTCCCTTCAAATTCTTCCAAACATGCCATGCCTTGTCGTTCAGCTTGGCTTAAGCACAAAGCTTATCCTCTGCTAAACCTATTTCACCATTCACCTGAATCACCCTGATATTCCACCTATCACCTGCAAAACTTGAACTCCTTACCAAGTCTTCGGTCTTCGTAGAATCAGCTCCTTGATTCAGCACACCAGCTCTGATACCAACTATCACGCCCCTACACTAGCGGTACTCTTCCAACCACACTATAGCGACGTGTGGCACTACCAACCATTTTCTCTTCACCAATACTTACGATTGTAAACTATGCCTAACATTCCATACTTGTTTATTTTTTCATTACCAAGTATTATCTTTGTCCTTTATACAGTGAAAGCCCATAACATTCACATAAAAAACATTATACAATAGAAATGCACAACAATATAAAGGGAGGGGCAACTCCCTGCAATATGAATCTGCCCGAATCAATAAATATATAATCTTCTTTTATAAGTACAAGTTAAATCTTGGGAAACCCCAAATTTACACTTATCCAAATTTCCAACTTCGGCAAACTTGGTTGCCCATCTCGTCGCTGCCTCCGCACGGTCGCCACACGACTCACCAACCCTTCGTTCACCTCGTCACACCATCGTGTTGTTTTCCCAACTTGGGCGCGCCTCGTCGTAACCAAGTCGCCACACACAGGGGCCTCTGCACGAGTCACACCTTTGTTCACAACCTCAACACTTCACTGTTTCGTCGTGCACGGCACACCCTACCCAAGTCGCCCGTCTGCACGATTCTTCGTTTCGGCGTGCACGGCGCACCCTCGCCCGGCCGCCCGTCCGCACGTCCACCCAAACTCGTTCACCCAAACAACTTCACCCGAGTCACCACACGACTTCACTCGGGTCGCCACACGACTTCACCCGGTTCGCCCGAACGACTTCACTCAGGTCGCCCGACGACCTCACTCGGCTCACCCGAATGACCTCATCTGGTTCGCCCAAACGACCTCGTCCAAGTTTCTTGCCCGACGACCTCGCCCGAGTTCTGCCTAGACGACCTCGCCCGAGTTCTGACCGACGACCTGACCCAAGTTTTCTACACGAGTTTTTTACCCGAGTTTTTCAACCGACTTTTCTGAACGAGTTTTCCACCCGAGTTCCGCCCGTCTCATCCACGGACTGCAGAACTCCTTGTTCGAACTCGTGTTGATTGAATGATGATTTTCCTCCACAAACTGTCCACTAATATATATGGGTGGGTGGCGGGTTATGTCACCCGGCCGACCCATGCCCAACGCCCAAGCCGACTCGTTCAACATGTTACCTTCGCCCGAGTGGAGGGTCGGCTCGCCCAACTTGTGGGACCGCCCTCTCAACTTGCCCAACATCGTATAGACTCGCCCTTGGTTTGTTCATTTCGCATTTCGCACAAGTCCTTCTCACGGTGGAGTTTCCTTGCCCGTTGCACGGACCACAGGTCCATACAGGTTTGATGTTGTAAGGAAGGCGGCACTGCTGGCGAACTCGAAGATCTCATCCTAGGTGAAGCCACCCGATATTGTATGGCTACAGGTGTGGTGTAGTCACTAGGCCTAACCGCTTCACGACCTCTGCTAAAATGAGGTTCTTTTGGCTATCGCTGTCGACAATGAATTGCAGCGACGAACCCTTCACCCACATCTGTGAGTGGAAAAGATGCTCCCCCTCCCCTGGATTTTCGGGCTCATTCTTCTGGATCTTGGCGGTGGCAACAGTGGCACTGGGCTCCACGTCAATGACCTGCTTCCATTTGCCATTCCCCTTGTCGGGTTCTGACTCAGAATCAGAACATGCATCTGATTCGGAAGCCTTCAGCTCGGCCACCAGCGATTGCTTGGTCTGACACTCATTGTGTTGTGAATGGGGCTCTTGTAGAGACCAATCCAGGGTTCTAGATTAGACTAAATTTAATGTCAACCAAGGTAGGTAAACTTAGAGGCACATGTCTAAATTTTATAGACCTAAAAGGATCTAATCTGTCTAAATAAGTGTCTAGTATGACAGGCTACAACACTCTTTTACAAGAGATTGAAGTATATTTCCTTTCACAATTTAAACACTTATATCATCTAATTTAATTAACTGTTCTAAAAAAACATAGTGTTATTAGTCTGAGTTCTCAATCCTCTTAAAAGGATATAATTCACAAAAACTCTTTCAAAATAACACACTAAGCATACTAAAAATCAAATTCATGAAAACAGAGTTCATAGAAATATTTTGAAATTCAATGTTCAATTAAACCTTTTACAAGGACTTATTCAATAATTTTGCAATTGAATTTTCAAGCTACTACTATGAATCATAAAATAACAATCACAAGAACTTCTAATTAAATTGATAAACTCACAAGCAATGAAATGAAATAAAACGCTATTCAGATCTGAATACTAAATTCTATGAAACAGAAAAGAAAGTGTACCAATCCTCACGTAGGGGCCCTTCCACGCTTTGATGGCACACTTTTAAAAACTTCAAGTGATAAGAACATTAACTCATAAACACCATAATTGATAATATTATGCCTTTGATTAAGTTCTGAGAATAGATTACATTAAAAACAGGGTTCTGGAATACACTTACAATCTTAAGTCTGCTCTTTTCAATGTCTTCACTAGCATTTTCTTTAATAATAATCAAAATCCTCCTATCTATTAAAATTTACAACCAAAAAGGCTATTTTCGTTCTTCCTAATTCTAACTGATTTCTAAAACAAATCGAAATCAGTTTAGGGTCCCTAATATTAAGCAAAAGATCAAGTACATTCATTATAACTTCAGATTTTTCTGCTGAATAGGCTGGGTTTGACCAGCATTGACCATGTATTCAGGGGCTCCAAATTCAATGCTAAATAGATTTTCCACCATGTATGTACATCCTAGATCATGTCCTTATCTTTTGTTTCAATTTTCCTGCCATGCCACATGTTACAACATAAACCAATTATAGGAAGTCATTACATCCCGTAATTTTGTTGAAAAATTCCAATTTTTAACATAAAAATCCATAAATTAAATTTAATGTAAAATAATAATTATAATGCTTCATTAATCAATTTCAATGGACTATGAGGAGTTTATGGAAAAAATGGTAGATAAATGATGGATTTTTAGAAGAAAAGAATAGCAATAAAATAGTACCAACAGCTCTTATGGAACTCACACCACTTTCCTGTGTCCTTCTTTGACCTCGTGGTGTTGTTCTTTTCTTATGGCTTCGATGGGTTGTCTTAGGTTGCCCCATCTTGGCTTTGTCCTTGGTTCTATGATTTGGGGAAGCCTTTCCCTTGCTTCATATTCATAGATCCAAAGTCTTGCTTCTTTTGTTTAAACTTTTGTTTGATTTTGACAATGTATTAGTACGCTATGCCAAGCGAGGAAATGTTCAGGAGCTCCATCTCCTCCTGAATGTACCTGTGTAGGAAACCGCCATACTTGAGTACCAAATGTAGCTTAGAGTCCTTAATAGCCAACTATGTGCAAAGGGTATGAAAAATGTTTGTGAACTCCAACACATCTTGGTCTCTTCCCTGCCGCAACGTGGTCCACTTTATGTATTTGTCATCGTAGCTTTTGACAAGGTAGTACTGCTCCTTGATGGCATCGCGGAATGAATTCCAAGTGGGTGCGGCTGAAAATAGTGAGCCCATACTTTCATCCTTCTACTCACAGTAGGTTTCCCACCAGTCCTTAAAGTGGGGGGCTGCTTTGAGAAGAGCGAAAATAATATTTTCCCGACTTGAAAATTCATGAACAAAAAAATACCCATCTAGCAGATTTAACCATTTTTCTATGGCATCTACGTCTATTTGACCCTCGAAGATGGGGATTTCAAAATTAACTTGTACCTTAAAGGGTGTGGCATTTCTAGAGTAGCTGTTGGAAGTTGATGCATTGCCTCTGGGTAGGTGTTGAAGGATCTGTGCAAAGTTGTCCATCATAACGTTCCTTTGTCGCTCGAGGGCTTCTTCGAGCAAGATTTTGATAGGATCTCCTACCCCCTTGTCTTTCTTTTCATCCGCCATGGGAGGCCGTCGGGATTTTCGAAGCTGGTCTTGCAAAGGTTCGACCAGTTCAAGCCCTAAGTCCTTATATCCTGACCTCGTTGGGGACTTGCAAAGAAAAACAGAGAAAAAGCAGACCGCTCTGATACCACTGATCCAGATTTAAATAGGAACGCAACAAATTACAGAGATAACCATAAACACAAAGATGCAGTGGAAATAATACTTCATTCCATTAATGTAAAATACTGAAATATGCTTACAAACAGAAATGGAAATGAACCAGCTAGGGCAATGGTAGCGTATCTCTGAGAAAAGATGTGGCAACTACATGCCTCTGAACTGTGTTACAATGAAGCTCGAAGGCCTTTTTATTGTTGAGAAACAATGGAAAACCCTTAACATCCCAAAACCTAACCCTAGAAGATGAAACGCCAAATTATGGGCCCTGCTTGGGTAAATTGGTACATCAACTTCCCGGGGTCGTAACTTTAGCACCCGATCTCCGTTTGACGCGTACAATAGCTCATTAGTAATTAATGTTGTAATTATAGCTCATTGCAATATCATACTATATTAATGTTGTAATTATGTTGATAGGTGTTTCTCTTCGGTGTTGGTGTGGGAAAAAACTGTTCACCCCAACCAATCACAAAGCCTCATTGTTGTTTGTCTTCCTCAAATTAGAATATGACATGTGGAATGATTGAACCCTTACATGTGGCTAATCAATTCCATATCCCACACAATCTCGTCTCAATCTTTGTACTCATCTCCATCCAAATCCCACACACCTAGTAGTGTATTTCGTTACCCATATATTTCCTTCGATTATTCTCTTATATCCCTTCATTTCCTTTAGACATTCCTTTGCACCTCTCGATGTAATTGCTATTGTTGATTAAATAAATTACATACCATAGAAATAGCATGTACAAAATCACAGATTAACAAAACCGGGAGGGAGTTTCCCTTTTCCATATAAAACTTCGACCCAAACATTTAGAGCTGTAAGCATGACCGCTAGATTCTCGCTTGGTTTTATGAGACTTTGACGAAAAGTTCACCTGGTTTTATGAAACTTTGACCTAAAGCATTCACAGCTGTAAAACGGATAAGAAACCCCACACTATAGATATTGCATAGCTAGGAGCTGGGTACGACAAGGGCAATAACGAGGTAAAGGCGATGACGTATTAATGTACCCTCAATGGGGATCTCCGCCTATCATATACAATTGCCAGCCATATTATCCTTATGTCAAAGTACGATTATTAAAAATGGAACTGTGGCGGCACATCCAGACGGCGGAGCTCAGAGTGACATTTTGGATAAAATATATCTATTTGAGTATTGCAATCCAGTATATGGTCCAGGCTGGTTTCTTGTATTAGACAAGACATATGGATTGAACATTCGACCAATTATAACACGATGGCAAATCAATTTGGATACTTGAGTCAATATAGATTTAGAACTCGCTTTCCGTAATACTATTGCAGCGACCACCTGCAAATTGCAATGGTCTACTAGATGGAATGCACTACGGAGCAACTTCTGCGCAGGGACGCACAGACGATCAGTTGACATTTTTCATATCTATTAATCTTTGCGACACAGCTGTAGAAGATATTTAATGTTTGGTACCCAAAACCGCGTTAACAGATATGGCCCATGATTTCATTAACCCCACATCATATCGTCATAGTTCGTCAACACAATATCAAGTCTCAAACCCCTGCTTACATTTGAGGCTGTCTCTCTGGTCTTCTCATGTACGGTGCACCCCACCTCGATGAATCAATGGCTTCGATATCTGCCGAGTTCACTGAGTAAGCCAGTCCGTGCACGTTGCGTAATCTAAAATGTGAGTTGAAAAACTAGTCCTATAAGAGGTTCATCAATCACTGTGGACGCTGGGCCGCAGCTTCATGAATGAGACACTGACGTTTTTGGGTAATCAGCTTGGAATCCAGCTGTCATGGAATCTCATGGAAATGGCTTACATATGTTCAGGGTATATATATCTCATGGAAGGAATTACATATGCTCAGGGTATATATTCATTATGTATGCTAAGTACTCTTTCTTGACTGTTTGAAGAAGAGCTTGTATGTTGCCTGATTGGTAGGACTTAGAATCAAGATATTAGAAGAGATAAAGATATATTTGTGGAAGAAAAACCCTTGGAATCTGAATCTTGATTATGTACGTCAAGTACTCTTTCAATACTTTCAGAGTTTGTTCTTGAATGGTTTCAGAACACACATTTGTCTAACAAAATCCAGTTAGATTGTGTGAGTTAATAGACTTAATATCAAATTTCTTGAAAATTTTAGTGTTGAGTTGAGAGATATATTGGGGTCTTTGAAGTTTAGGGTTTCTATATGGAGATCTGCAGCAATACGGTGGATTGCAATGGAAGGAAGAGATATCGAAGCGAAGAGGAGACGAACAGTCGAAAGTACAGAGGTGTACGTCGTCGGAGGTGGGGAAGGTGGGTGTCTGAGATTCGACAACCAGGAACCAAGACACGAATATGGCTGGGATCATATGATAAACCAGAGATGGCAGCCCGAGCCTACGACGTAGCTGCCCTCAGCTTGAAGGGTAAGTCTGCACTGCCCAATTTCCCGCACTTGATACATACCCTTCCACGACCGGCTTCATTGGATCCCGCAGACATCCAATACGCGGCTGCCCAAGCGGCTCTTTCATTCCCTCAACAAAAACACCCTGAAACTAACCGCCCCTGCCCGTACCCGTGCCCCTTGAAATGCCCTAATCTTCATTCCTCTGCAACACCCAGCAACGTTGGTGGATCAATGAAAGTTGCGGCAGCTGATGATGGAGGGTTCGAGGCTTCGTCAGTCAATTTACGACGAATCAGGACGGGCCGTGAGTGTTACTCCTCGTTTGATGAAGGGCTGCAGCAGTTCGATTCGCCAAATTTAGTAATGAATATGGCAGAAGCTCTGCTTCTCACACCCCCTCGTCTCAACGACCTGGAAGCTGCAGACTATGAGTATGATGATGAGGAGTGGATGGATCAACCTGCTGGTTCCGGATATCTTTGGAGCAACCTTTGAAGTCTCCTTTACCAAGCAAATATTTGAGTATCTCAGAATTCTTTGAGGGTAGGTATTGACTTATAAAGAATTGACCTTCATGGTGTCTATGGTAGTCACTGATTTCTGCAGTGATGTTATCAGAATGTAGTAGTAATGTAGATATATGTAGAAAGTACCGCTGACATATTAGAGATTCGCTGACGTTGCAGATGCGCAACGTTCAGCATAATTGTATTTAGAATGGATTATAGAAATATAGAGAAATTTTCGTAGCCGCTAGTCTCTCTTCATGGATAGAAATGGATGACTGGACAGGGTGGACTGTCCTACTCTAGAAGATTCTATTGTTTTTTTTAAAGGATAAGCTCTCAGAATCGTGTGACGTGTGAAGTAATACATGTAAAAAATGAATTCTGGCGTGTTTAATAACTGGTAAGTTGAATGGTCCTTTGTAATATCAGTTTGATTTCTTAATTGATAGGTTTTTTTTATAAAGAAAAGCTCTGGAAACGAGAATTGAATTTCCTGGTTATTCATAATATCCGTTTGATTTTTCAATCGATAGTTTACTCAGTAGAGAAAAGCTATCAGAAATCTGTAACGCGTGAAGTAGGTAGTACATGGTAACATATTTGAATTCCCTCATAATTCCTATTTGATTTATTTCTATTTCGACATAATATTCATTCATTGTTTTTATTGGTAGTTGGGAAAAACCCTTCTTACGCGGCTAATATCTTTCAATAAGATGTTGGGTATAATAATTTTATAACATTTTATTATTTTTAATATAAATTATTTAATGAAACTTATCCTTTCTAAGATTATAAAGTTTTAGGGTTGTTTGTGGAGGTTATAAATTTGGTCAAAAGTTTTGCTTTAGTTTGGGCATTTTTTTTTCAAATTTTCAAAAAAATTGATTTTTTTTTAAATGGATTCAGCACTATAAAAAATCTATTGAGCTCCCAAAATTCTGAAGTTCCACACTTATAACTTAAATTTCCTAAAATTTTTGCTAGATTTTAGTAAAAATCATTCTTGAATTTCCACTATTTTCTAAGCAAATTTTTAACTTAAAATTTTTATTCAAACTTCAATTACTCAATTACTTATATCCATTATTTAATGGTTGATTTACAAGAATAGATGTTGTATAATACTTTATTTTTATTTAAAAAATAATAAAATAATAAAATAATATATATATATATATATATATATATAATAGATTTTGACCATGTATTAATTTTTTATTTTTATTTTATTTTTTAAGTTATATTTTAGTAATGAAGAGAACTAACGTTTTAATGAATAGTAATGAGTGAACTATGATATATGAATTGGAAATATAAAAAAATACAATAAAATATTTCTTTTTAAAAAAAAATTATTAATATAAAATATCGAACTTTTGTAAAAAAACAAAAGTTAATAAAACTAAGATTTATAAGAACAAATGTTGTATGATAATTTATATTTATTTAAAAAAAAAAATATATATATATATATATATATATATATATATTACGATTTCTTTGTGGTAATAATTAACGATCTCTCTGCGGTAATAATTTACAATATTTTTAGCTTAAGGAATGAAGACAATATCCTTTTAATGGGTAGACGAGGATACTTTAGCCATAGCCCAGACATAATTACATAACAGATTACAAATTGAAACAATGTGTCGCATAGAAGCAACAAGGTTGGGGAAATTAACTGAGAATAAAGGAAAGTTGATCCGAATAAAGGTGAGCTCTACTAACCATAAGTATGACATACTTAGTAAAACCTCAAGTCTAAAAGGAACGAGAATATTTATAAATGAAGATCTCATTCCAGAAGATCAAGCAGAATTGAGAAATGAGGTTCAAAAGGTAAAGGAAACTATGAAGGAGGAAAATGGGCAATAATCAGAAATAGAAAAGCCGTTATTCGAGATAGAAACCAAGAATATAATAATAAATAGCAATTCAACATGCTCTGGATTCTTTCTTGGAACTGTCGGGGCTTTCCATGGAACAAAGACCCTAAGCTAAGTTGGATCTCGAATGATTTTGATATTATTTTGCTTGTTCAAACTTGGGAGCACGAAGAATCTAAGGTTCCTAACATAGATGGCTTTACATCATGGTCTACCTGAAATAAGTGATCCTCCCGTAGAGGCATTGGGGGAATATCTTGTTATATTAAGAAGAACATCTCTCCCATGCTAGGATTTATAAAAACGACCCTTACAACCAATATAGTTGGATAGAAATCACTGACATTTATGATAAAAAGACCTACATAGAAATCTGCTATTTCCCCCTGTTTTAGACATATTTGGGCACTGCAAACCCAATCACGTATGTCCATAAACCAAGGGCTCTCAAACCTCTAAAAGTGTTGTTTCATATCCTAAAGGATCAAGGTCCACTGATTACATCATTTCCTATAAGTTCTCCCTGAAAAATTGCTCAGAACTGGTCAAAACTGGACCATACAGACTGCTCCATTCTGAGGGTGCGATGCATCTCACCTGTTACACATGGGGGGTGTAATGCATACTGAAAAGCTCTTCTATAGGGTGCGATGAGCTAGAGGAGACAAATGGCAGAGGTAGTTTCCTAGGTGGAAACTCAAGGAATCTTCTAGAAACTGCTCATATGACACTTGCCTCTCTGAATTCGCCCAGGGATGAGTAAGAGATCATGAAATCTCCAAGTGGAACCAAGAACTATCAGTGAAATGACACTAATCAAAATCCCAGAAGCTAACTCACTCTCCTGCAAACATCTATATATGGATCCCTCATCCTAGAGATCGAGAGGTTGGAATTGTGTAACTTGTAAGGAAGTGTTGTTGGTTTCTCTTTGAGACATTGTATTGTTCGGTGATTTTGCTTTGTATGAGGGGAAGAGGGCTTTCATGCTGGGAGGATGATGCTAGATCAGACAGCTTGGTTGTAATCCCTCTGTCTAGATTTCGAGAGTAGTCACTTTCATCCATTTTCAAACTCCTTAAAAGAAAAGGTTAATCTAAGCACTTGTCACTTCAGGCTCATTAAAAATCGAAAGCGACTAAAGTCATATTTAGCTTTTTATCGACTCTTAAAAATTGAAAAAGCAAGTTGTGTCAAAGCATCATAAACTTCATTTAATTCGGAACAACATTTCCCCCTTTTTATTTTGAATTAATCAAGTAATCCGCAATTGTGGAAGAAAGTCAATCAAAACCCCATCATTCGCAAAGACTAACGAGTCAACCGTCTTTGACTCCGGAAACGAAACCATTCCGGGCCAAACGATCTTGTTTAACAGGGTCAAAGTCTCTTAGTTTATTTAAAACTTGTGTTTCAACATCCTCAAAGACTCCAGTTACTCCAACTATTTCTGGTATCCCTGCCTCTACAGAAGAAGTTCCACAGTTACAAGAGGACATTAGAACTGATCCGAGTGTAATGGTAGACACATCTATTCCTGAACCAGCTCCATCTAAGACTGATTTGGAAGGTGTCACCCCTCCAACATCTAAAGAGTGTGTACCTTCTTCGGCACCAGAAATATTTTATGGACTTGACGATCTACCTCTTCCACCTGGACTGATTGCTATAGAAGAGATTGTGGAGGATCTTCCATCCAATACACCATTGCATTTTGGAACTGAGATCCACCTATATCCTTCTGATACAGAAGTTAGTCATCCTTCATCGCAAGTTCCTATAGAATCACTAGGAAGTCTTTTGGATAGACTAAATATGTCTGAACAACCATCGACATCTAGGACTGTGTCCTCTGATACAGCAGCAGCAGAACCTCCCGCCACTACTCCGACAATGTTCGCTGGTATACCATCTGTCCTAACTAGCTCTCAACCGTTAGATGGAGTCCACCCAGGGACTGTTTCGACAGTATGGTCTGTTCCTGTTTGTTCGTTCGGAATATTATCTAGAATTTCTTATGTTGAGTCTCAACAAATTTATCCTTCACAATAGTATCAATTTGGGAAATCCAGTCTACAAAGACCAATTTTCCCTTTGAACACTGGATTACCGCCATATGGAGGGTAGTACGCCTTTTCATTGTTCCTTCCCGGAGAATAACCATATGAGAGTTCACAATAGAATTCGGGTCAAGGTGGAATTACATCTAGTAGTTGGGTGCCAATACTGCTTCAACAACCAAGAGTTGTATATTCAATACAACCAAATCAACCTGTATCGAATATTCCCACTACACCGGCTATTGTGACGGTGTCACAAGTACAAGCGCTCCCTGTTGTATGTCAACCTCAAGTCTCTCAGGTCGTAATACAACAGCCTCGTGTCTCAACGACTCAACCACAATCGCTGATTAGTGGCTCCTTAACTGAAGCGACTCAAGTGCAAATGGGTACTATCACCCCTCATCTTGGTCAAACATCCAGTATTGGACAACAACAAATGGCCTCACAACCATGGCTGGTACAATATCAACAACCGCAATTCCAACAAAGTTACTGAGAACCTGAGCAACAAAACTTTGCGGGTAATGGGCAACCATATATTCAAAACAGTTACCATCAATCATATCATAATGGCTATGCCCATCAACCTTATCAAAGTTATCAGCATCAAATACATTATGCTGGTATGCAAAGACCAACTGCTCAGGTGATCCCATCTTATCCTAGGTATGCTTCGTCAAACCTGAATCAACAGTTGCCTTTCGACGCAATGTTGGAATTACCAGATCTGAATTGGCTAACAATTGATCCAATTGCTTACGCCCCTTGGTGGCTGGCGATTCCTCATAAACTTCCGTCAGATATTCCTAAATTCAATGGAAATTCAGGTGAAGATCCGTCGAATCATGTGATGACCTTTCATTTGTGGTGTTCGTCCAAGACTCTCAATGATGATTCGATTAGGTGTCGCATTTTTTAGCGAATGCTAACTGGTCTGGCAGTGAATTGGTACATCGAATTGCCTAGAGATTCATTCGATAACTTTAGCACCCTTGCCACCACCTTTCTAACCCATTTTCAGTTACCCATAAGGTACGAAACAGGAACGGAGCTTCTTACCAATTTTAAGCAGACGACAGCCACTCACATATCTGATCATATTCATGCGTGGCGACGTCGTCGTCGACTGGTAAAAACATATGTTCCTGATCAGCTACTAGCTGAATGGTTTATTAAGTCATTGTTACCTTCTATTACAGAAGATGTGGCTAAGGGGGGAGTTTTCACTGAAGAGCAAGTAATTTCTCATGCGCAATATCTAGACTTGATCTATACTCAGGTTGGCACACTCTATGACAAAATGCCTAATGCTCCTAGACCAGAGTTTTCCATTCCTCCTCCTTCTAAATCAAACAAAGACTCTCATGAGGGTGATGGTGTGATAGGTACGACAACTACGAAAACCGCAAAAGCTACATCTAAGAAAGCACGTATGGTTTCTAGTCAAAATGCAAATGAAGAACTTCTTGCCTCGGAGGTTAATGCCATGTTGACCGACAAAGGCAAAGAACCGAAGCAACCAGGGGGAAAGAAGAAAGGCAAAAGCAAAAAGAAGAAACAGGATGATTCATCTCCTGAAAAATATTTTGTAGACCCTTATGGGCAAAAGAAACCTCCTTCGCCATGTCACGTATGTGATGAAGGCCATTGGATGAGGGATTTTCCATATAAAGCTGAGATTAAGAAATTCTTTAAGAGTTCAAAAACCTCAGCAGTATTGACCAATCTGTTTCCAAACAAAGAAACTAATCTGGTTGCTAGCGACAATGCTTCCCCTTCCCAAGTTCTTATGTTGTCCATTTCGAAGCAACAAAATGATGCTTTAATATCGACAAGGAATGAAGATTACGGGAGTCCACAGCTGTCAAACAACAAGGCTGCATATCAACCTAGTAGTTCAACAACAACTTCAACTGAAGTTGTGCCACCCATCATTCCTGAGCTAACGATAAAGCCGCCAAAGGGAGTAGTACACAAATCGACATTTAATCCTCGTGCCCGAGCAGCACAGAATTATAATGTAATAGAGGATCTGGCCCAATCACCATCCTCTATGTCAATGCTTGAATTACTACAAAATTGCCTCTCCCAAAAGCAGGCTCTATTATCAGCAATAGGTGGGATTGACCTAGCGGATTCCAATCTTGTGGCCTTTAATCATAAAGGATATGAACCTCAGTTACCAGCACAACTCGCTTTCCTCATCCAAGTGAAAGCCCTCAACAAAATTGTTTATCGAACAATTATTGATGAGGGGGCATCTACCTTCATTATGTCGATGAGTTGCTGGAAAAATTTAAGCTCACCAACCTTGTCAAAATCATCAACGACATTAAAAGCGTTCAATGGAAGAGCATACATGCCGTATGGGATATTAAGTAACTTGCAAGTCGAACTGGGGGGAAAGACAGTAGAAATTGAAGTTGAGGTCATTGATGGAAACCTTGACTACAATATCCTACTGGGCAAACCCTGGATTTATGCTATGGCTGTTGTTGTGTCAACATATTTTAGAAAGATTGAATTCCCCTTTCAAGGCGGAATCACAATCATTGACCAACTAACCTTCCTCCCTAACAGTTCTCAAGTTACCGGAAGCATTCCTTTGATCCATGGAAGCTCTCAATCGCTTCAAAATATCGGAGTAGGTCTCCTAAAAGACCCTTCCTTAATGGGGACTTTTTCCCTTCCACCTTCGAGTAATCTGGCAGAAGTGTCCACAATGGAAACCTGTCATATGATATCTTCCACATCAACAAAGATGAAGAAGAACTCTGAACATTTTGATAGTGTGGATCATCACGAGGTATTGCCTCCAAGCCCTACCATACCTACATCATCTGACAATCAATTCAATGATGTTGTACATTATGTACTAGCGGCATTGGAACCAGATCTTTCCTTCATGACCCCTTATGAGTTGAGATCAAAGGTCGCTAGAGGATAGTTCGTTGACTGGTGTCAACCTCGTTAAAAAATGAAACCAAAGATCTGAGCATAATTCCTTGTCTTGTGTCAAGCTCGTTAAAAAATGAAACAAGGCTGAGCAAAATTCCAAGTCGATTCTTTGAACCTTCATTCCATCCACCTAATTACCGCGAGTAGTCTGGTGAATGTAACGAAACTTAGGGGGCATGCACCCTTGTCTATTTTGCAGACAAACCCAGCTGTAGAGATAAGTTCCCTTGTAAGTTATGTGATCGGTCCGGGTGACCTTTCACCTTTGTCTATTTGGCGGACAAAGTGCAGGAATTATTTTGTCTAAGTATTGATAGAAAATCATCCTGCTTAACCACAGTAAGTTTCCATATGGTTACTGAAGATTTTTTTTATGCTGGGGACATGCAAAACCTTTTTATACAAGCAAAAACGACCAATTTCATTGTTTAGCATTTTAGTGTTTTTTTCTTTTTAGCTTTATAGTTTGGTCATTCCTAGCTTACATAAAAAGGAACACGAGCAGGTTTACGCGAAGTTCAAGCTCGTTAAAAAATAAACCTAGCAATGAGAAAATGTTCCCCCAAAGTTCAAGCTCATTAAAAAATGAACCCACCTTCGGTAAATAACCATTGCGATCGCATAATTGTCATATTTTGAACTTTGGTCATGTTCTTACCATCACCTCCACTCTTTTTTAGCCAATCATACACCTCCATTTGATTGTTTACCCCTTTTGAGGAACAACTACGACGAGTGATTCTATTAGCCACCTTCTTTACACTGCCATGATTGAAGAGTTCCAAACCTTACCTGGAACCAGTTGCTATCCAAAACCATCACTCGTTCTTAAAAAAAATGAGTCTCCTTTAAGCTCTTTTCTTAAAATATGAAAATATTGTCGAGAAATTTGCCTCTCCAGCTCGTTAAAGCGATCAGAAGTGCCATCCCTCCTCTAGATTTTAAACTTTTCAGACCTGAGGGATCATTACATGAAACGATCGAGTGCTTGTCTTGTTCGGCTCGTTAAAACTATCGAAAAGGCATCCCTTTCGTATTATTTTATACTTTTTCGGACATAAGGGATTATATTACGAAAAAGACTATTGGAGTTGCCTTTCCGTCTCTTTTTAGACTCTCTAAAATTGAAAAGGACCGAGTTATCTTTGTCGTTAAACTCGTTAAAACAATAGTGACAAACTTGTCCATGCAAACAAGAACAAGTTTCACTGTCGCTAGGCTCGTTGAAACATAGTGACAAGTTTGCCTGAAGGGAAAATTATAGAACAAGCATATGTTATCCTCCTCAAACTTGAAAACAATAAAAAGGTACTGGTCAGCGATGACTGGGGAAAAAGGGAAGAAAACTTGAATAACTTCATTGGTAGCAGGTCGCTCTTGAACATGACACTTTCACTCCATCACCATGATTGAGTCAGGTTGGGTTATTCCATTCACCGGTCATATCACCATTGGTCCTCCATACCATCCATCTTGGGGTTAACGCTACCAATCCATTTCAGTTTCGCCGATATATTCAAGAGAAGTCGCTCAGAGAATTCACCAACCCAGATAATTCCTCATCCGCTGCAATACCTTCACTTTCCATTTTTCATGACTGCCACCCTGAACCTTGTATCATCAGATCGTTTTCACCTCCATAAAATCATTTGCTCTGTTCTGTGTCATAGATGTGGGATTCATTAAGGCCCTCCTACGACGGGTCACTTCTTGTCGACATCAGCTCATTATCCAAGAAGTTGACTTAGGAACAACCCTTTCACTACTTTGAAGCTTGCATGCCTCAATGGCAAGTTTCTCACTTCCGGCGACAGGTTTACATCAATGGCCTTCGACCAAAAGATTTTGTGTGGTGTTCGACTTCAACTCATGTATTCACACCACGTGAATTGTACTGCAGTACCTTGAGGGTCATTATCATTATCGGTGATTCCTCTCGTGCCTATTAACAGCTTACATCATTGGTTGGTAATCAGGTGATGTCTTTCCATGTTCGACATCAGAACATCTTTTCACATGGATCGACTTGTATTTCGGGAAAAGTTTGAACGAGTTTGAAGACCCCGGATCTAGTTTCATCCATCTAGGCTGCGATATATTCAGGAAAATAAAGACATCAAATGTAAATCATAGCTACATAGATGATCATGCAAACTAAGGGATGATGGCTCTACCAAAATCATCAGTCTGTCACACAGATGATTATCTGTCTTATGTACATGAAAATGAATTTATAAAGCTGAGCATGGGAATGCCCGCCTCAGCTAGATCATGAAAATATTTTGAAGATAATGTATTGTATTGTATTTTATTACAGGTCATCTTCCAGTTCGAAAAACCTCGAATCCTCATGATAAAACATTTCGCCCAACATCAAAAAGATTTACGACCTCATGCTTTAGGGGGCAACTGTTATAGACATATTTGGGCACTGAAACCCCAATCACGTATGTCCATAAAACAAGGGCTCTCAAACCCCTAAAAGTGTTGTTTCATACCCTAAAGGATCAAGGTCCACTGATTACATCATTTCCCAGAAGTTCTCCTTGAAAAACTGCTCAGAACTGGTCAAAACTGGACCATACAGACTGCTCCATGCTGAGGATGTGATGCATTTAACCTATTACACACAGAGGGTGCAATGCATACTGAAAATCCCTTATTTAGGGTGCGATGAGCGAGAGCAGACAAATGGGAGAGGCAGTTTGCTAGGTGGAAACTCAAGGAATCTTCTAGAAACTGCTCATTTGACACTTGCCTCTCTGAATTCGCCCAGGGATGGGTAAGAGATCATGAAATCTCCAAATGGAACCAAGAACTATCAGTGAAATGACACTAATCAAAATCCCAAAAGCTGACTCACTCTCCTGCAAACATCTATATATGGATCCCTCATCCTAGAGATCGAGAGGTTGGAATTTTGTAACTTGTAAGGAAGTGTTGTTGGTTTCTCTTTGAGACATTGTATTGTTGGGCGATTTTGCTTTGTATGAGGTGAAGAGGGATTTCATACTGGGAGGATGATGCTGTATCAGACAGCTTGGTTGTAATCCTCTCTTCTACTACTTCTATTAATAAAGCTATTTCAGTTTTCCTCCATATGTGTGTATATCTCTGAATCTTGTATTTGCATATGCATTTGTATGGTTAATGTACATCTAATCCTACATTGTTTATGATTATAGATCTCTATGCTTTGATGGTATTTTGCTGCTTTGACTCTACAGGTGTTCTTTGAAGTGGGACAAGTGAGAAAGCAGTGGTGAGAGCTCTATCAAGGGAGAGAGGAAATAACCAAGGAGCCAAGCGAAAGACTGAGGTTGGTACTCTCTTCTTCTCTCTCATCTATCTCTCATAAAGGAAAACCCAAGTTACTTTGAATTGTTTGTTTCTAAGATAGATACCCATCTAAGTGGGACTAGCAGCTCTGAGTGGACACTAGTTTTCCCAATAACATCCCCCCATCAATTCTAACTTCTATAAGAAAAAGAATCTAGATAAAAATAGTCCTTACAATGCTTTAGAGAATGATATTTCTAGCCTAAGGAATGAAGGCAATATCCTTTTAATGGGTGACTTTAATGTTCGAACTTCAAGCAACAAAGCTATTCTTCTAAGCAATCATTCCAACCCTAATCCTCTTTGGTTAGATGAAGACCTTCCTCTGGCTAGCCGGTACAAAAGGAGCTCTGAAGACCTTAGGGAGAATTTGTTTGGGTCGGAGCTAGTCAAGCTCTGTAGTGCTCAGGATCTCATAATTTGCAATGGTCTAAAGAAGTGGCCCAATTCTAGCCAAATGACCTGCATCCATGGGCTTGGTAGTAGTGTGGTAGACTATGTAATCTCCGATCTCCCTCTATACAACGAAATAGCAAATTTTGACATCTTAAACAGCCACGAGCCTGACTCTAATCATAGGCCTTTACTTATAACTCTCAATTTTGTCATGCATAGAGATCCCATAGAAGATAATCCTTATAGCCAAAAGAAGTTAATCTTTGATAGAAATAAAAAATATCTCTTTCTAAATGAATTAAAAACTAATTTGCTTCCTTTATCTAGTATAGACAACATAGAAGATCTCTATCATAATTTTACTACAACCCTCTCATATTCTATTAACAAGTTCTCAATTGAAGTTTCAAGTAATAAAATAAATAGCAAAACCAACCCATGGTATGACAAAGATTGTAAAAGTGCGAGGAGAGCAATTAAGGAAGTTGTTGATGAATCTCTTAAAATTGGCAAGATAAAAATATACAAAGCCCTAACTAAAAGGAAAAAAAGGCAGTATATTTGTAAAAGACAAGAGAATCTCTTACACTTCTCTAAGGTAGCTCCTAAGAAATTCTAGAGGCAGATTCTAACTAGGAAAACTAAAGATAATAATAAAATTGTTTTACACGACTGGAATTCCTATCTTAAAAAGTTTTATGAATCTCCAAATCTCATGGACAACTTTGAAACCCTGCTCACAATGAAAGAAGTTTTCTCATTAGAAGACATTGATTTTGGGGTTAATCGCTTGGCTGATGGGAAAGCTAAGGACATTGACGTATTTGCAATCTCTCTGTAATAATAATTTACGATCTCTGCGGTTATAATTTGCGATCTCTTTGCGGTAATAGGAAAACAATCTGGGGCATGTGCATCTGCGGTCTGACTTGCTGATATCAGGTGCACACATTCCTTATATTTTTCTAATACATATCTGCTCATATATTTTGAAGTATGAATAATTCACCACAATTACCAAAGATTACCAAAGGTATACCTAGCACAGTTACTCTACAAAGCCTCTATGAGTATATAGAGTCTTTAGAGAAATGTAGAGAAGAAAGAGAAGTCAAGCTACAAACAGAGTTAGCAGCCATGTTGGAAAATAAATTCACATCTCTTGAAGACAAGATCCAAAAACAAATAGAAAATAAAATAGAACTATTGGAGAATAAGATGGAGGCAATGGAGACTACGTTGCAGGTTATAGAAAAACAAAACCAAAATATGAACAAAACATCCCAGCAAGTAGATGTTGATACTTTAGAGAGTCTTAAAATGAAGGACATGATTAAAGAGCTAGAAGAAAAAGTTAATAGCCGCCTCAACCTAAATAGTGTGGTAGGTAAATTAGATATCAAACCAATTAAAGACGAAATGAAAAAATTGATAGAATTAGACCATGAGCGTAACAAAAAGGCCTTGAACCTTATAATCTTCGGTTTGAAAGAGGAGGTAGACGAGGATACTTTAGCCATAACCCATACATAATTACATAACAGATTACAAATTGAAACAACGTGTCTCACAGAAGCAACAAGTTTGGGGAAACTAACTGATAATAAAGGAAGGCTGATCCAAATAAATGTTAGCTCTACTGACCATAAATATGACATATTTAGTAAAACCTCAAGTATAAAAGGAACGAGAATATGTATAAATGAAAATCTCATTCCAGAAGATCAAGCAGAATTGAGAAAGGAGGTTCAAAAGGTAAAAGAAGCTAGGAAGGAAGGAAAATGGGAAATAATCATAAATAGAAAAGCCATTATTCAAGATAGAAACCAAAAATATAATAATAAATAGCAATTCAACATGCTCCAGATTTTTTCTTGGAACTGTCAGGGCTTTCCATGGAACAAAGGCCCCAAGCTAAGTTGGATCTCGAATGATGTTGATATTATTTTGTTTGTTGAAACTTGGGAGCACGAAGAATCTAAGGTCCCTAACATAGATGGATTTACATTTTGGTCTACCTAGAATAAGCGATCCTCTCATAGAGGCATTAGGGGTATAGCTTGTTACATTAAGAAGAACATCTCTCCCAATGCTAGGATTTATAAAGACAACCCCTACAACTAATATAGTTGGATATAAATAACTGACATTTATGATAAAAATACCTACATAACAATCTGTTATTCCCCCCCATCAATTCCAACTTTTATAAGAAAAAGAATCTAGATAAAAATAGTCCTTACGATGGTTTAGTGAATGATATTTCTAGCCTAAGGAATGAAGGAAATATCCTTTTAATGGGTGACTTTAATGCTTGAACTTCAAAAAACCAATCTATTCTTTTAAGAAATCATTCCAACCTTAATCCTCTTTGGTTAGACGAAGACCTTCCTCTGGCTAGTTGGTACAAAAGGAGCTCCGAAGGCCTCGGGGAGAATTTGTTTGGGTCAGAGCTAGTCAAGCTCTGTAGTGCTCAGGATCTCATAATTTGCAATGGTCTAAAGAAGTGGCCCAATTCTAGCCAGATAACCTGCTTCCATGGGCTTGGTAGCAGTGTGGTAGACTATGTTATCTCCAATCTCCCTCTATACAACGAAATAACAAATTTTGACATCTTAAACGACCATGAGCCTGACTCTGATCATAGGCCTTTACTTATAACTCTCAATTTTGTCATGCATAGAGATCCCATAGAAGATAATACTTATATCCAAAAGAAGTTAATCTTTTATAGAAATAAAAAAGATCTCTTTCTAAATGAATTAAAAACTAATTTTCTTCCTTTATCTAGTATAGACAACATAGAAGATCTCTATCATGATTTTACTACAACCCTATCATATTCTATTAACAAGTTCTCAATTGAAGTTTAAAGTAATAAAAGAAATAGCAAAAAACAACCCATGGTATGACAAAGATTGTAAAAGTGCAAGGAGAGCAATTAAGGAAGTTGTTGATGAATCTCTTAAAATTGGCAAGATAAAAATATACAAAGCCCTAACTAAAAGGAAAAAAAGGCAGTATATTCGTAAAAGACAAGATAATCTTTTACACCTCTCTAAGGTAACTCCTAAGAAATTTTGGAGGCAGACTCTAACTACGAAAACTAAAGATAATATAAAATTGATTTACACGACTGGAATTCCTATCTTAAAAAGATTTATAAATCTCCAAATGTCATGGATAACTTTGAAACCCTACTCACAATGAAAGAAGTTTTCTCATTAGAAGACATTGATTTTGGGGTTAATCGCTTGACTAATGGGAAAACTAAGGACATTGATGTATTTACGATCTCTCTACGGTAATAATTTACTATATCCGTGGTCATAATTTGTGATCTCTCTGTGGTAATAATTCACGATCTCTCTGCAGCAATAGAAAAACAATCTCGGGCACGTGCATCTGCGGTCCAACTTGCTGATATCAAGTGCACACATTCCTTATATTTTTCTAATACATATCTTCTCATATATTTTCAAGTATGAATAATTCACCACAATTACCAAAGATTACCAAAGGTAGACCTAGCACAGTTACTCTACAGACCCTCTATGAGTATATAGAGTCTTTAGAGAAACGTAGAGAAGAAAGAGAAGTCAAGCTACAAACAGAGTTAGAAGCCATGTTGGAAACTAAATTCACATCTCTTGAAGACAAGATCCAAAAACAAATAGAAAATAAAATAGAACTATTGAAGAATAAGATGGAGGCAATGGAGACTAGGTTGCAGGTTATAGAAAAACAAAACCAAGATATGAACCAAACATCCCAACAAGTAGATGTTGATACTTTAGAGAGTCTTAAAATGAAGGACATGATTAAAGAGCTAGAAGAAAAAGCTAATCGCTACTTCACCCTAAATAGTGTGGCAGGTAAATAAGATATCAAACCAATTAAAGATGAAATGAAAAAATTGATAGAATTAGACCATGAGCATAACAAAAGAGCCATGAACCTTATAATCTTCAGTTTGAAAGACGAGGTGGACGAGGATACTTTAGCCATAACCCAGACATAATTACATAACAGATTACAAATTGAAACAACGTGTCTCACAGAAGCAACAAGGTTGGGGAAACTAACTGAGAATAAAGGAAGGCTGATTCGAATAAAGGTGAGCTCTACTGACCATAAGTATGACATACTTAGTAAAACCTCAAGGCTAAAAGGAATGGGAATATTCATAAATGAAGATCTCATTCCATAAGATCAAGCAAAATTCAGAAAGGAGGTTCAAAAGGTAAAGGAAGCTAGGAATGAAGGAAAATGGGCAATAATAAAAAATAGAAAAGTCGTTATTCGAGATAGAAACCAAAAATATAATAATAAATAGAAATACAACATGCTTCGGATTATTTGTTGGAATTGTTGGGGGTTTCCATGGAACAAAGCCCCCAAGCTAAGTTGGATCTCGAATGATGTTGATATTATTTTTCTTGTCGAAACTTGGGAGCACGAAGAATCTAAGGTACCTAACATAGATGGCTTTACATTATGGTCTACCTGGAATAAGCGATCCTACCGTAGAGGCATTGGGGGTATAGCTTGTTACATTAAGAAGAACATCTCTCCCTATGCTAGGATTTATTAAAACGACCCTTACAACCAATATAGTTGGATAGAAATTACTGGCATTTATGATAAAAAGACGTACATAGCAATCTGTTATTCCCCCCCCCCCCCCCAATCAACTCTAACTTCTATAATTAAAAGAATCTAGATAAAAATAGTCCTTACAATGGTTTAGAGAATGATATTTATAGCCTAAGGAATGAAGGCAATATCCTTTTAATGGGTGGCTCTAATGCTTGAACTTCAAGCAACAAAGCTATTCTTCTAAGCAATCATTCCAACCCTATTCCTCTTTGGTTAGATGAAGACCTTCCTCTGGCTAGCTGGTAGAAAAGGAGCTTTGAAGGCCTCGGGGAGAATTTGTTTGGGTCAGAGCTAGTCAAGCTCTGTAGTGCTCAGGATCTCATAATTTGCAATGGTCTAAAGAAGTGGCCCAATTCTAACCAGATAACCTGAATCCATGGGTTTGGTAGCAGCGTGGTAGACTATGTTATCTCCGATCTCCCTCTATACAACGAAATATCAAATTTTGACATCTTAAATGACCACAAGCCCGACTCTGATCATAGGCCTTTACTTATAAATCTCAATTTTGTCATGCATAGAGATCCCATAGAAGATAATCCTTATAGCCAAAAGAAGTTAATCTTTGATAGAAATAAAAAAGATCTCTTTCTAAATGAATTAAAAACTAATTTGCTTCCTTTATCTAGTATATACAACATAGAAGATCTCTATCATAATTTTACTACAACCCTCTCATATTCTATTAACAATTTCTCAATTGAAGTTTCAAGTAATAAAAGAAATAGCAAAACCAACCCATGGTATGACAAAGATTATAAAAGTGCGAGGAGAGAAATTAAGGAAGTTGCTGATGGATCTCTTAAAATTGGCAAGATAAAAATATACAAAGCCCTTACTAAAAGGAAAAAAGGCAGTATATTCATAAAAGACAAGAGAATCTCTTACACCTCTCTAAGGTAGCTCCTAAGAAATTCTGGAGGCAGATTCTAACTAGGAAAAATAAAGATAATAATAAAATTGTTTTACATGACTGGAATTCCTATCTTAAGAAGTTTTATGAATCTCCAAATGTCATGGATAACTTTGAATCCTTGCTCACAATGAAAGAAGTTTTCCCATTAGAAGACATTGATTTTGGGGTTAATCGCTTAGCTAATGGGAAAGCTAAGGACATTGAAGGTTACTAGGTGGAAATCTTAAAATTTGGAGGTCTTGTCCTCATCCCCCACATTCACAAGCTTTTCAATCAAGGGTTCCCTAAACCATGGACTCAAAGCCTCATTATCCCTATTTTTAAAAGTGGAGATACAAATAACCCCTCTAATTATCAGACAATTATGATCAGCCCTCTCCTAGCCAAGTTATATGGTATTATTCTGGAAAGGAAGTTGAGCATATGGCTTGAAAGTGAAGGTAAGCAGGCTAAAGGCCAAGCGGGTTTTAGAAAGTAGCACTCAATAACAAACCACCTTGTTACACTTAGGATCATTGTGGAGGAATGTTGCAATGATAAATCCAATCTCTTTTGTTGCTTTGTGGACTTTAAAAAGGATTTCGATACAGTTCCTAGAAACAAACTTTGGAACTGATTAGAAGAGCTAAAGGTTCCTTTTGAGTTGAGAGCTGTTGCTATAAGGTTATACGAGAATGTAATTGCCAAGTTAAAGAGCAATGAGGGGTGGTCGAAAGATATTGTGTAATATCGGAGTTAAACAAGGTTTCCCCCTCTCCCCTACCCTATTTGGAATTTACATCGACAAGCTAGAAGGTTGTTTAGAGGAAGAAGGATGTGTTGGCACAATCTTAGTTAGGATAGTCATCATCCTTCTTCTCTCCACTGACGATATGGTTCTTCTTGCAAGGTGCCCATCTGATCTTGATAAGAAACTTATACTTCTTAAGGATTTCTACTCTACCATGGGTATGATTGTTAACACTGACAAAACAAAAGTTATGATTATCAAATCCAAGAAGGAAATTTACGGTAATTTTATGTATGACAATAGTAACTTGGAAGAAGTGTCTTCCTATAAGTACCTAGGAATTGATATTCATCACAAGCTCAACTAGAACTATTGCATTGAGAAAATGATTAATGGGGGATGGAAAGCTTATTTTGGTCTTGAAAATAATTGTAAAACGGAAAACCTCGTAATGTGGGATAGAAAGAAGTTCCTCTTTGAAACTTTAATCACTCTGGTTATCTTATATGGATTTGAGATTTGGGGTTGTAGCAACTCGATAGAATCCTGGAGAAAGATTGAGCAAATCCATAAACGTTTTATAATGTATAACCTTAAAATTAAAAGCAACATACCCTATCCTATTCTTCTTATAGAAATGGGTCTTTCCCCTATCGAGAGCCTAGCTATGACTAGGCTTCTGTTGTACAAGCACAAACTCAATAACATAGGAGACCATAGACTTCCTAAGCTAGCTTTAAATTCCAGCCAAAACAACCTAAGGCTCAAACGAGGTTGGTATAAAGACACCAGGTCCTGGTTAAACCATTGGGAGATCGATGACAATGTTGCATTGCAAAACATTAATAACATTAAAAATATTGTTACTTCTAAGTTCAAAGAAAAATGTGGTGTGAGAAAGATTTAGTAGCTAAAAGAAAAATAAGATATTATAAGGAGGTGATCAACCCCACCCTAGAAGATCAAAAGTATCTCTCTATTTTAACTAGCTCAAAGAAGAAAATTAATATAGCCAAGATTAGAACGAACTCTCATGAGCTCCATAGTGAAACGGGTCGTTGGGCAGTTCCTAAAACACCATGGATGGAAAGGTTCTGCCATCTCTGTGAGAATACAAACATCGAGGATGAAAATCACTTCCTCTTAGAGTGCCCTGCGTACAACCACATTAGATCTCAGTTTCAAAATCTTTGTTGCAATACTGACCTTCCTAGCCTTTTACATTGTCAAAATTACAGTGAGCTCAGGAGGCTTCTCTCCAAGCTTTTTGAGCATAGGAATAAAATCTTAAATCAAACTAAATAATTCGTTTCTTTAGGTCCGATAGACCAAAGTTTGGTCTCAGTGGACGTTAACCACCATCATCATCATCACGAAGGTAGTTAATATATATATTATTGTTTTACTTAATAAATAGAAAATACAGGAATAATTCAAAATTAAAATAATATATTTTAACATATATATATATATATATATATATATATATATATATATATATATATATATAGATATGAAATATTTTAATAAATTTTAATGATAATTAATATTATATATATATTTTTAATAAGAGTAGTTAATATGTATATCATTGGAATAATTCATAATAAATAATAAATAAATAAATAATTGAAATATATCAATAAATTTTAATGATAATTATTAATATTACTAATTTCATTAACAAGAGTATTTATATTTAATATGATTATTCCTTATTAGAGGATGACTCATCCTTAAATGGGAGGATGGAAGATGACTCGTCCAAGAAACGAATTATTTAGTTTGATTTAAGATTTTATTCCTATGCTCAGAAAGCTTGGAGAGAAGCCCCCTGAGCTCATTGTAATTTTGACAATGTAAAAGGCTAGGAAGGTCAGTATTGCAACAAAAATTTTGAAACTGAGATCTAATGTGGTTGTACGCGGGTCACTCTAAGAGGAAGTGATTTTCATCCTCGATGTTTTTATTCTCACAGAGATGGCAGAACCTTTCCATCCATGGTGTTCTAGGAACTGCCCAATGACCCGTTTCACTATGGAGTTCATGAGAGTTTATTCTAATCTTGGCTATATTAATTTTCTTCTTTGAGCTAGTTAAAATAGAGAGATACTTTTGATCTTCTAGGGTGGGGTTGATGACCTCCTTATAATATCTTTATTTTCTTTTAGTTGCTAAATATTTCTCACACCACATTTTTTTCTTTGAACTTAGAAGTAACAATATTTTTAATGTTATTAATGTTTTGCAATGAAACATTGTCGTTGATCTCCCAATGGTTTAACCAGGCCCTGGTGTCTTTATACCAATCTCGTTTGAGCCTTAGGTGGTTTTGGCTGGAATTTAAAGCTGGCATAGGAAGTCTGTGGTATCCTATGTTATTGAGTTTGTGCTTGTACAACAGAAGCCTAGTCATAGCTAGGCTCTTGATAGGGGAAAGAACCACTTCTATAAGGAGAATAGGATAGCGTGTGTTGCTTTTAATTTTGAGGTTATACATTTTAAAACACTTCTGGATTTGCTCAATCTTTCTCCAGGATTCTTTAGAGATGCTACAACCCCAAACCTCACATCCATATAAGATAACCGGAGTGACTAAAGTTTCAAAGAGGAACTTCTTTCTATCCCATATTACGAGGTTTTCCATTTTACAATTATTTTCAAGACCAAAATAAGATTTCCATCCCCCATTAATCCTTTTCTCAATGCTATAGTTCCATTCGAGCTTGTGATGAATATCAATTCCTAGGTACTTGTAGGAAGACACTTCCTCCAAGTTACTATTGTCATACATAAAATTAGCGTAAGTGTCCTTCTTGGATTTGATAATCATAACTTTTGTTTTGTCAGTGTTAAAAATCATACCCATGGTAGAGCAGAAATCCTTAAGAAGTATAAGTTTCTTATCAAGATCAGATGGGCACCTTGAGAGAAGAACAATATCATCAACGTAGAGAAGAAGGATGATGACTATCCCAGCTAAGATCGTGCAAGCACATCCTGCTTCCTCTAAAAAACGTTCTAGCTTGTTGATGTAAATTCCAAATAGGGTAGGGGAGAGGGGGCAACCTTGTTTAACTCCGATATTACACTTAATATCTTTCAACCACCCCTCATTGCTCTTTAACTTGGCAATTACATTCTCGTATAACCTTATAGCGGTAGCTCTCAACTCAAAAGGAACCTTTAGCTCTTCTAATCTGTTCCAAAGGTTGTTTCTAGGAACAGTATCGAAATCCTTTCTAAAGTCCACAAAGCAACAAAAGAGATTGGATTTATCATTATGGCATTCCTCCACAATGATCCTAAGCATAACAAGGTGATCTGTTGTTGAGTGTTGCTTTCTAAAACCCGCTTGGCCTTTAGCCCGCTTACCTTCACTTTAAAGCCATATGCTCAACTTCCTTTCTAGAATAATACCATATAACTTGGCTAGGAGAGGGATAATTATAATTATCCGATAATTAGAGGGGTTATTTGTATCCCCACTTTTAAAAATAGGGATAATGAGGCTTTGAGTCCATGGTTTAGGGAACCCTTGCTTGATCGCTTGATTGAAAATCTTGTGAATGTGGGGGATGAGGACAAGACCTCCATTTTTTAAGATTTCCGCCTGGTGACCTTCAATGTCCTTAGCTTTCCCATTAGCCAAGCGATTAACCCCAAAATAAATGTCTTCTAATGAGAAATCTTCTTTTGTTGTGAGCAGGGTTTCAAAGTTATCCATGACATTTGGAGATTCATAAAGCTTTTAAAGATAGGAATTCCAGTCGTGTAAAGCAATTTTATTATTATCTTTAGTTTTCCTAGTTAGAATCTGCCTCCAGAATTTCTTAGGAGCTACCTTAGAGAGGTGTAAGAGATTCTCTTGTCTTTTACGAATATACTTCCTTCTTTTCCTTTTAGTTAGGGCTTTGTATATTTTTATCTTGCCAATTTTAAGAGATTCATCAACAACTTCCTTAATTGTTCTCCTCACACTTTTACAATATTTATCATACCATGGGTTGGTTTTGCTATTTCTCTAATAATTACTTGAAACTTCAATTGAGAACTTGTTAATAGAATATGAGAGGGTTGTAGCAAAATTTTGATAAAGATCTTCTATGTTGTCTATACTCGATAATGGAAGCAAATTAGTTTTTAATTCATTTAGAAAGAGATCTTTTTTGTTTCTATCAAAGATTAACTTCTTTTGGCTATAAGGATTATCTTTTACGGGATCTCTATGCATAACAAAATTGAGTGTTATAAGTAAAGGCCTATGATCAGAGTCAAGCTCATGGTCATTTAAGATGTCAAAATTTGCTATTTCATTATATAGAGGTCAGAGATAACATAGTCTACCACGCTGCTACCAAGCCCTTGGATGCAGGTCAACCATTGCAAATTATGAGATCCTGAGCACTACAGAGCTTGACTAGCTCCGACCCAAACAAATTCTCCCCGAGGTCTTCAGAGCTCCTTTTGTATCGGCTAGCCAGAGGAAGATCTTCGTCTAATCAAAGAGGATTAGGGTTGGAATGATTGCTTAGAAGAATAGCTTGGTTGCTTGAAGTTCGAGCACTAAAGTCACCCATTAAAAGGATATTGCTTTCATTCCTTAGGCTAGAAATGTCATTCTCTAAACCATTGTAAGGACTAGTTTTATCTAGATTCTTTTTCTTATAGAAGTTAGAATTGATGGGGGAAAATAACAGATTGCTATGTAGGTCTTCTTATCATAAATGTCAGTAATTTCTATTCAACGATATTGGTTGTAAGGGCAGTTTTTATAAATCCTAGCATGGGGAGAGATGTTCTTCTTAATGTAACAAGCTATACCCCCAATGCCTCTATGGGAGGATCGCCTATTCCAGGTAAACCATAATGTAAAGCCATCTATGTTAGGGACCTTAGATTCTTCGTGCTCCCAAGTTTCAACAAGAAAAATAATATCAACATCATTTGAGATCCAACTTATCTTGGGGCCATTGTTCCATGGAAAGCCCCGACAATTCCAAGAAAGAATCCAGATCATGTTGAATTGCTATTTATTATTATATTTTTGGTTTCTATCTCAAATAACGGCTTTTCTATTTCTGATTATTGGTCATTTTCCTTCCTTCCTAGCTTCCTTTACCTTTTGAACCTCCTTTCTCAATTCTGTTTGATCTTTTGGAATGAGATCTTCATTTATAAATATTCTCGTTCCTTTTAGACTTGAGGTTTTACTAAATATGTCATCCTTATGGTCAGTAGAGCTCACCTTTATTCGGATCAACCTTCCTTTATTCTCAGTTAGTTTCCCCAACCTTGTTGCTTCTGTGAGACACATTGTTTCAATTTGTAATTTGTTATGTAATTCTGTCTGGGCTATGGCTAAAGTATCCGCATCTACCTCCTCTTTCAAACCAAATATTATAACGTTCAAGGCCCTTTTGTTACGCTCATGGTCTAATTCCATCAATTTTTCATTTCATCTTTAATTGGTTTGATATCTAATTTACCTGTCACACTATTTAGGGTGAGGCGGATATTAACTTCTTCTTTTAGCTCTTTAATCATGTCCTTCATTTTAAGACTCTCTAAAGTATCAACATCTACTTGCTGGGATGTTTGGTTCATATCTTGGTTTTGTTTTTCTATAAATTGCAACTTAGTCTCCATTGCCTCCATCTTATTCTCCAATAGTTCTATTTTATTTTCTATTTGTTTTTGGATCTTGTCTTCAAGAGATGTGAATTTATTTTCCAGCATGGTTGTTAACTATGTTTGTAGCTTGACTTCTCTTTCTTCTCTACGTTTCTGTAAAAACTCTATATACTCATAGAGGCTTTGTAGAGTAACTGTGCTAGGTCTACCTTTGGTAATCTTTGGTAATTGTGGTGAATTATTCATACTTGAAAATATATGAGCAGACATGTATTAGAAAAATATAAGGAATGTGCGCACCTGATATCAGCAAGCCGGATCGCAGACGCACATGCCGTAGATTTTTTTTTTATTACTGCAGAGAGATCGTGAATTATTACCGCAGAGAGATCGTAAATTATGACCGCAGAGATAATATAATATTACCATATAAATTTATATCATTAAATTATTATTTTATAATATTGAAATTAAATAATTAATTATCACATAACAACTAGTTTTTTTTACTAAATTTTGAATAATTAAAAAGATAATCCTTTACCTTTTTCTTAAATAATATTTTACCAATGGCTAATTCTTAACGGCTAACTCTAGGCAATGATGCATCCATGCTAATTATTCCTTCAGATTGATTGATTTCTCACCTTGTCGTGAAAATGAACCACATTAGTTGGTTCGAAAAGTCACCAAATCATAACAATGTGATTAATCCGAAAGACTTATATCTATATTATGGATCACAAAAGTCTTAGATCTATAAAAGTAATTAATGTATAAATATGTAAATATTTGTAAATTTAATTTAAAATTTATTTATAGAACATTTAATTGTTATTTAGTTTTTCATATTAATTTGTTTTAGAGGTTTGAATTAATAATATTATATAGAGTGTTTTAACAATAATCCTGACCGTCGATCTTATTTCCAAATGCTGACGTCACAAGTAACTACGAGGGTTCAACTATTTGTAACCTGCATGCTAGTTGAAAGGCCACAGACCGTAGGATTTAAGTGCCTCCACTATCGAATGGATATCGAGTTTTAAAGTGGTTGGAGGTTAAGTCTAAGAGCGGACCTAAAGTTTTATAGACCAAGGTTTATAATCTATATCGGCTCCAGGAAGCAGTTAAGTGTCACGCAAGTTCCCGATGCGATGTTGCGACAACTGTCGAATCAAGAACCAGATCGACAGCGGAGATTTAATTGTAAATTGCATTCGGTAAAAGAGTCTGGTCAACGATAAACCCAGATTTGCAATATTGCGATGAGCTGAGGTTTGCGATGTTGCGATGGACTATGGACCGTCAAATCAAAGGGTTGATCGAACGACGGAGGTTAACTCTCGCATTTCGTAGGAATCAAGTGTTAGCGGCTTGTGGAAATTGCGATGTGCGATAAGCCGAGAATGTGATGAAGCATCGACTGTTGGATCGTGAAGCTGATCAACGGTAGAGATTGAAGAACAGTGGAAAGGCTTGGGAAAGAGAGGAACCGAGAATGTTATAGGCGCGATTGCGATAATGGACGAGCTGGCATGTAGAAGCAGGGTTTAGCTAACACGCACGGTTATAGGATTAACCAGAGTTGTTATGAAGGCAGAAGGGATGAGATATAAAGTTCTGTAGCGAAGGATTATCTACAGTGTAGGATCATCGTGCAACTCTATTGATTTGAGAAAATATCAACCATGCGATTGAAGGTAATATTGTGGAGATTGAGCAATAAGAATTGGGGAGATTGAGCGATAAGAATTGAGAGATAAGAATTGGGGAGAGATCAACAGTATAAACACTTAGGAATAATGACCAAGGTCTAATCTTGTTTTTGTGTGTAATGTTTTAGGTTTTGTTTTACACTTGTAAAGACATGTACTATATGTAATCTTTTTTTAAGTTAATTTAAGGCTCCACTCTTACTTGACCCAAAAAAAACCAATACATTTTATCACCAAATAATTTATACTAAAAAACAATTTTTTGATATTTTTAATATAAAAATTATATTAATTTTAAATTTATTAAATATATAATTATTTTTTTAAATAAAAATTTGTTTCAAAACATAAAAATCTAAATAAATCCTTCACAAAATTTAATCAAATTTCATAATTAGAATTAAAAAAAATAAAAATATAAGATAAATCAATTAATTGTAAATAGTGAACCATCATTTTATATATATATATATATATATATATATATATATATATATATATATATATATATTAATAATAATAATAATATTATTATTATTATTATGAAATAAATAATAATTATTACAAAATTTTATATAAAATATTGAATATTTTTAAATAAAATCTTATATTTTATGCTAAATAGGTTTCTTTAATGCGAAAATATTATGGAAAAAATCACATTCAAATAAACCAGGGTAAAGTTAACATTCAAATAAACATAGGTAAAACTAACCTTGAGAATTCTTTTCACAACATCATCATGTATATTTTAAATTGGTTTAAATATGATAATATTGAAAATAATGTATGTGATCTTATTTTTTAATCAGATTTGTATATGTTTTAGTCGTATTTATTTTTTTAATTTTTTTTGGGTACTAGGTATTTTTTTTGGGCCATAGGTTTGCTTTTCTTTCAATTCGAAGGAAAAGAGAAAGGTTGTTAGTCCTTAGTATAGACTCACTTAACAATACAATATAGTTACTCATATTTAAAGGATAAGGATTTTGACGAGAAACATGTCAACTCAGGGCAATTAAACTTGGGTAAAGAAGATAAAAACTATTCCGGACAACTAATTTAGCTAAACTCGATTAATTTCAGTTACATTTAACTCAAAATGAATATATATATTATTTTTTTTATATTATTTTAAAAACTTACAATCATTTAATGTTATTACTAAAATAAATATTGATGTGAGTTTTTGGAATACTGGGTGATTTCCCTGAGGTGTCCTAGATTTCAGGTGAACTCTTCCCTCATATTCAAGGACAATAAGCTAATGATGAGCTTTTTGTCTTTGAAGATGGGTGAAGTTTTCACCTAAAATGCCTCACTAGTCAACAAAATCACAAAGTTCAAAAGCACAAAATATTCTAGAAATTTGCATCAACATTTTGTTGAGTGTAAAAATCTACACTCTCAAAAATATTATTTATTGTTTTATTATTTTATGTAATGTTACTTTTTCCCGAAGAAAAAAGCGTACTTTTTATTAAGAAAATAAAAAGTTACATTCTGTATGCTTTGAGCAGTCCTGAAGACTCATATGATTGTTGTTTTGACATTCTGTAAGACACAAAAATCTCAGTCTTTTTTTGACTGATTGTGGATGTTACTGTGTATCCGATACTGCTGTAAAGAGTCTGATAGTAACTGTCTAGTCTTCCTCCCTTCAGGAGGCTTAGGACATATAACATAAATATATTTTAGGGTCTCCTTCAGAGAAGGAAAACAACCCCTTACATGACTGTAAGATCACTTAGAACCGGCTGATATGTAACAAAAAGATATAGAATTTCTCTGTTTTGAAGTGCTCAAAAAAAAGTAAACATGCTGTAACAGGTATAACATTTGAGCCCATGAACCAGAAAGAAAAAGAAAGACGAGTCACGATCACTGAGGTGGAACGAAGGGAGGCTGAAGTGATGTGGATGACTGCCCCTGACTTAGCTCTACTATTGACCAACTTCCCAAATCTTGCTGTAAAGCAGCCTTAGAAAGCTGATCTACTTCCTCGTTTTTGTCCCTGTAGACATGGCATATGGTAAAAATATTAAATGATGACTTTAAAAGCATTATTTCTTCTAAAATAATCTTCAGAATTTGGTTTTGACATATAGCTCTCCTATTAACCCAGTTTATGACGTTCAAAGAGTCTCCGAAGATTTGAATTGTGAAAATGTTTCTTTGAAGTAGCCAGCAAAGAAGAAGGCGCAAGGCGGACAGCTCAGCAAAATTATTTGTGCCAGGTCCTAGACCTACAGAAGCTTTTAGGGAGTGTTCGGGATTCAAATGAATGCACAATCCTGCTCCAGCCTTGTTGTTTTGGGATGCTCCGTCAAAAAAGGCCCATGGAATGCCCTCCTGGATAATAACAGGCTTGTGATGGATATGATGACTTTTTGCTTCAGGGATTGGGATGGCAGAGTAAATGGCTGCACAATTTAAAGCTATGATAGATGCAGGAGTGTCCTTGTCTTGAAACAGGCTTTTGTTTCTCGCTAACCATACCCCCCAAAAAAAGATAAGAGGTAGATTTCTCATATTTCCCTCGGGGTAGTTCTGCCACCATCTACTCCAAGCTTCTTCCAAAGGTTCTAATCCCCACTGTGCCTTTGTGTTGAGCAGACTGATCAACTCCTCCCAGATTTTTTTTGAAACTGTACAAGATGTAAAGAGATGACTTATTGATTCCTCTTCTATTTTGCACAATGGACACCTCCCTGGCCCAACTAAGTATCTGACTCGTAAGATGTCCCAGGTTGGAACTTTCCTTTTAAGCATACACCATAAGAAGATCCTGGCCTTCGTTGGGCATTTTAACTTCCAAATGTGTTTCGACCACCATTCTAGTATTCCCCAACCTTTCTTTTGCATTAATAAGGTATATCCATCTTTTGGGGAATATTCACCTATTTTCCCCTGCGCCCAGACCAGCAAATCAGGTTCGTTTTTAAGTCTGACATTGGAACGATGTAGTTCTTGAATGAAAGAGCGCCATTCATTCTTCCATCTGATGGTTATTCCTAATTCTTCGTCATTTTTCCAAGCCTGTCCCCATAAAGTAGAATGGCCTACTTTCTCCACCTGGTTTAGAGTAAAAATGCCCTTACTATCTAGATGTCTAAGAAAGCCAGGAGATAGGGCAAAAGCTTCATTACAACCTACCCAGGGGTCCCTACCAATTCTTGAATGTCTTCCATCTCCTATCATCCACGCCAGTCCTTGTTCAATCACAGAGAAAGCCTCCACCGTGGCTTTCCAAATGGCTGAGACATTCTTCCTTTTCTTTTCCTGGCTCCTAATCCAATCTTCCAAGGGGACTGGATCTATGTACTTTCTTTTGACCACCCTTGTCCATAGATTCTCCAGCGTGATTAATCTCCAGCCTGATTTAGCTGCCAGAGAAAGACTAAACTCAGGGAGCCTTTTTAATCCCCAACCTCCCCATTCTTTTGGCCTAGCCAGCTTATCCCAAGCCACCCAGGGAAGAACAGAACTTTCTTTTGAACCTGCCCATAAAAATCTACAGCAAATCCTTCTGATTTTCTCCAGCACTCCTTTGGGAACCCAGGTTAAAGCAGCCCAGTATACTGGAATGGCTAACAGTACAGATTTGATGAGGGTCAGTCTGCCTGCTCTGGAGAGCCACTTGAAGCTCCAATGAGAAATTCTGGCTTCTAACTTTGCTATGAGCCAGTTCCAATCCTCTTTCTTGTATGCTGCCGGCTTTAACCAAAACCCCAAGTATTTGAAGGAAGAATCCAAGGGTTGATGATGGAAGGGAAAAATGTTGAGCAACATGGATCTTTCCCTTCTGTCAATATCTGCCACACAAACCTGAGACTTCCTAGAATTTATCTGCATGCCAGTAGCTTTCAGAAATAGATCGATTATGCATTTAATCTCCTTTAGTTCATTGAATGATCCATTAGAGAAAATCAAAATGTCATCGACAAAAAGAAGGTGAGAGATGAAAAGATTGATTGCTACCTCAATACCTTTTACCTTCTCCTCTCTTCTAGCTTTGTGAATCAACCTGCTTAGCCCTTCTGCCACTAGAAGAAACAGGAGAGGAGATAATGGGCAACCTTGCCTTAAGCCTCTTTGGCTTTTGAAAAAAGGGGAGGCTGCTCCATTGATTAGAACAGCAAAACTGACATTTGAGATACAGCCCATTATCCAACTGATGAAAGAATAATTGAAACCCAAATGGGTTAGCAGCATTCGGTCGTAGGCTTTGGATAGATCTATTTTTAGGACCACACCCTTCTTTTTCTTTTGTCTGACACTGTGAATTACCTCGTGGGCTACTCCAATGGCTTCGTGAATTTGTCTTCCATCCAGAAACCCAAATTGTTCCATTGAGATGTTTCTTGATAGAATAGGAACAATTCTAATTGCTATAACCTTTGCAATGATTTTATATATACAGTTGCATAAGGAGATCGGCCTGAAGTCTTCAAAATTCTCCGGGTCGTCCTTCTTTGGAATGAGTGCTAGAAAGGTTGAATTAAAAGGGTTGTAGACTTCTCTTTTCTATCTTGATTCTTCTACTACATCAGTGATTTCAAAACCTATTAAATCAAAGAAAAAGAGGAAGAGTTCAATAGTCCACCCGTCAGGACCAGGGCTTTTGTCTTTGGCCATGAGTTCCATAGCTGCTTCAACCTCCTCCTTAGATACAGGGATTGATAGCTCTTCTGCTTCTTCCTCTTCGACAAATCTTGGAAAGCATTGAGCTGTTCTAATGACTTCTGCTATGGTGGCCTCTCCAGGATCTGAGAATATTTTCTGGAAATGCCTCTGTCCTAGACCAGAGAGGTCTGAAAAAGAACTGACCTCCCTTCCATCTTCATCTTTAAGGCTCCAAATGGTATTTACAGATTTTCTTCCTTTTGCATAGTTATGAAAAAAACTGGTATTTTCATCTCCTGATTTTAACCATATTGCCCTACTCTTGAGCCTCCATTCTTCTTCCTTGTCCAAAAGTATTTGGTTCTGAAGTTTCTCCAGATGAAGGATTCTGTCCTTAGAAGCCTGCGAGATATATCCATCCTCCTCAATACTCTCCAATTTCTTCAACTCCTCCCTGATCCTGAGCAGCTCTTCATTCTGTTTAAGCTTCCTGTCCTTTGCCCAGGAGATTGTCGCTTTCTTCAATCTTTTAAGATTCTCCATAAACAGGAAGCTTTTGTCCTCCCTTGCATCTCTGTCCGGATGGATCCACGTATCCTTGAAGAGTTTGTTGAAGGAGGGATGTTGAAGCCAAGATGAATTGAATTTAAAGGGGGCGGAGGCTTTGGAGGGGGGAAAGAGAGATCCAAAGAAATAGGGAAATGATCAGAGTTGCCTTTCTCCTCAACCCACTGCCTGAGAATAGGGACCTTTGAGATTAAATCTTCAGATAGAAGAAAACGATCTAATCTTTTAGCAATTCGATCCTCCCCTGCTCTTCTGTTCCTCCATGTTGGCTTGAGTTTGATCGGGGAGGGATCTATGAGATTGTTATCTGAAAGGAGATTGAGGAAGAAATCCGACAAGGGGTCTTCCCTGGCCGATGGACCCCAAGCCTCTGCTCTCCCTATAGAGAAGTTTAGGTCACCTCCCACAATCAGCAGAGAAGACTTCATCAGAGATTTAGCCATCAGGTCATTCCAGAATATTTCCCTTCCTTGACAAGGGCCATAGATGTTTACAATTGAAAGGGGAAGAGAGAAATCAGGGGAAGAAACCTCCATGCCCATTACTTGCTTCGTCCCCCATTGATTAATGACCTTTATTCTTCCTTCTTTATACCCAATCGCAATACCCCCCGAGTGGCCCGACGAATCTACAGCTGAAAATTTCCACCCTGGCAGGAGTGCACTAAGCATTGTTTCCACTTCAGTTCCTTTCCCCAATGTTTCTTGGAGAAAAAGAATGTCAGAATTTGAGTTTTGGATCCAGTCTCTGAGGGCCAGTTTTTTAGGTTTACTGGCCAAACCTCTACAGTTCCAAGAGGACATAATCATTTGATAACAGAATCAGGGGACTGCACTGCTCTAAGAACCCCGGGGATAGAGTGTTGTTTTCCATCAGCTACATCCAGTTTTGCTTTTAGTTTTGCCTTAGACAAATCCGATTTTCTACCTCTCTTATTTTTGGAAAAACCTTGAGAGATTGACTGCCCTAAACCTCCAACTGAACCGGACGACCCAGGCTTCCCTCCCAAAGATCTAAGGTTATAGGGGCACGGGGTATGAGGAACCGGGGGAGCAAGAGGAGGCCACACATCTTCACAGTTCAAATCAAGGGACGGCATGGCAGCCGAAATAGAATCAATATCAGGAACATCCTTCAAAGGGGCTTTAATCTCATTTAAGCCTTCATTTTGAATGGGGGAAATAGAAGGCGAAATATGCATAGAATCAGAAATATGCTCTGGAAATTGAAGGGAAGAAGGAGGAGGTCCTGAGCACATACCCTTTTCAGATTCTTTGACGGGATTATGATCTGCGGATGTGTCCCTAGCGATCTCCTCCTTTGCTTCCGCTGGTTGCGATTCAGTGACCTCTGTCGGCTCTCGGAGCTGAGGATCTTCGGGCGCTGGCTCTTTCTGAGTCCCCTCAATCTCCATTTCTTCTATAGTCTGCTCAACCCTGCCTTCTTTCTCCTGAGGAACGTGGGGGTGATTGAAGACTGGCTTTCTGAAATCTGTGGTCCTCCGAAAACGCCTCCTTCTCCTGAACAACGAATAGTCCTTGGCAAGGTGCCCATACTCATGGCATCGATGGCACCGGAAGGGCAAATACTCGTAATCCAGGATCTGTTCGAACACATAATCTTTATATTGCAAATTTATTTTTTGGGCAAGACCTCTGCTAGGGTTGAGGCTCACCAGAATTCGGGCCATTGCTCTGTTCTTCGTCTCCAGAAATGACATGTCTGCTTCCAAAAAAGACCCCAATCTATTTCTGATGGCTTTAAACACTGCTTCTGTCCATAGGAACGAGGGGAGGCCTGGCGCCCTTACCCATACCGGGAACACATCAGTTTTCTCTTTGAAAGCATCAAAAAGAGGGCTCCATTTTTTCAGTAGAACCGGGATGTTCCCTATGATCCAATTTCATTCAAGCACCCACTCAGCTGCCTCTTTATCCTCGAACCGGAGCATGAACCAGCCTTTAGCTAAACATGATGCCTTGAACCGTAAAAGTCTGTCAGAAACAAACTGCTGTTCTCCCCATGCTTGTAAAAATTTTGACGAAAGTTTCTTGCCTCTCGCCCTTCCAACCAGGGTGCATTCAGCTACTTCTAGGGCTTCTTCAATAGAAACCTCCATACCTAGGACCAGATTCCCTTCAAGCTCCTGTGATCCGGTCGGTCTTTGAGGTTTTCTTTTCTCCCCTTTTTTCCTTATACCATCAGCAGTGGCCCTGGTATCCCCAAAAACTTCGTTCCATTCTGGTTCCTCCTGAGACGGAGCCGAGGGGGTTTCTACCTCCGGCTGAGACTGAACAGGGACTGAGGAATCGGGGATAGGGTTCCCTGAAAATTGTTGACCGACTGTCGCACCATCAAAACCTCCCGGCTCTCCCGCTTGCCTGTCACTATGGCCTTCAAATCCTCTTGCAGAGCTTTCTTTAGGAAAGGGAGTGTCTCTTGACAAGGAAACCCTAGAAAGCGACAAATCCCCTCCAGAGCCCCTTGCTCTACCAGACCCTGAATCAAGCCCCAGATTTACAATGTCTTCGAAACCCTTTGAAAGAAAGTTCCGGCTCGACAGTGATTTGCCCTTGTTGTCAAGAAAGTGAGCTGCAGTTGACGCCCTATCCGCCACATCATCCCTGTCCGTCTGCTTGTAATATGACGGGTTTCGAAACCTGGGGGCATCACTGTCTGGTTCCTTGCTTAACTGCTGAAATGAGGGTTTAGTCTCCTGAGAAATCGACTCCAATCTCGAAAGCTCGAAACCCCCGAAATAGTGTTCAACGTTTTGGACTGTAGGATCCTTCCCCCACACTGAAAGAATGTCCTCCAATTCCGGGTCCAAATCAACCAGTTCATTAGGGTTAACCATGGTTAAGGGAGTCGTTCCGAGAAAAGCGACAGCAACAGGCTAGATGCCAGCGCAAACCCTTGACCTAAACTTCTTGAAAACGGAAAAACGGAAAAAACAACTTGCAGCTCCAGCGGATGTGTTATCTCCCAGCTGACCGTTTAAGCGGAACACTCGACCTCCAGCTGCCAGTCAACCCGGCAGCAACTATCCTACACCTGCACCTGCGCACGGAACCTGTCTGCAGACTCCCTAACCGTGCCCTGATCGCGGTTCCGCCCGAAACCCTCGTCTCCGAACCCTAGCCATCCGGACTCCAGAGCTTTACTACCATATGTTTCTTAGATATATTCAGTAACCAATATGTTTCTTAGATATATTCAGTAACCAATTGTCTTCGAAAATTCATGCTCTAATTTATTTTATTTTTATTTTCTACTTATGTAATGTTACTTATCACGATCAATATTAATATTTGATTTTATTTTTTTTTGGGATAAATTTGAAGAATTTGAATCTAAAATAATTTTGAAAATGATACTTCATTTTCACAATTATTACTAGCTAGCATTTTCACATATTGGTGAAAAAAAAGCCAAAGCGCGCAAGTGTGGCTGAGAGCTGTACAAATGGCGAGATGTCATGGCGCCCGTCCCTCGAGTGGGAGGGTTTCTCAAGCCGCGGGAATGTAACACATGACGTCAAACCCCGCTTGTCCACCTTGAAGGCCAACCACAAACGCAAATATATATTTGGATTGGAATCATATATTAATCGTGTGCAAATATTCTAGGAAATTTCCTAGATATGTTTTCAATTATTAGTTATTTGTTCATTCCACCAAATTAAATTCATCTACTTTGTAACAATGAGCAGTAACATTTATTATTTTTAGTTGTTAAGTTTTAACAGAAAGGCCTTGGAATTCATAAACTACCCAGCGTTCTGGTCTGCTGCATTCTAAATCTTATCTTCCGGCCATTGCTAAAATATTACATTGCTCCTATGAATTACGCTAATGTACAACATAATTTCCTGAAACAATGAATTATTTTTCCCTTTTCAAGTTCAAATTCTTTGATCTCTTAGTGGAAGAATTTTAAATATTGCCCTCTGATGGTATCAGGCTCCTCATTTTTTTTAAGAGATCTATTACTTTGATCTAGTAGGAAGTGATTTTTTTTTATTTTTTTTTTGGTTCTGTGTGATCTAGTCTTTTCGTAATTTCCTAGTGGCAGAGACTGATCTCCACATCACTGAGACTTCGCAGGTTTATCCACAAGCTGTGCTGCTTTTATTCTCTACCTTAATGGTCCAACTAATATGTTCCTCCAACCTCACACCCAAACCAAGTGGACGATACAACCTAGAAATTATTTCACAATGTAGTTTTCAAACTTGAAAACCTTAATGGTCATTAATTTATGGAGTGGTACAAGGCTACAATAGTTATCTGTGAAACTGTGGAAATTAAAATTTTTGCCCAACCAATTATATCCGAGTTTTCCAGATTTGGAGGCAGCACACTTGTCATTTGGTTTGAATTCGAGCTTTCTAGATTTGAAGGCATGAAACTCGTAATCTTCCTCACTTCATGAAAGAAACTATAAGAATGTTATGCTTCCACTTGGATTCTAAAGCTGCGTCTTTAAAAAAATTTTGGGGATGGAAGCCATTTATTTCGATTTCATAGAAGTGAGGGTTGACCAAATGAGTGATATCATCCTTGCATGGACATGAGGGCGCTCAAATCTGGAAACTCCATGAGGGTACTGAAATCCGGAAACTCCTATTTCATAGACTATAGAAAAGTAAGGTCGGGCATTTAGCTTTCGCCCTCTGAGTGACAGCATGCGAATTGAGATAGCAGCCTGGAGAGAGGGCGAGAGCTAAATGCCTGGCATGTCAGGGAGCATTTACTTTTCTATGATCTATGAAATAGGAGTTTCCCTCAAATCTCAGAGGGTTTGCCTCACCACACTGTAGCTAGATTCGTCGACCACCATGTAATCTAGCTACAATGTCCTGAGGCTAAGCCTCACCCTAAGAAGCCTTCAGCTTAATTAATTTAAGATTAAACCTAATACATATGACAATTATATCTCAAACTTCCCACCCTCTGGTACTTATAAATTTGAAAATAAACATACATCTAACCATAAACATACATTGCAAAAGTTAAAAACGGAAAAATACATTTCCAAAGAAAAAACACATCGCAGCTGAATGTGGTAAGAAAAGCGCCCTCATTTAGTGTGGCATCAAACAACTTTGCATTCTTTACAAAAGTTTGTTTCTACAAAATGCAATGCAATAGAAATTGATGTAATACTAAATCCAAAACCACAACAACCGCGTCATAAACTTCGTAATTACAATGCTTTTGTTTTCACTAATTCAAAAACGCGTAGTCTAACCATCAGACTTCTCCATTGTATTGAAAAATAAAGGACAACTTGTGCAGAATTTTAAACTATGACTATAACTTGTTTTAGATTTAAGCTAATGGAGATTTCACAATTACAATGGCATATAATTAATTATTACAGTGTTTTATTTTCACTAATTAAAAAGTAGAGAAATCTAAACTTGATCAATAGAAACCAATTGCAAATTTGGATCATCGGAATGGTCAACTTTAATGCCACTAGACTCGTGGGTGTTGTTGCGGACGTCTTATTGGCAAGAAAGAGTTGCCAACATTTCCATCAGTGATCCCCGTGGATATTGGTGGCCACCCGCCTATTCCACCTTGCAAGAAAGAGTTGCCAACATCTCCATCAGTGATCTCGGTGGATATTGGTGGCCACCCCCTTATTCCACCTAGACTTCCCAGTGAGTTTCATCTGTTTCCTTGTTCATTTTAGCATTTACTATTTTTAGCAGTTTTTCGGGTCCCGAACTTCTGGTGTAGTTTTGACCCCCTAAACGACATTTTTTTGGGGTCTGCGGCAGGCTCATTGCCAGAAGGTTAGGTCCGCAGCAAAACCTGTAGTAGTTAAAGAGACCTTTCCAACAAGGCATCATACGTGCCAAACGAAGATAATATGACCAAGTTACGACCCCAAGAAGTTCGCTGCCCACCTAACCCCAATGGGGCCCACAAACTCTTGGTGTTACATCTCCTGGGGTTATGGTATTGGTTGTTTATGGTTTTCTCATGTTTTCCAATAATAAATAGGTCTTTGAGCCTCATTGTAACACATTTAAGAGGCATGTAGCCGCCACATCTCTTCTCAGAGACAAGCTACCATTGCCCGAGCTATCTTATTTCCATTCTGTTTGTAAGCATAGTTCAATATTTTTCTATTAATGAAATGAAATGTTTTTCTGCTGCATCTCTGTGTTTATGATTATATATGTAAGTTGTTGTGTTCCTGTTTGAGTGGCCTTCTCTTTCTCTGTTTTTCTTTGCATGTCCCCAACGAGGTTAGGGTATAAGGAGTTAGTGTTTGATCTGGTTGAACCATTGCAAGATCAACCTCGCAAAACCCAACGACCTCCCATGGTGGAATAAAAGAAAGACGAGGGGGCAGGAGATCCTTTCAAAATGTTGCTTGAGGAAGCCCTCGAACGATAGAGGGACGTGATAATGGATAAATTTACCCAGATCCTTCGGCGACTACCCACATACGATGCATTTTCATCCAATAGCCACTCTGGAGGCACCACTCCTTTTAAAGTACAAGTTAACTTCGATATTCTCATATTCGAAGGCTTGATAGATGCAGATGTCGTAGATAAATGGTTAAATCTATTGCAAGAATATTTTTTTGTTCATGACTTTTCTAATCAGGAAAATATTACTTTTGCACTTCTTAAAGCCGCCCCACACGTTAAGGACTGGTTGGAAACCTACTATGAATAAAAGGACGAGAGTGAACCCTTGTTGTTTTCTGCTGCAGCGGCTTGGATTTCTTTCTAAGACGCCATCAAGGAACAATATTACCATGTCAGGAACTATGAAGACAAATACATAAAGTGGGCCATGCTACCACAGGGAAGGGACAAAAATATGCTAGAGGTCACAAATACCTTCCATACTCTTCACACAAAGCTAGGTATCAAGGACACTGAGCAAAATTTGGTGTTCAAGTACCGCGGCTATCTACACAAGTACATATAGGACGAGATGGAGTTCCCAGACATTTCCTCGCTCAACACGGCGTATCAGTTCGTTGTCAAGATTGAGCAAAAGCTTAAACAGAAGAAGCGAGACTTTGGATCTGCGAATTTAAAGCAAGGAAAATGTGTCCCCAAACCATAGAACAAAGCACTAAGCCAAGGCGAGGCTACCTCTAGCTGAAAACGCAAGCAAAGAACAACATCCTAAAGACGAAAAAAGACACGAATTAGATGTAGATATTGACTTATCAAGAATTAACCCCCATATTGTCCAGGGTAGTCACTGATTTCGCGACGCTGTTATCAGAATGTACTAGTAATGTAGATATACGTAGAAAGTACCGCTGACGTTGCAGATGTGCAACGTTCACTATAATTGTATTTAGAATATAGGGAAATATTCGTAGCCGCTAGTCTCTTTCTTCATGGATAGAAATGGATGCCTAGACGGGGTGGACTGTCCTACTCTAGAAGATTCTATTATTTTTTTTTGAAAGGAGAAGCTTTCAGAACCGTGTGACCCGTCAAGTAAATACACGGAAAAAATTAATTCTGCTGTGTTTAATAGCTAGTGAGTTGAATGGTCGTTTGTAATATCAGTTTGATTTCTTAATTGGTAGGTTTTTTTATAAAGAGAAGCTGTGGAAACGTGAATTGAATTTCCTATCGATGAATGGTTATTCATACTAGCAATTGTCCCAAAAGGTACAAAGAGAGGCTGATAGGATTAGTAAAAGGAAGAAAGTTCTATAGATAGTCAAGCATATATAAAGTTCAGTAGTGACGAAGGCAATAACCACATTGACCATCCTGTACCAGTACATTTGATATTAAAAGAACAAAACCAAAACCAAACCATTCATATCAATATAGTAAGTGTAGAACGCGTTCATACTTAAAGCTCAATAGATTCAATAGATTATTGGCAAGACGCTTTTCTTTTTAAATAAAAAGTAAATTACAATTTTGTACATGGTAAATGAAAAGTGGAGAAATTTGTGACTGGTTGACACAAAAAAGTAGCCTTCTCGCCTTGTCTATAGATGAACCAAAAAGTAGTAAGACAAAAATCCCTCAGAAGGAGAAGAAAAAGTACATTATGTAATGTGCATAATTTCTATGTATATACGCTTGCTTGAGAAAGAACCAAACATAGAAGAATTAGACTATGATGTTTTGAAAAGCAGTGATATTGTATGAAAAAATAAAAAACAGAGTAAAGTTGCTCAGAACTTCATTAATACTTTTGGGGACTTCTTTCAAAGTTTAAGACTTTTTTATGTACAACAAATCCGTTTCTCTTAATGAACTGCACTATCCAAATTTGGTGTCGTTTCTGTACATAATATATCACTTAAAGATAATATATCGCCTAAAGCTAAAACGATATCACCAAAATACAGGCATTCGCAAATATGTTCACAAAATACTTTACATCAAGGAATCATGTGCATTGCGTAATGCACTGTTACACCTTTGAATGCATTCAACAAGCACTGCAAGCCCGAGTCATGTTACCTAATGATATGTGAACAGTAAAATATAAAATGAAACATGTTTTCCTGACAACAGTCAAAGAATGAACATAGTACATCCTGTCAGATTTTTACCTGTGCTAGCTTAGTCAGTCTTCTCCGAAATACCAGGGCTCACACAATCAGCAAATACAGCAGCACATCCTGTTAGACTTTTAGCTGTATTAGCTTAGCTAGTCTTCTCCGAAGTACCAGGGCTCACTCAATTAGCAAATACAGCAGCAGATCCGTATAGAAGCTGGAGGGTGCACTAATGTATTATGTCAGTCATTCAGTGCTTCTTTGGCAGCTCGATGATGCAGCAGAAAGAGTAGAGGGAGGGTTGGCACATATACGTTGGGATGAGTTAGGTGGGTGCATGCATGTGCCACTCTCTAGAGTCTAGTTCGGTCTCCAATTCAGATTCAGTCTAGTTCAGTTTTAAATCAGTTAGATTCCAATTTAGGTGCAATTTCCTTATTTAGAACAGAGCACTTGCATTATAAGTCGACTATTCTAGAATCTAGGAGTGGCACAAATCCCAAGGAGACCATGTAACATTTTATTTTAAGTTCAAGGATTTAGTACATGCATGCATCGAATTTTTCATCTGCAGTTGGGCACACAATCCCTGGCAGCCGTTTCCATGCATGATGATTCACTGTTATTGGAGTTTAGGGTGAGCGTCTTTTGTGCTATGGCATAGGACACACACTGGTTAACCAGATACACTGTATCTTCCCTCTTCTTCCTCTTCTGAAAACTTAAATGGAGATGCAGGGAGCAACACTACGTTGGTTAGCAAGTTTTTGTTTTGAGCTATTGCAGTGTATTTCACCCTTCAGTATTCAATAGGAGATATATATGATTGAGAGTCAGATCTGTGTATTTGCTGTTTGAATTCTCAGCAATATGTGTTTGTAGATTAACATCCTTAGATCTGTTGTTTTGATTGAAGCTTTCAAATTTTCAGCTACTTAAGATGTAAAGTATTCTTTCTAAGTGCAGTATTTGCTTACCATGGTCTGAAAATTAACACATACCATGAATCTCAAACACATTCATTGAAAAATCATAGAATTGAAAATATGCGGATAATATTTATATCAAAGATTCCAGACTTCACATCTGTTCCAATTAGTTTCTTTTGAATATAAGCTTTCTTGTTTTCACCTTGAAGCTTGACATATTGCTATGGTCCAATTTGTTGTGTCCATTAGTACGGATTTGCTTCCACATGCATGCTTACATTACCAACACAACAAACAGATTAACCTCAGCTGGAGATGACAAGTCTGCTGTGCCTAAGGTTCTATTCTAGTGCATTAATATTAGCACTGTCCCAACCAAAGAGCCTTAAATTTCAAATTTCAACTACTAAAAGAAAAATTTTCTGCCTGTAAGTTATGTACACTCTTATTCTAATTTCTAAGTATCTTGTCAAACGTAGGAAAGCACATTCACATTTCCTAATATGTATGTTATCAGAAATAGGGAAGACAAAATGTAAACAGGTGTGAACAACTAGAGGGAAGCCCTTTAAAGGATAGTGATAATAAAGGGTAGATCCATGAAAAAAGAAGAAAAAATACATTCTGGATTTCTGGTTTAAGTATCCAAATTGTATGTTCTTGCAGGGACTGCAACTGGACTGAATCGACTCTCAAATGATTGAATGGGCTTGCAATTTATTGAAATCATTCATGAAGGGGGTTTTTCTTCGAATAGAAAAATGATTCAAAACCTAAAGTGATGTTTTCCAACAGGGCCTTGGATCACTGGTCTTGTCAACAGTGTATAATCTGTCTAACAGGGTTCTATGCCTTCAGCTCCTGTTTAGACTCAAGACAAGCAATCCGCTCCTGCAGCTCCTGAGTAAGCTTAATCAGACGAGCATTCTGCTCCTGCAGCTCCTCATTCATCTTAATCAAGATATCATTCTGCTCCTGCTTCTCCTGATTCATCTCAATCAACCTATTAATCTAACCACTTCCTTGCACTAGGAAGCGCAAGCCCCTCCGGGACCTTACTTCCTTCTCACTGTGATCTGCACCTCTCAGATTGCACAATCTTCAAAGAGGTAAGGCCAGGTGCAAGTCCCAACTTCCAAGTGATTTTGGCAAAAGATGCCCCTCGAACCTAGCATCTAAGCCAAACGAAGTCAGCTCTGTGTAGTACTGTACAGCCCCTCAGACCATGTTTCTCGAAGCACCTGGCAAGTCATAGCACTTGCACTGATGATGACCCAGGCTCAAAACTCAGTGGATTCATTTTGTCCTAACAAGTCACGTATCACATTGATGAAATACATACCCTTAAGTCACAGTTTGAAGATAACAATACTTTGATTGTAACACAAAATTTGTGTACATAGTTGTATCCTCTCCAGCCAAAAAAACAAAGTTATAACAACTTAAAAAAAACCACCCCAGCAAGAACTTGCCTAACCTTTAAATTCTATGAAACTCATTCTGAAGATAACAATACTCTGATTGTAACACAAAATTTGTGTACATAGTTGTATCCTCTCCAGTCAAAAATACAAAGTTATAACAACTTCAAAAAGCCATCCCAGCAAGAACTTGCCTAACCTTTAAATTCTATGAAACTCTGAAGATAACAATTCTCTGATAGTAACATAGAATCTGTGTACATAGTTGTATCCTCTCCACTCAAAAAACAAAGTTATAACAACTTAAAAAAACCACCCCAGCAAGAACTTGCCTAACCTTTAAATTTTATGAAACTGCTGGTGGGTGTAGGGTCAGCAATGAAGATGGTGGCATGGAAGAGTTGTATCCTCTCCAGTCAAAAATACAAAGTTATAACAACTTCAAAAAGCCACCCCAACAAGAACTTGCCTAACCTTTAAATTCTATGAAACTCTGAAGATAACAATTCTCTGATAATAACACAGAATCTGTGTACATAGTTGTATCCTCTCCACTCAAAAAACAAAGTTATAACAACTTAAAAAAACCACCCCAGCAAGAACTTGCCTAACCTTTAAATTTTATGAAACTGCTGGTGGGTGTAGGGTCAACGATGAAGATGGTGGCATGGAAGACCATCCACAAAGGTTTAACTTTGATGAAATAGATACCGTTGGTCACAATAATATTGGACAAGGAACAATCTGCCTGTTTCTTATAAACATTTGTAATGTGCCCAGTGCCCCTGAAGAGAGTGTTCTTTATCCTATTTTGAATTAAAAAAATGTTTCTTCCCTTGCGAAAAGAAAATTCTCAGACAAAAATAGTTTGATTGTAAAACAGAATTGTGTAAATATGTGTGCCATCTCTAGTCAAAACAAAGGTTTAAGTACTAAAAAAATTGACACAGCAGAAAGAACTTTCTTAACGTTAAATTATATGAAACCACTGATGGGTCTTGGTTCAGCAATGAAGATGGTGGCATGGCAGGACATCCACGAAAGTTCAACTTTGATGAAATAGATACTCTTTGGTCACTGATCTTAGACAAAAAAAGTCTGATTTTAGCATGGAAATTGTGTAGATGTGCGTCGCCTCTCTAGTCAAAACAAAAGGTTTAACTACTGAAAGGAACCACCCGAGGAAAAACTTGCCTAACCTTATATATAATGAAATTGCTGTTGAGTATTGGCATCGCAGAGCATCCATGAAGGTTTGGCGTTCTTAGACGAATATTCTAATTGTAATGCAAACAATTAAAAAAAATGTGTAGAGGTTTGTGCCCTCCCCGGTCAAAACAGGATTTAGTTATTTAATTAAATAAGTAAAACAACAACCCAGCAAGAACTTGCCTAAGCTTTATCCTTGATGAAATTGCCGATGGGTTTTGGTTCGGCAGAAAAGATGCTGGCATGGCAGACCATCACCAAAGTTTCAAGAAATCATAATTAGCAAACTATGGGAGAAATAGACCACACGATAACTCTACCTTAAGAATATCGGTGTTTTTCTAAGCAGAACTTGAACTTTCTATTGATGTCATTGTATTTTCATATCAATATCAATGTCTGACATTAAAAAATGCTAGCAATGGTGTAAAAACAGGAACAAATATTATATTGCAGACGCTAATGCATCTCCGCACTACCTGTCGGCAAACAATTGCGGGAGTCTGAGAAGCCCCAAATTATTAAGACCAACCCATTCGTATTCACAGCAATCGAACTCAAAATCCATGGTTACAGTGGGCTTCGAACCACTAACCCCACACGCACAAATGGAAACCTACACCCCAATCATCAGAGCTTGGCAGAAGCGGGGAAAATATACGGCTCCCGATGGGCATCGAGCTCTTCAACAACGCCAGGGAAAACTCCCAACCTGAGTTCACTGTAAATATCCTTCGTCCAGCCCCTACTAGCCAATTTCTGGGCTTCACTAACGGCGGCATCCAATGCCTGAGCCGAGTCCGCATAAACAGAATCCACGATCCGGCCCTACAGAGCCGTCTGGGCACTAAACTTGCGGGCACCCAATACCACATCCCTGCTGGCTGCGGGCAATAGCTTGCTCCGCACGACGGCCATGAGACTCTTGGGAAGCTTCATCCCAAGGTCGAGCTCACTCATGTAGAGGACAGATCTATCCGCCTTCATAAAACTGTAGTCGTGTGCCAGGGCCAGTATAAAAACCCCCTCGCAGCGTGCCCACAGATCGCCGCGATGGAGGGCACGCCGAGCCTCATGAAGGAGTCCAGCAGGTTTACGAATTTGATCCTGATTATGCTCAAGTGGGCCTCTGGATTCTGAGATATCCATTGAAGGTCAATTCCTGCAACGAAGAACGAAGAATTGTAAGAAAGCTCAGGGAGCCAAAAAAGATATGTAAATTGGAGCAGCTCTTTGCAGAGAGGCCGATATGCAGGCCGATATGCAGGTAATGAGGTAGTCGTTTCCTGAACAAAGATGAAGTTCGCCAGGTGTCAGCGTCTAGTCGTTTCCTGAACAAAGACGAAGTTCGCCAGGTGTCAGCGTCAGAAGGAGAAGGACGACGAAAGGTCCCTTTCAAAGGAAGGCCTATCGGCCTAAATATCCGTTCGATTTTTTAATCGATAGTTTATTTAGTAAAGAAAAGCTATCAGAAATCTGTAACGCGTGCAGTAGGTGGTACAGGGTCAAATATTTGAATTCCCTCATTATTCCTCTTTGATGTATTTCCATTTCATCATAAATTGGTTGTTGGGAAAAAACCTTACGCGGCTATTATCTTTCAATAACATGTTGAGTATAATAAGTTTCATAATATTTTATTAATTTTAATATAAATTATTTAATCAAATTTATCATTTTTAAGATTGTAAAGTTTTAAGATTGTTCCCGGAGGTTATAAATTTGTTTTGATTTTTTTGGTTTTTCAAGAAAATTGACTATAAGATTGTTTGAATTTTTTTGTGGAAATGGAATTAGAGCCATCAATCCACTGAACATCTAAAATTTTGAAATCTATTAATTATAGCTCAAATTTCTCAAAATTTCTATCAAATTTTAATAAAAGTCATACCTAAGTTTCCACAATTTTCCAAGCAAATTTTTAAGTTAAAATTTTTATTCTAACCTCAATTACTTGTATCCATTATTTAATGGTGGAAGGAAAAATTATATATATTAAACTAAAATTTATAAGAATAAATGTTTTATAGTAATTTATATTTATTTTTAAAAAATAAAATAATGATAAGATAATCACATATATAAAAAATAATGTGAATATTTGTTGGTCATGTATTAATTTTTTTTTTTTTTAAAGTTATATTTTAGGTGTGAAAAGAATTAGCGTTTTAATGAATAGTAATGAGTTAGCGATGATATATGAATTGGAAATATAAACAAACACAATATTTTTTTTTTTTTTCCTTTACTATAAAAACCAACTATAAACTATTAATATAAAATATTGAACTTTTGTACCAAGATAAAAATTAATTATATATTGATATATAATTAAGCACGTTTGTAATGAATTATCAAGAAATAAGTGACTCATATTTAGTTTTTCATATTAATTTTTTTGGAAATTGGAATTAATAATGTTGTATGGAAGACTTTAACAATATATTTTATTATCAAATAATTTACACTTCCAAACCTTAATCTTTTCATACTTTTAATATACAAAATTATATTAATTTTTAAATTTAATATATATATATATAAAATACAAATTTGTTTCAAAACATAAAAAATCTAAATAAAAATATATCTTTCACAAAATTTAATATTTTTCATAATTAAAATAAATAAATAAAATCATATCTTTCACAAAATTTAATATTTTTCATAATTAAAATAAATAAATAAAATCAATTCAATTGTAAATGGTAAACCATCATTATATATATCTAATAAACATGGGTAAAGCTAACATTCAAATAAACATAGGTAAAGCTAACTTGCTATTGAGAATTCTTTTCACAACATCTTAATATATATTACAAATTGGTTTCCAATACTTTATTATTAAAGTGTTTTTATTTCATAATTTGTAATATGATAATATTGAAAATAATGTATTTGATTTTATTTATTTGTATTATTTTTTAGTTGTATTAAATTTTTTAAGGAATTTTTTTGACTATTAAGTATTATTTTGGAAAAAGATTAGTCTTAAGTATTAAGTATTTGAATGCAGGAGAGAGGTTGTTAGCCCTTAATATGGACTCACTTAACAATAAAACATAGTTACTCATGTTGGAAGGATCAGGATCTTGAGAGGAAACATTTCAACTCAGGGCACTTAACTTGGGTAAGGAGGATAACAACTATTCCGCACAACTAATTAAGCTAGACTCAATTAATTTCAGTTACATTTAACTCAAAATGAATATACATATTATTTTTTTATTACATTATTTTAAAAAATTATAATCATTTAATGTCTGTAATGTCCCCAGAAAAACTGTAAATATCTTTATTTTACCACAGTAAGAAACAAACTAGATAATTATTGTTATTATTTGTTGAGTTGAATAATATTGTTAATTATTGAAAATAGCAAATGATTTGAGTAATAGCAGATCTTGTAACTTCTCATGGAAAGAAGTTGGAAAAAGGCAGTTGCCAGAAAACCCTAACTACCTCCCCTAGTTGTGAAATGCTCCAAAAGGAAAAGGAGTGAGGGGAGGAAAAACCGTGCTGAAATGTCAGATGGTAAGGGGAAAAATGCTAAGTCTGGTGTGATGGCCAGATAGCAAAAGCACTGATTTTGAGAACTTGCAAAAGACAAAGGTCTTGCGAGCAAGCTTGGGGGGAGATTTGGTCCTGAAGACAAATCTCATGGACGGGTGGTTGAAAAGTAGCAGATAACAAAGGTGATTTCTACCATTGAGTTCTCTACTTCTTGGAAACTAAGGTAAGTAGTACCTTCTATAACTAATCTATTGCACAACTGAATTACGAGTCTTTATTTGTGAATGGAAAAGAAGGAGCCTTAACTCCGAAGAGATATTTGGAAAATATTAACAGTAGGAATTAATGACTGATTCAGAATTGGTTAATTATTTTTCTGGAAGACACTAACCACAAAGATATTAATTGAGTAGAACTGGTTCTTTTATTTACTAGAAAACTAATTGTAGAGGAATTATTATTTATCCTGAACTGGTTACTAATTCCCTTAGTTAAATTGTGTAAATTTGAGAACTGAGAATATAATTTGTCTAACACCCAAGACGCTAGTCAGAGAGAGAAAGAATATTGAAGATGCTAGTGCCACGAAAGATTAATTTCATTGGTTAGGCAACACAAAGTTAAGCCCTAGAAAACTTAAGCAAGTTCAAATAAGAGGATGAGGTCGATGTAACAGAGAAATACAAGTGTATTTACACCAAAGCTGAACTGGGTAGCATCATTAAGGGCGTAGACTGTTAAATAATGGTTAAAAACTCTGTAAGATCCTTCCTGGAACCTTGTATAGGTATGAAACCCTATAATGATATATTATCGGTAGAGTTACGTTCTTGATTGGGTAATTAAAGTTTCAAGATACATAATCGAACAACGAAACGATCCAGTTACTCTACTCCGCAGAAGTAAATTTCCAACCATATAAAAACTCAGAGCCACATATTAGAAAAAGCATTCGACATATAAAGAAAGAGGAACATTGTTCACAGAGAATATTTAACCCACATAAAACTGTACAGGACCATCTAAGCAAAAATGGTAGCATTGAAATCTTGAAAAAAGAGCATAATTAAACACATAGCAATTGAAAAACCATGATTACATTTCGAAGAAACCCGTATCGATTTGGCACAAAGAAGAAACTTAAATGGCTTTAGTTTCTGAAAAGTCTATTATTACAAGAAGTATTAGGCCAAGACCAGAACCATAACCTGTAACCATTACACTGGTGCGGTCTTAATTACAGGGCCCGCATCCAAGTTAAAACCCTTAGCTAAACACGGGAAAATATTCACACAACTATTAAATGACAGAAGACAACTGCCAGAAAAGAATTTTAACAAGTAGCTTGACAAAAGTATTTCATTTAGCTACGGAACTGAAACACCAGATCCAGTACAACCTTGGAGAAACGATGCATGTAGCCACGAATTAATCCCGAGTGTCCAGGGCCGCCAATGATATATATTCACCCTATGAGTGCCATCAGTTGAAGATTTATTAAACTAAAGGTATTACAGACTCATGTGCTGGTGTGTGTTCTGTGTTATTGAAACAACGAATCGATCAGATTTCCAATACAAGACAATAAAATGGAGAGACAACAGAGAAATACAGTAAGCAACACAAAGACACAAACATTTTTAATAAGAAGTTCACCCTATTCTCCAGGGCTACATCTCTGGTCCAGCTTCAGTGGTGGCCTTGTTTTATTGTGTCTTTTAGTAGAGAAATGACAATATAGGGACTTAATATGAGTTCTCCTGAAGCAGATTTTGCTTGGCAGGGTGGTTCTTGGATTCCCCAAGCCACTCGGAGTACACAGACTCTTCTTCTTCCTACCAGCTCTATGAACCTTGGTCTATAGTGGAAAGAGCCAAATGTGATGCTTAGTTTGGACAGATTCCTCTATGGGAAGGCTTGAATCTTCAAGCTCTCTGGTGCTCGACGCTGCCTGTGGTTAGTTCGTCCCTCTGTCTCTTTTGCTTGGCTTTACTGTTCTCTGTGTTCAGTGCTCCTCTCAGGGTTCACTGTTCACTACCTCTCTTGGTCGCTTGGACTTGTCTCAATTCTGACTCCAAATCAACTCTGACTGATTCAACTATCTCTATTCATGGCTTTAGCCATTTGATCCCTATGCTTGTTTGGTTCCTCTTCTGCCTGTGTCGATTCGCCTTTTGCAGTTGCGCTTGGAGTTCCCTGTGTTCGACGTCATCATGAATGCTCAGGGAGTGGCCACTTGTCCTCCTCTAGATGGCGCCAGCATGCTTCGTTGGTTTGTTTCTTCAGTTACACCGTTGATGAATCTTTCCTCCACCGTGGCGGTCAAACGGATTCCAAATCCCTTCTAGAATGCAGCTTAATTCCCTGTTTATTCTTCTTCCCCCGTCGGGCGTGATCTCAGCCGTCCAATCTGAGCCCTCCAGATCCGATGCCATATGTACATTTCACGCGCCTGACTTGCTCAATTGATAGTGCATGATCAACGACGGTTTTCTCTCACCTCCGCTTGCCATGCGTTGATTGATGTATGGAATCGCTTCGCTCTCGTCCAAAACCTTTTACTGTTCAAGGGCGCCCTGATCAATACAGCTAGTTTCTAGAGCGCAGGTCACGTCTTCGTACTTTAGCGCTTTTACCTTTTCTGCCCGTGGTCCTCCAGTTCCCAACGCGACCGAGTGCTCGGGCTTCCTCCATTTTGGCCCTGTTCGCCCAACGATGCACGATTAGCACTAATCGCGCCTCACAAACCTCGCCCTTTTCCCATTCCGGGGCTCCTAGGGGCTACTTTGGCCTCCTGCACAGTCTCCATGGGCCTCAGTCAATGCGCTTTGACTGAGGCCCTTGTCGTTTCACGTTGGCTGCCACTGCCATTGGTCCAGGGTGTTTTTGATACTGTTTTGGATTTCCTTAGAGATTTATTCGACCTGTTTCAGTCATGGTTCTCGACAGTCTTTCTATGGATCCAATTCAGGTCACGACCTCCCTACTAAAAAAGCTTTTGGACCACCAAAAGTTGGTTTTCAAGCATCGAGTAAGTGAGGATACTATTTCTTCACTTGTCCAATCTCAATCCACTTTGCGCTGCTCAGCTTTGAACCTTTGAGCCCAATCCTGAGGTACTCAACTTATCCCCTGCGCGTTGTCCTCACCTTCTTGTCCAACACGGTGTCTTCCTGCAACTCATTGAGGTATTCAGGTAGTAGGTCATCAATAGAAGGCAATTGACTTTGCTCTTCAGGGTCCCCAATCATTGAAGGTTCAAACAATCTCAAGCAATCTGCATTTACGATTGAGTAGATGTGCATGTAAGCTGGTAGATCAAGGCGGAAGGCATTTTCACCAATTTTCTCAAGTATCCTAAAAGGTCCATACCTGATAGGCTTTAACTTTTTACCTTCACCTTGCATCCTGTCCTTGCTGATATACAATCAGACTTGGTCTCCAACATGAAAACTATCCTCCATCTGATGCTTATCATGCCTAGCCTTATACTTGGCTTGGCTCTTTTCCAGCTGTTCTTGTATTGCCTGATGGATCTCCTGGATCTGTTCAATGAACCTAGTTGCCTTGTCCACGTCACTGTGTCTATCAACCATGGTATCTTTACCAAAGACAAAATCCAGAGGAGACCTTGGTCTGAAACCAAAGTAGGTCTCAAAAGGAGATCTCTGTGTAGAAGAGTGTTTGGCTCTGTTGTAAGCATGTTGCACATAACAAAAGTGTTCATCCCAAAGCTTAGGATGTTTACTGCAATAACCTCTCAGTAACTGGACCACAGTCCTGTTTACTACTTCTGTCTGGCCATCTATTTGTGGATGAAAAGCTGTGCTTTTATTTAACTTGGTGTCCATCAGTTCCCACAGACTAGACCAAAACTTCCCCACAAATCGGGTGTCTCGATCAGATACAATGGAAGTGGGTAATCCAAAATGAACCCATACATGTTCAAAGAACAACTTTGCAGTCTGTTCAGCTGTGATTTGTTTACTACAAGGTATCAAAATACACATTTTGCTGAACCTATCCACAGCAACATATAGATAATCATGAATTTTCCTAGATTTAGGCAGTCCTCCAACAAAATCCATGGAAAAACTTTCCCAAGGGTGAGAAGGAACTGGCAATGGAGTGTACAAGCCTAGTTTTCTATTGTTGGGCTTGCTTTTAGCACACATTGCACACTCTCTTACATATCTAGAAACTGTCTTATTCATTTTTGGCCAATAACATAATTTTTGCAGCTGTGCAACTATTTTTCTTACCCCAAAGTGACCTGATATCAAAGAAGTGCGTGCTTCCCTAATTGCCTTTATCCTCTCAGTTTGTGGAATGTAGAGTTTCCCACAATGGTATAAGAGTCGGTCCTTTATATGATAGTCCAATTCTTCTACTCTTTTTCCTTGACTCAAAGTTGCATATACGTCTTTAAAATCCATATCCTGAGCATATTGTTGTATGTAGCTTTCATGTAGTATAGAATTATGCTTAAGTATGGTAGATGCATTTATAATGGGTCTAGACAACATGTAAACAACCTTGTTATGTATGCCCTTTTTATATCTGATGACTAAGTGAAATTGTTATAGAAAACCCATCCATCTGTAGTGTCTTGATTGTTGCAACTTAGTTTGGGAGTGTAGATATTGAAGTGGCTGATGATCAGTACGTATTACTGTCTCTTTGCCCATTAAATAATGTTTCCACTTTTTCACACTCTGAACTAATGCATACAATTCTTTATCATATGTAGGATAGTTAACTACTACAGGATTAAAAGTCTCAGGATGATAACATATGGGTTTGCCGTGCTGAGTCAACACTGCACCCATGGCATAGTCACTAGCATTAGTTTGGATCTCAAATGGTCTTTGTAAATATGGCAGTGCTAGTATAGTTGTTGTACTTGTTTTCTCTTTCAAAGTGTTGAAGGCTTTCTGATGTTTTCCTCCCCACTGAAACACCTTATTCAATCTTGTTAAAGCATGTAAGGGAGCTGCAATCAAGGAGAAGTTAGAGATAAACTTCCTCCAATATTGTGCTGCTCCTAGGAAGCTTCTCACTTCTGTAGCAAACCTGGGTTTAGGCCAGTTCACAATGACTGCCACTTTAGAGGGATCCATTCAATTCACCTCCCCCTACTATATGACCCCAGTAGTTTAGAGATTTTTTGCCAAATTCACATTTTGAGAGTTTAACATAAAGTTTTTCTCTTTTCAAAACGTCTAACGTCTGCTTGACATGCTTTAAATGTTCTTCCCACGTTTTACTAAAAATCAAAATGTCATCTAGATACACAATAACAAAATCATCAAGAAAAGTTCTAAGCACATCATTCATTAATCTCATGAAAGTAGTAGGAGCATTAGTTAAGCCAAAAGGCATAACCAACCATTCATACAATCCCTGCTTTGTTTTGAAAGCAGTCTTCCATGCATCTTGCTTTGCAACTCTGACCTGATGGTATCCACTGTGCAAATCCAGCTTTGTGAAATAAACAACTTCTTTTAATTGATCTAAAAGATCATCTATGCGAGGAAGGGGATAACGATTTTTTATTGTTATCTTATTCAGTGCTCGGTAATCAATGCACATTCTCCATGAGCCATATTGTTTTCTCACCAAAACGATTGGTGACCCACATGGTGATGTGCTAGGCCTGATGAAGCCCTTCTTGAAAACTCCTGCACCTGCTTCTTGATTTCAGCATTCTCTAAAGTAGACAACCTGTACATCCCAATGTTAGGCAAGGGAACATCTTGTTGCAAAATAATATCATGTACTATTCCCTTTTTGGGTGGCAGACCTTTAGGTTCTTGAAACAAGATATCATACTGTGAAACAACCTTTTCTATATTAGCCTGCTATTCAACATTACAACCCTCAAATACATTGGTTTTATCAGGTTTATTTTCCTTTACAACCATCAGTAAGAATTATTTGCATGAATTAATCATTCTTTTCATCTGTCTTGAGTTTATGAGAGTATAATTATTCTTGAACTTATGAGCTCTTACAAAGTATTCGATTCCATCTTTAACCAATAGATACTTGTTCTCAGCTCTATAGAAAATAGCCTTTCTATCATACAAGTAAGGACTTCCTGAAACAATTCCACATATATCCAAATGAATTATGTCTAACTCAACCTCATCTACAAATGTTGACCCAAAAGAAAACTTGAGTTTGCACTGTCTAGTCACTTGTAGTTGTGCTTTATCATTCAATCATCCTAATGGGTATGGTTTCTTGTGAGGTGTAGTTGCTAATCCCAATTTCTTTACAATTGCTTCAGAAAATAAATTTACTTAAGAGCCACCATCAAACAAAGTATCAATCTTTTGATTCTTGGAAATAACTCGAATATGGAAAAGCTCATGTCTTTTTCTCTCATTTTCTTCATCAATAACAGATTGAGCAGAATTACTAGTAGATGCTCCAGAATTCTTACCTCTTATACCTGTGGCTGCTATAGTTGTTTCATCTCCCGAGTCTGACCCAAAATCTATTTGAATAGCTGCAGCTGTATTCTTCTTCTTACCCTCGGACTTCTTAGGTCTCAGCTCTAGATGCAGAATCCAACAATGCTCATCATCATGCCCCTCCTTTTTACAGTGAGTGCATGAAGCTTTGGCTTTCTGTGCAGTGTTAGCCTTCCTTGCCTTCCATTTCTGTTTTCTTTTCTCCTTGCTCTTGCTTACAGTGGGTTGGGATGGTCCCCCAACTTCTGGATTACCATTCTTCCCTCTAGCCTCTAAATGAGTAGCTTGTATAGATACTTCATCTATACTAGTGGGATTAAACATGAGGATGGTATGCATCATGTAGCTGTGTAGACCACCAGTGTACTTCAAAAGAGTCTTTGGTGAGTCTAGTGAGATACCCAATGTCAATGGTCTCTTTTTGAACTCTTGAGTATACCCTTGTACGCTTTGCCCCTTCAACTACCAAAGAGTCTGCCAACTCATCATGGTCTGCTGCATGTAGGCCAATGGATAGAACTATTTTTTGATTGCAGAAACAAAGTCACTCCAGACAGAGATGGTCTTACCATGGCTTTTCATATCAGCTTGGGTTCTACCTTCCCACCAAACCAAGGCAGTGCCTCCTAGGCATAGGCTTGCCAGCTGAATCTTACTCTTGTCTGAGTTTATGTTCTAGTACCCTACAATACACATCAATTTGTCTAATCAAATTGTCTAATTTTTCATCATTTAGCTCTCCATCATAGATAGGCAAATCAAATTTAACATCTAACTTAATCAAAGATGCTTTCTTATTATGTACATGGCTATTAGGAGGTGTGAGAAAGTTTTCCTCTTTCCCCTTTCCTTTGGAGTTGTCATGGAAGTGAGACTCATCATCTTCTTTCTCTTGCTTAGAACCTGATGCATCTTCTCCCTTTTTCTTTCTAAAGTCTCTGTACATTTCTTCAACCATAGAATTTATAGCTAGGAAACTCTCTATGAATTGAGGGTCTGGCCCCATAGAACCTTCTTTTGACATGGTCTTTCGAGGATAGACTCTTCCAATTTCGGGATTAGTTTCCACCAACTCTCCTTCTCCTAATTTGAGCTTTGATCTTGTGAGCATTCACAACTATACCAACACAAGCTTGTCTAACCTTACAACCTTAAAGCTCTGATACCACTTGATCTGATACTCACCCTATGAGTGCCATTAGTTGAAGATTTATTAAACTAAAGGTATTACAGACTAATGTGTTGGTGTGTGTTATGTGTTATTGAAACAACGGATTGATCAGATTGCCAATACACATACAATAAAATGGAGAGACAGTAGAGAAATACAATAAGCAACACAAAGACACAAATAGTTTTAATAAGGAGTTCACCCTATTCTCCAGGACTACGTCTCCGGTTCAGCTTCAATGGTGGCCTTGTTTTATTGTGTCTTTCAGCAGAGAAATTACAATACAGGGACTCAATATGAGTTCTCCTGAAGCAGATTTTGCTTGGTAGGGTGGTTCTTGGATTCCCCAAGCCGCTCAGAGTACAAAGACTCTTCTTCTTCCTACCAGCTCTGTGACCCTTAGTTTATAGCGGAAAGAGCCAAATGTGATGCTCAGTTCGGACAGATTCCTCTATGGGAAGGCTTGAATCTTCAAGCTCTCTGGTGCTCGACGCTGCCTATGGTTAGCTCGGCCCTTTGTCTCTTCTGCTTGGCTTTATTGTTCTCTGTGTTCAGTCCTCCTCTCAGGGTTCACTATTCACTGTCTCTCTTGGTCACTTGGACTCCTCCCAATTCTGACTCCAAATCAACTCTCACTGATTCGACTGTCTTTGTTCATGGCTTTAGCCATTCGATCCCTATGCTTGTTTGGTTCCTCTTCCGCCTGTGTCGATTTTCCTTCTGCAGTTGTGCTTGGAGTTCCCTGCATTCGACATCATCATGAATGCTTAGGGAGTGGCCATTGTCCTCCTCTAAATGGCACCAGCATGCTTCGTCAGTTCATTTCTTCAGTTATGCTGTGGATGAATCTTTCCTCCACCGTGGCGATCAAATGGATTCCAAATCCCTTCTAGAATGCAGCTTAATTCCCTGTCGATTCTGCTTCCTCCATCAGGTACGATCTCAGCATCCGATCTGAGCCCTCCAGATTCGACACCATATGCACATTTCGCGTGGCTGACTTTCTCAACCGATAGTGTGCGATCACGACGGTTTTCTCTCACCTCCACTTGCCACGCGTCGATCGATGTATGGAATTGCTCCGCTCGCATCCAAAACCTCTTACCGTTCAAGGGCGCCTTGATCAATACCACCGGTTTCTAGAGCGTGGGTCCCGCCTTCGTACTTTAGCGCTTTTACCTTTTCCGCTTGTGGTCATCTGGTTCCCAACATGACCGAGTGCTCGGGCTTCCTACATTTTGGCCTTGTTCGCCTAGTGATGCACGATTAGTGCTAATCGCGCATCAAAAACCTTGCCCTTTTCCCATTCCGGGGCTCCCAGGGGCTACTTTGGCCTCCTATGCGGTCTCCATGGGCCTCGATCAACGCGCTTTGACCGAGGTCCTCGTCATTCCACGTCGGCTACCATTGCCATTGGTCCTAGTGTTTTTGATACTGTTTTGGATTTCCTTAGAGATTTGTTCGACCTGTTTCAGTCATGGTTCTCGACAGTATTTCTATGGATCCAATTCGGATCAGCCAATAAAGTTTACTTGGAAACCCTCGAGCATCGGAGACTAAAAGGGAAACCACAGAACTCCATGAGAAATAGCTTGAAGCCCACGGACCCGACTCCATTATACCTGTAGTAGTATGCATGAAAAATTGCATCAACAATTAGGCTAGATATCAGGGAACAACTAAAAAATGGTGGAATAACATAACTAAAAAGATAAAAAAATACCCATTGAACATCTTACTGAGGGTTAAACATCCCACAGAGGGAAAACTCCACAACTCCGCTCCTGAGTTCTTCCAACTACATAAAAAACCAAGGTCAGTAGGTCGAGCAAGCCAGTGAAAGGAGAAGGAGAGCTGGAACGACGCCAAGAATCGAGGGAGAAAAATGAGTCGTAACTCCAGAAAACTAAGTTGAGAAGCCTTCTGGGAAGCACCCAGCCTTGGGATCGAGAACCCAAATCCTCCACCGTCAATGTGATGATAAACCCAAGGTATCCTGTTGCGGAAGGACGAGCCTGCTGTGCCATGTTATCATGACAGAGCAGGAGTTAAATGCCAAACAAGTGGAAAGTTTAGCTGGAGAGTGAACTAGTGTAAGTCCTTGTTAGAATTAACGCCAAATTAATGAGACTGTTAGCGAATAGTGGATAGGATTTCCGTAATTGCACGGATTCATAATGTAGCCCAGATATCGGTGACTTTAATCTTTTGAACAGTTTTATGATTCGTATGTATATTCATGCCCATGATATATTGCTATGGTAAATGAATTGTTACCATGTTGATTTATTTATTTATTTTTTATTTTGTATGATGTGGCGATATGGAAAGTTGTATTAGAGCCAGATTACAAAACTGTGGCCTCTGGAAAATGTACTAAGCAAGATCAATTAGTTCTTGTTTTCTTTTGTTTCCTAGCTAATTGTTAACTCACTAACATTTTAAGAACATGAAAATAGGACATCAACATATTATGAGAAGAACGAACAATGTTCCACACAGGAATATGGCTGGCCTAGGACTTGCAACATTTCCTGAAAATAATCCTGAAATATGGGTGCAATTAGGAGAGGAGGCTCGCAACACTAATCTTACAATATTGGAAACGGTTCAGGAATTAAAGAATGAGATGGCCCGCCTATGGGAGGACAATGCAAGATTAACGATGGAATAGGAAAAAATTATGAAAAGCCTGTTTGATAAGCAGAATTAGCGCCAACCGATTCCCAGTCCTAAACAGGAACGAATGTTAGAAGAATAGGGTTACGACATGGAACATGAAGGAATAGTAGGAGGGGGAGAGAATCAAGAGGAGAAGTCGGATAATGCCTCTGAGCACCCAACATCAAAAAGGCAGTGGATAGACTTACAAGGGGAGTTTCGAAAAATAAAACCGCCACTCTTTGATGGACAGCTGGAGGAGGCAGCCGAAGCCTGACTTATTAACATGAATAAATATTTTCAATTATATGAATATGATCACAACCTAAAAGCTCGGCTAGCCATCTTCCAACTACAAGGAAAGGCCACTTTGTGGTGGGAGGAGGTCAAGATTGTATGATGGGTAAGTGAACAAAATATAACTTGGGAGAAGTTTCAAAAATATTTCAAGGAAAGATATTTGACTGAATGATTTTACGACGAGAAAGCAAAAGAATTTCACGACCTACGGCTTCAACAGTAAACAATGGATGGGTTTGTCATCCAATTTACCTCTTTACTTCGATATGTACCTTACATACGAGAGGAAAAGGCTAAGGTACAACGTTTTGTCAGCAGTTTACCCGTGGCAATGAGAGAAAGAATTGAGTTTGATAACCTAAAAACGATGGATGAGGTTATACATAAGGCCATGATATGCTATCAACAAAGCAAGCAGAAGGGAGAGATTTTAGGAAAGAAGTGGTCTGACAAGAAAGGTAATAAGATTTCTGTGGGCAATAAGGGAAATCATGGTAGTGTTAGCAAAGGATTTCCCAAAGGGCAAAACAACAGAAATCTGCATAAAAACTAACTCAGATTTAGGCCACCATCTGAACCTAGATTCAGTGAGAAATATGGTAAAGTTGATAATGAAGGGACAGTGAGACCCCTAGTACAATGCTAGTGATGTGGAGGGCCACATTACATTAAAAATTGTCTTCATTGGAAGGGCACTGAACAGGTTTCACAGATCCATGAAGCATCTACAATAGGTGACGTGGCCCAGAGCATTTCGAAAATTAATGCCGCTCTCTAAGACCATCAGGAAAAATACCAGCCGACAATGGTGGAGTTTGAAGGTAAGATATTTGATCATACTATATCTATTTTAATTTATCCTGGAGCTACGTTATGTTATGTTAGTCCTAAGGTTGTGGAGCGATGTAAATTACAGTCTGTTAAGTTTAAAAACCCTTGGCTAGTACAGCTGGAAACAAGGGCGAAGAGACGTGTGTTAGCCAAGGTCAAAAACTGCCTTTTGAAAATAGCAGGTCAGCCTTTGATGGCAGATCTAAACATACTTCCCCTTGGGTCATATGATGTGTTTATAGGCATGGACTGGCTGGAAAAATGCTAGTCCATTATAAACTACAAAACCAAAACTATCTGCTACAAGAATGAACTAGGAGAAAAGCAGGAGATGCAAGGCATCATGAGGCCAGTACATATTCGGCCAATAATCGCCTCTCAACTGAAAAAGTGTATCAGGAAAAGGTGTCAGGTGTATGCTATTCAGGTTGGTTATGCCAACTCAAAGGACAAGACTACCACCTTGGAAAGTATTCCAGTGGTTCAAGAATTTGCAGATGTGTTCCCTGAAGAGATACCAGGACTACCACCCAAGAGAGACATAGATTTCACTATTGAATTGGTGGTAGGAGCAGCCCCGGTGTCCCGAGTTCCTTATTGTATGAGCACACTAGAACTGACAGAACTAAAAATGCAATTGCAGGAGCTGTTGGATAAAAATTATATCCACCCCAGCGTGTCGTCCTGGGGAGCCCCCGTGTTGTTCGTCAAAAAGAAGGATGGAACCCTTCATATGTGCATGGACTACTGTCAACTGAATAAGTTGACAATTAAGAACAAGTACCCTTTATCCCATATTGATGCACTTTTTGACCAAGAAAAAGGGGCAACCGTATTTTCAAAAATTGATTTACTATTGGGATACCACCAGATCAGAATCAAAGAAGAAGATATAGCCAAAACTGCCTTTAGGACTCTATATGGCCACTACGAGTTCGTGGTATTACCCTTTGGGTTAACCAATGCCCCCACGACCTTTGTGTGTTTAATGAACAACATATTTCATCAGTATTTATACTAATTTGGGCTAACTTTTATTGACGATATACTGATATATTCCCGAAATATTGAGGAACACAAGGAACACCTCAAACTGGTATTGCAAACTCTCCGGGAACATCAATTATATGCCAAATATAGCAAATGTGATTTCTTTAAGGAACAAATTCAGTACTTAGGACATATTATTACAAAAGATGGAATTGCGGTGGATTCCAAGAAGATGAATACCATAATGGAATGGCCAGTACCGAAGGACATAGTAGATATAAGATCCTTCATGGGATTAGCAGGTTACTATAGATGGTTTGTGGAAAGATTCTCTAGAGTGGCTGTTGGGTAGCAGAGGTCTCGCGTAACAGTTTTGGGTCTGATAGCCTAGAAATTAGGATAAAAATATTGTAAACCTTCGAAATATGTGGAGTGCGAAATGTAAAAGGTCAAGTCAAAGCATGGAAAATTTTAGGGGCGAATGTTCGCCCTTTGGCAAAATTAAGGGGTTTTAAATTTTTAGTGGGCAAATATTTTGTATCATAGTACATTTTTACAAATCACCTCAAATAGCCCACCTTATTTTAAGGGAGAGGGTAAAAAAGGTAAATTTAGCCCTTGAAATTAGGAGTTACAACCTTCCATCGCCTTAATTTTCAAGAATAGGTTTTATTTAAGTGAATCCTATGGGCCAAATACCATATTTATAAAAGAGGTATGGTAAATTAATAAAAATATAAATAAATGAGAGGCATGGTAAATAAATAAAACATTTTTTATATTTACTCCATAAGTCACCTTATATACATGCAAGGGTGTAAACAAATAAAAATATAAGTAAAGTGGAGGTATGGTAAATAAATAAAACCTCTTTTTATACTTACTCAAAAGGTATGGTAAATAAATAAAAATATAAATAAACTAGACGTATGGTAAATAAATAAAACCTCTTTTTATATTTTTTCCATAACCCTCGTTCTATTTATGAAGGCTCAAAAAAGAGGTTTTATTTAAGTGAATCCTATGGGCCAAATACCATATTTGTAAAAGAGGTATGGTAAATTAATAAAAATATAAATAAACGAGAGGCATAGTAAACAAATAAAACATTTTTTTATATTTACTCCATAAGTCACCGACTCAAAAAAGAGGTTTTATTTAAGTGAATCCTATGGGCCAAATACCATATTTGTAAAAGAGGTATGGTAAATTAATAAAAATATAAATAAATGAGAGGTATGGTAAACAAATAAAACATTTTTTTAAATTTACTCCATAAGTCACCTTATATTTATGAACACTCAAAAAATGTGTTATATTTAGGTGAAACCTATGGGCAAAATACTATGGGACAAATACCTTGGGCTAGATTATTATTAATACCATGCAAAAAAACATTATTAACCCTAATATTAGTATTAATAAAAATAAAAATGGCACATGGTATTGACCCATGGTATTCACCAAAATGGCACATGGTATTGACCCATGGTATTCACCTGGAATGTAGCCTATTTAAATGGGGGAATTAAACCAACATAGATCCATCTTTACTCTAGATCTACTAACCCCCGAGAGGTATCAAATATCGTGATATGAAAACTAGCATAGAGTGAAAAAATATTTGATCCCTCTCGGGGCTTGGTGGATCGAGAGTAAAAATGGATGTTGTAATTTAATGTATGTTATACATTTTAGCTTGGTTAAAATAAAAAATAAAATAAAAATCAACTATTAATTTTATTAATTTTTATAAATTACTAATAGTAATTTTTAAGCTCCAGGTTTATGATAACCCATGGTATTGACCCATGTAAATACCATGGTATTCATGTGAGCATAGACTATTTAAAGGGGAAATTCTATCATCTTAGATGCATCTTAATTCTGGGTATACCAAGTGCTCAGAGGGATAAATACATTTCATCCCCCCAAGAGTGGTAGATGTGGAGTTAAGATGGATATAGGCTGGTTTTTATGATAATGAAGATATTAAATATACTTAGGAAATTATATTGTAAAAACATCTTAAGGTGAATGGTTAAAGCATAGACATTGGAAAAGTATATTTGTATACTTCTGTTTTAAACTGAAACAAATCCAGGGCTAAAAGGAATGGATTGCTTGCACTAGTCATCCTTCTATAACTTTCTAACATATGCTAGAGTAAACAAATTGTAATTTGGGTAATTTTTCTAACTGCAAACAGGAACATACTTGTGTATAGGCAGGGTGGTTACGAGGTCCCTAGAAGTGATGAATTTGAATTTTTCTTGGTTTTATATATAGTATTAGGTTTTTTCTCATGCTTTTTGTGAATGACACGGGTGAATTTTATCCTACACCCACTAGGTTATCGATATGTAATTTTGATGATTTTGATTTCAAAAGATATTTTAAAGAAATTAAATGATTTCATTTGTGTATTCAATAAATACAATATTCTAATGGAATTCTGCATTTGTGGTTTACCTATACAGATTCCATGGAGGAGTATTAGTGGTGTGACATCAATTTTCCTCAAGCAGAGGCTTTAGTTTTTCTCTTTTCTGGAAGCAAATACTTTCTTCCAACATTTTTGAGTTCCATGAAAACTTTGAAAGTCCTAATAGTATTCAATTATGGGTTCAAGAAAGACATAGTATTCAATTATGGGTTAAACAGATCCACACTGAATGATCTATCAGCCTTATCTTCACTTAGTTTAAGATTATTCACTTGGAGAGGCTGCATGTGCCCCCACTTCAGGAGCATAGTAAAGTCATGTGGAACTTAGAGAAGCTATATTTAAGCTTTTAGTGAAGATTGGAAAAATGTTTGGGTTCAATAACACCCAGTCGAGCATTAAGCTTCCAATAATGCTAGATTTTAACTTGGAGCACTTTTGTGATTTGGAGGAGATGCCCCCTCGTATTTGTGACACATCTTCAGTTGTGAATTGGACTATTACTAATTGTCATTTCCTTCGAAAGTTACCTGATGACTTGGGGAACCTCAACTCTTTAAGAATGTTAAGGAAGGAAAGAAAGTACATTATGCTAGGTTCTCTTATGCTTTTCAAGTTTTTCTTGGATATATACAACGTTTCAGGTAGGAAAGTACATTCTGTTAATAAAAATTTGTCTTGATAGAAAGGCCCAATTTCAAATTCTAATGCTTTCAAAAAACATTGTATAACTGTAATGTTTCTAAAAGGAAAGCATATTTTTTCAATTTAAGTATCATGATCCCATATTCCAAGTTATTTTTTAGTAACCCATTAGGCTTTGTAGCTTTGAATAAATCCATGTCTTTTGATAAGATCCTCTTCCAAATTAGAACGCAGTTTCCTTTTGGCAATAACCACATACAATGTCTTGATTTTGTTATTGAGAAAATAGAGGTTGTGAAACAAGCCTGTGCCATACAAGGACTTGATTCCTTGATTATGTATCAATTATGGCTCTTGATGTAACAATGTCTTGATTTTGTTGCTTGAAAATAGAGGTTATGCTTTACTATTTCATAGAATTTCTTACAATCTTTCCATAAGTATTGATTTGTAACCTCAGTCACTAAGGGATGACAGTAATGACAAAGGTAATATTCCATGGTTTGAATTCCCCTCTTACTAAATATTTAAATATATCACCACAATTTAACTATTTGTTAAAGGAATTGTATTTGATTTGTAAACAATTCATTGCTTGATTTATAGATTTTGATTTTTTCCCTTTTTTTATTTTTTTCTCAGATTTGGTATGAGATATATTCCAAGATTTGGGTTCCCTAGTTTCCCCACCATAGCTATGAGGTTCAGATGCTATCATTAAATATTCTCGGAACGTTACAGCTTTTCCAGTAAGTGTGCTTTGAAACATTGTTGTTGCTTTTCCATGGTGTTAATGCAAATAAGCATTGCAACTAGTGCCATTATTTAGATTAAGTGTCGAAATCTAGGTGGTCTTGTAATGACGGAGTGATTTTTTTCTAGCTACTAAGGTCATATGTATTTTTATCTCTTATGTTGTCCTGAGATACTCAAATTCAAAATAAGAATTGAGGTCTCGTTTCCACTATAGATTGCAGTTAGTTTCTTGAACATAATATATAGTAGATTATCTTTTACTAATCAACTGTGGATGTGATCCCTCGCAGGAATGGAAATTCAAAGTGACTTTGATTTCACATTTATTTGTCAAAAAATCCACATAGGAAAGGAGATTCAAAGTGACACTGATTTCACACTGATTTGTCAAAATGGAGGCAAGAGAAAAGGAAACTTTATATTCAGCAATGCTCTTAATTTCATATGTACATGCACAGACATATTAGTAGAAAATATTGAAGGGTTGCCTAAGTAATATTTTCCATTCCACTACATTCTTTACAGCCTGTAAATAAATAACTCGGAACAATTCATTACACTACTTTTTATTCTTTATTAATCAATGGTTAAGATTTTGATATTGAACTGGCTAAGTTTTTTCTTCCTTCTGTGAAATTGTGTGTTCTATAATGCTTCTTTTCCATTCACTATGTATAGCATATAACGTGTGTCTAATGGAGTAGGAAGATTGGAAATTCTTGTGATCCTTGAACTATGTTACAAGGTAGAAACCCAACGGGGCAGGGTAGGTGCATCCCCACAAAGGGGTCACAAATACCAAAGTTGGTATTGGCTAGTGCTTTGAGCTAGAAAATTTCCTTTACCCTGTATTAAAAGTGAATCTGGAGAGGATTCTAATATTATCTTTATAAGATTTATATCAGTAAAGATTGATGAATAAAATTCATGAGACATGAGCTAGGATGTCCTTGCAAGGTGGTTGTTGATTATTGGAAGCTATGAAGGCCATTATGTCAGGCCAGGTGGTCGCACTGTTGTAGGGAAAAGTATCCGATTCGGATGACCCTATCCCACTCTAAGGGTGATAGTACCTCAGCAACAACTGTAAAGAAAACTACTTAAGGTTTACTTCTTTATGAAAGCAAGAGAGAATGAAGAAATGCACTAACCGTTGTCTTGCGCTTAATGTCGAATCCAAACTCTTCTCTTTGCTTGCTTGCTCCCAGCTCCTTGCTCTTTTGCTGGCCTAGCTACAATGAGATCCTGCAAAATAACAAAGAAGGAAACTACAAGAAGCATGCAATCATAACTGATTCAAGGATTAGCATAAATCAAATATACAATTATCACAATACATCATTGAAACAAGTGCATATAGAAGAACCTCAATAGCTTTTATTAATGGAAGAAGTAAAGTTATGAGAGTGTTACAACCATTGAAGGCCCCAATCCAGCAACACCTCCCAGCAGAAAGAATTTCTCCTCTTCACCTCCTTCAAGCAATCACCCAATAGCTCTATAGTGAAACCCACAGCATATCATTACTTTGCACAAAATTCCAGCCTCCTGAGCTCATAGGAGAGAGCTCAATATATAGATGAATTGAGAAAGGATGAGTCAGCTTGCAACTGATGTGTAGCTGCCTTGTGTCCTCTCTCTCTTCAGTTGATCTTCAGTTCTTGAGTCCACTTGGAGAACCTTGTTTCCACTTGGAGAAACAGAGCCTCTGACTCATCACAAGGCGAAATCCCTGATCCAAGTGTCATTTTTGGAAGATTCCAGAGCAATGACTCAGTGTGCCACTTGTCCCATCTCGCTCAGCGCAGGTGGCCTTTGTTCTACTTGCTTTGCAACGCAGGTACACCATGGAGGAGTTGAGTTTCAGCGCAGAAGCCTAGTGGAACACCTGCTTTGATTTCAGGATTGCTTGTTTTTGAGTGTTTTCAGGTGGAGAACTGATCTGAGAGCTGTTGGTTTGCTGACCTTGTTCCTCTAGGGGTAGGAACATCATGTTTAGGGACTTTGGATCCCTTGGATTATTGACAATTCATGCCTGATGCTGCAAGGCACAAAATTGTCTATAACAGATGCCCCCTAAAGTATGAGGTCGTTTATCGGGTGAAATGCTTTATTAGGAGGATCCGAAGTTCATTCAATTTGCTGAGAAGTGTCTTGTAATAAGATACAATACAATACATTATTTTTCATACTTTTTCATGATCTAGCTGAGGCGGGCATTCCCATGCTCAGCTTTATAAATTCATTTTGGTACATAGAACAGACGATCGTCTGATGGTAGACTGATAATTCTCTGCTGAAATTATCATCCTTTGAGAAGGATGATCATCTGCTGCAATGATGTACACATCAAATGTCTTTATATCCTGAATATATATCGCAGCCCGGATGGATGAAACTAGATCCGGGGTCTTCAATCTCTTCCGATCTTCACTCGATGTACAAGTCGATCCATGTGAGAATTTCTTGAAGTCGAACATGGAAAGACATCGCTTGATTACCGGTCAATGATGTAAACCGTTAACAAGCGCGAGGGGAATCACCGATAAGGATGATGACCCTCAAGGTACGGCAGTACAATTCACATGGTGGGAATAAAGGACTTGGCGTCGACCACCATGCAAAATCTTCTGGTCGAAGGTCATTGATGTATACCTGTCGCCGGAAGTGAGAAACTTGCCATTGAGGTATGCAAGCTTCAAAGTACTGAAGGGGTTGTTCCTAGATCAACTCCTTGGATAATGAGCTGATGTCGACAAGGAGCGATCCGTCAAAGGAGGGCCTTAATGAATCCCACATCAGTGACACGAAACGGAGCTAGTGATTGTGATGAGGTGAAAACAAACTGTGATGTATGATTCAGGGTGGCGGTCATGAAATGGATGAAGGACAATGTATGGCAGTGGATGGGACACGGTTGACTCTTTGCAGAACAACATCTCTTGAACATATAACGACACTGATGTGATGGATTGGTAGCATTACCCCAAATGTGGATGGTGTGGCGAGGACCATGGTGATGAGACCGGTGAATGAAACAACCCAACCCGATGTGATGCGGAGGACAAAGTGTCATGTTCAAGAGCGACTTGCTACCATTAAAGCTGTGAGGTTCTCCCAATTTTTTCCCCAGTCATTGCTGACCAGTACCTCTTTATTTTTATCAAGCTTGAGGAGGATAACATATGCTTGTTCTATAACCTTCCCTTCGGGCAAGCCCATCGCTATGTTTTAACGAGCCTAGCGATAGGGAAACTCGTTCTCGTCTAAAGACAAGTTTGTCGCTATTTAATGAATTTAACGAGTCTAACGACAAGGATAACTCGGTCCTTTTCATTTTTAGAGAGTCTGAAAAGGTACATAAAGTCAACTCCAGAATTCCTTTTTCGTCATTTAATCCCTTAAGTCCGAAAAAGTATAAAACAATACAGAAGGGATGAATTTTCGATTGCTTTAACGAGCCGAACAAAACAAGCGCTCGATCTTTTTGTGCAATAATCCCTCAGGTCCAAAAAGATTAAAATCTAGAGGAGGGATAGCTCTTCCGGTCGTTTTAATGAGCTAGAAGGCCAAAACTCGGCAAACTTTTCATATTTTACGAGTCAGTGAAAAGAGCTCAAAGAAGACTCGTCTTTTGAGGAACGAGTGATGAACAGGGCAGCAGCAGATTCCAGGTACAGGTTGGAATATTCCAATCACGGCAATGTCACAAGGATGGCTTAGTGAAATCACTCTTCGCAGCTGTTCCTCAAAATGGGTAAATAAACATATGGAGATGAACGATTGGCCAAATGAACGGATGGAGGTGATGGCATATAAACACGACCAAGGGCTTTAATATGGCTGTCAAAGGTTACATTTACCAAGGTTATTTACCGGTTCATTTTTTCTGGGTGAGCTTGAACTCTAGGGGAAGATTGCTCACAACTTATGTTTATTTTTTAACGAGCATGAACTATGTGCTAAAACTGCTCGGATCTTGCGTTTATTTTTTAACGAGCATGAACTGTGTGCTAAAACTGCTCGATCTTTTGCATGCCCCCAGCATCATAATAACGCATGTCAAAGGAGGGTGCCCCCCAAGCTTCATTGCATTCAACTTGGTGGTTGGAATGAAGGTTTACCTTTGAATTTTGAAAAGGGGATTTGTTTCATTTTTTAATGAGGTTGACATAGTAAAAGAACTATCCTCGTGACTCCTTGTTTCATTTTTTAACGAGGTTGACATGAGATAAGAACCGTCCTCGGAGCCCACTGTATTTACAGTATTTCCATTAGGGCGATGATCCATGCTGACAAAATATTTAGGAATCTTCCGAATCCGTTGGATATAGAAGATTCCATATTGTAGGTTTCCACCGTGGCTACTTCCGCCAGATTACCTGCCGGCGGTAGGGCAAAAGTACCCATTAAGGCAGGGTCTTTCAGGAGACCTACTCCAATATTTTGGAGCGATTGATTACTTTCATGGATCATTGTGCTGCTTCCCGTAACTTGAGAACTGTTGGGGAGAAATGTTTGTTGGTCGACGATTGTAATTTTTCTTTGAAAGGGAAATACAATCCTCCTGAAGTAGGTCGACACAACTGCAGCCATGGCATATATCCAAGGCCTTCCCAGTAGGATGTTGTAATCGAGGTTTCCGTCGATTACTTCCACATCAACTTCTACTGTTTTGCCCCCCAGTTCAACTTGCAAGTTACTTAAAATCCCGTATGGAGTGTATGATCGTCCATCAAATGCTTTTAACGTCGTTGATGATTTCGACAAGGGTGGTGAGCCTAAATTTTTCCAGCAACTCATTGACATAAGACATGTAGATGCCCCCTCATCAATAATTGTTCGATGAACAGTTTTGTTGAGGGCTTTCACTTGAATAAGGAAAGCTAGTTGAGCTGGTAACTGAGGGTCATATCCTTTATGATCAAAGGCCTCAAGATTGGAATCCATTAGGCCAATCCCACTTATCGCTGCTAGTAAAGCTTGCTCTTGGGAGGTGCAATTTTGCGGTACCTCAAGTGTCGACATAGCGGACGGCGATTGGGCCAGGTCCTCTATTATATTATAATCCTGTGTTATTTTTTCACGAGGATCAAATGTCGATTTGTGTACTACTCCCTTTGGCGACTTTATCATTGGTTTAGGAATGATGGGTGGCACGACTTTGGTCAAAGTTGTTGTTGAACTACTAGGTTGTTTATTTGCCTTTTTGTTCAACTGCTTTGGATTCCTGTAATCTTTATTCCTTGTCAAAGCATTATTCTGCTGTTTTGAGGTAGACAACATAAGCACTTGGGATCGGGAAGCATTTTGATTAGCAACCAGATTTTGTCTTGGACTAGGAAACGGATCAGTCAATACTGCTGGGGTTTTTGAACTCTTGAAGAGTTTCTTAACTTCAGCTATATGAGGACAATCTTTCGTCCAATGATCCTCATCGCATATATGACACCCTGTCGGGGGTTTCCCTTTCCTTTTCTTTTTCTTCTTGCCCCCTGGTTGCTTCAGTTGTTTGCCCTTGTCGGTCGACATGGCATTTACTTCTGAGGCAAGAAGTTCCTCATTTGCATTTTGACTAGAAATTTTGCGTTTGCCAGTCACGCCATTGCTGGCGTGAGAGTCAGTATTCGATTTAGGAGGGGGAGGAATTGAAAATTCAGGTCTGGGGGCGTCAGGTATTTTGTCGTAGAGCGTGCCAGACTGAGTATATACTAAGTCCAGATATTGAGCACGAGCAATGACCTGCTCCTCTGTTACGACTCCCCCCTTGGCCACATCTTCCGTTATAGCCGGAAGTAACGACTTTATAAACCATTCAGCTAACAGCTGATCGGGAACGTAAGTTTTCACCATCCTACGACGACGTCGCCACTCATGTATATGATCAGATATGTGAGTGGCCGTTGTCTGTTTGAAGTTGGTAAGGAGTTCTGTTCCCGTTTCATACCTTATCGGTAATTGAAAATGGGTTAAGAAAGTCGTGGCTAAGGAGCTGAAATTGTCGAAAGAGGCTCTTGGCAATTCAATGTACCATTTAGCCGCTGGACCTGTCAATGTCCTCTGGAAGAGGCGAAGTCTTATCGAATCATTGTTTAGAGTGTTCGATGAACACCACAGATGAAAAGTCATGACGTGATTCGACGGGTCTTCACCTGGATTTCCATTGAATTTAGGAATGTCCGATGGAAGTTTATGCGGAATCGCTGGCCACCAAGGGGCATAAGCAATTGGATCATTCGTCAGCCGGTTTAGATCTGGCAATTCTAGAGTTGCTACAAAGGGTAACTGTTGGTTCAGGTTAGGCGAAGCATATCCAGGATAAGATGGTATCGCCTGAGCAATGGGTCTTTGCAGACCAACATAGTGCTGACAACTTTGACAAAGTTGATGGGCATAACCATTATAGCATGGTTGCCCATTACTTACAAAGACTTGTTGCTCAGGTCCTTGATATGATTGCTGGAATGGCGGTTGTTGAGATTGAACCAGCTCTGGTTGTTGGACCATTTGCTGTTGACCAATACTGGATGATTGACCAAGATGAGGAGTCACAGTACTTGTTCGAGCCTGAGTCGCTCCAGATAAGGAGGCACTACCCTGAGATTGTGATTGAGCCGCCGAGATAAGAGGTTGTTGTATTACAATAGGTAGCGCTTGTACTTGCGACGCATTCGCCATAGCAGGTGTGGTGGGAATATTCGACACAGGGTGTACTGGTTGCATTGAATATGCAACTCCTGATTGTTGAGGCAGTATTGGTACCCAACCGCTAGATGTGATTCCAGTTTGACCTGAACTTTGTTGTAAACTCCCACATGGTTGTTCTCCGGGAGGGAACAATGAAAGAGCATACTGCCCTCCACATGGTGGAAATCCAGTACTTAAAGGGTAAATTGGCCTTTGAAGACACATTGGATCAATTTGTTGAGTTTCAACATAAGAAGTACCAGATGATAATCCGGATGAAGAAATAGGAACTAACCATATTGTTGTCCCTGATGGGACTCCGGCTTGTTGTTGGCAATTTGCCAGGACAGATGGTATACCAGCAAACATCGTTGGAGTGGCAGCAGGAGGCTCTGCTGTTGCTGTGTCGGATGACACAGTCCTAGATGTTGACGGTTGTTCAGACATTTTGAGTCTATCCAAAAGATTTTAGCGATTCTACAAGAACTTATGATGCCAAAAGACTAACTTCGAAGATCAATGCAGGAATAGGAGGTGATTATGTTCCGTTTAAAATGAATTTTATTATGACGACGCTTTAGACACAACTTGCTTTTTCACTTTTTAAGAGTCGAGAAAAAGCTAAAGATGACTCTAGTCTCCTTCGATGTATTAACGAGCCCGAAGTGACAAATGCTCGGATGGACTTTTTCAGTTATAGAGTTTGAAAAAGGCCAAAAGAAACTACTCTGGAGTTCTAGGCAGAGGGTGTGCCAAACTTTTCGCGAAACCACAGAATACGTTTTACGGTACGGGTGGTCGATCTTCGTGAATGCTGTGTTCACTGCATCGCGATCAGTAGGGCGGCCGACACGGCTTCCTATGGATAAGGGCTTTGTTCCTATAGGGGTCTCCCAATATATACATGACGGTACGTGGGAGCACAAGTCCGTATTAGTGCCACCGACTCTCAGGAGGAATCACCCACCTTCGTAGAGATCGACAGTCACTATGTTTAACGACGCCGGAACACGTCTCTACCTAGACCTCTATGTGTTTGCGTTATGTTTCAAAGCGTTGTTAAGTAAATTGGATTTATTTTAATGTTGATCTTGCTTAGCAGTTTGCCTTTAAGGATCACCACGAGATGTATGTAACAAATTCCTGAATGCAGTCTAAGATGAGAAGCAAACTTTTCAATCTTTCAACTTTGAAAATCTTAACTACTGAGGAGAAGAAAGGAAAATCTTTTCACACAGATCATAGAGCACACACTAATGCAAAATTTCCTAAATCAGCATGCAAACAGTCAAATGCAAAATGCACAATGCATGTATTTTCTTTTCCCTTTCTTAATGTTGATGTATTACAAAAAGAAAGTTGTTATATAACTTTGATTTCGATTTAAAGCGAAAACAAACAAGCTTGTCCAAAATCAAAAGACACCTTAAGATTTACTTGTTTAATCACTGGAAATACATGAAATCAAACCATAATGACGAAAGTAAAAAAAAGACTAATCAGCTATGGACAGCAAACAAGCTAACTCTTTAGACCAGCAAAATGCCTAACACAGGTTCAGATCTAAGAGGCCAAAGCAAGACTAGTTTACTTTCGTTATGGGAAATTGTAAATGATGTAAGAAATACAAAAGAACAAGTACAATTTCATTATATAACAGAGGCGGAATGATGGCAAGTAAGGTTGGTTTCAGAATAGGTGCAAGACTGGTAACTGGCTGCAAAATCTATAGTGAAAACAGGCAAGAAAAAGGGAGGAAACCCCAAATGCACAAGGCAAAATTGGGCCAACGCAGGTGCTGCACAGCCAGTCTGGCTCTCAGCGCAGGTAGCCCCTTCGGGACCTGCGTTGCAAAGCAGGTAGCCTGTGTACTACCTGCTTTGGAAAACGAAAGTTGCATTTTCTCAGTTTCTGGGTCACAATTTTCTCAAAAATTCACAGTTTTTGCTCAAATCAGAAGCTATCAGTCAAGCACACACTAAGGGATGACAAGGAAGATGAAAAGCTATCACTAAGAGCTTACAAGGATCCTTGTAGATCAGCTCTTCAAATCATGAACCTGCTCAAAAATGAGCTAGAGTAGCTTCCCTCTACTTCGCTTTTGATATAGTCAAAAGCTTTTCGATTTGGTACTCTTTTGTTCAGGAAATGAATAGCAAAATACTACAAACAATCAAACAGATACGATCCCCAGTGGAGTCGCCAGTTTGTTGTAGGGAAAAGTATCCGATTCGGATGACCCTATCCCACTCTAAGGGTGATAGTACCTCAGCAACAACTGTAAAGAAAACTACTTAAGGTTTACTTCTTTATGAAAGCAAGAGAGAATGAAGAAATGCACTAACCGTTGTCTTGCGCTTAATGTCGAATCCAAACTCTTCTCTTTGCTTGCTTGCTCCCAGCTCCTTGCTCTTTTGCTGGCCCAGCTACAATGAGATCCTGCAAAATAACAAAGAAGGAAACTACAAGAAGCATGCAATCATAACTGATTCAAGGATTAGCATAAATCAAATATACAATTATCACAATACATCATTGAAACAAGTGCATATAGAAGAACCTCAATAGCTTTTATTAATGGAAGAAGTAAAGTTCTGAGAGTGTTACAACCATTGAAGGCCCCAATCCAGCAACACCTCCCAGCAGAAAGAATTTCTCCTCTTCACCTCCTTCAAGCAATCACCCAATAGCTCTATAGTGAAACCAACAGCATATCATTACTTTGCACAAAATTCCAGCCTCCTGAGCTCATAGGAGAGAGCTCAATATATAGATGAATTGAGAAAGGATGAGTCAGCTTGCAACTGATGTGCAGCTGCCTTGTGTCCTCTCTCTCTTCAGTTGATCTTCAGTTCTTGAGTCCACTTGGAGAACCTTGTTTCCACTTGGAGAAACAGAGCCTCTGACTCATCACAAGGCGAAATCCCTGATCCAAGTGTCATTTTTGGAAGATTCCAGAGCAATGACTCAGTGTGCCACTTGTCCCATCTCGCTCAGCGCAGGTGGCCTTTGTTCTACCTGCTTTGCAACGCAGGTACACCATGGAGGAGTTGAGTTTCAGCGCAGAAGCCTAGTGGAACACCTGCTTTGATTTCAGGATTGCTTGTTTTTGAGTGTTTTCAGGTGGAGAACTGATCTGAGAGCTGTTGGTTTGCTGACCTTGTTCCTCTAGGGGTAGGAACATCATGTTTAGGGACTTTGGATCCCTTGGATTATTGACAATTCATGCTTGATGCTGCAAGGCACAAAATTGTCTATAACACGCACTCCCTTGATAGTGAGCACGATTGTGATCAAGATGGAAGACTTCATAGTCTAGATTGATTATTTAGTAGTGATAGTTAGTGGGCTCATTCACAAAAGCTTCTATTTCACTAATCCTTTTTATAAAGTTGTCAGATTCAATTTCCAAAGGTTTTAATTACACTATAGAGTTGAGTTCTGAGAGAGTTGTGATTCACAGTGTTAAGTATGGCATCTATGACACTTGAATGAAGACAAGCATAGTAGAGGTATCAAACTCTATTATAAGCTTACCTGCATATTATAAGGGACTTGGTTGGCTTTTTTATAATTTTATAAACAAGTTCCATGTCGTGGAAATGTGAAAAAAAAATAGTGATATTGCCACCATGTGGCTCTTGTCATATATGGTTTTATACTTTTTCAAAAAATTCTCTAAGAGTTCACAATGCTAAGATTCACTAGGACTTTACAAAGTTTTATTATTTAGTGAAAGACTCACCAAGATCTTACAAGATTTTATAATTGAGTAAAATATTCGCCATGCTTGGTGAGAGATTCGCCAAAAAATTATATATACATATTATATTATTGATAAAATCGCCTTCCATTTTTCCTATATACCATGGAGATTCACCCATTTATTATACATATAAATTTAGGGGGGGTTCTTAAAATTTTCCCTGAGTCAAAGTGTTGTTTTCCCAAAAAATAATATAGAATAATAAGAAGTAAGTCGTGTCAGGCCAGGAGTAACTCTAGTTTGGCAGAAAACTGATTCAATTTATTTCATTAGGTAGCTATTGTTATATACAAAGGATGTGACTGCTCAGTTCATCTCCTGATGACTGTTCACATTCCTAATTTAACTATTTACACAAATTCACCCAATCGCAGAGGATTAGGTGTCAACGTTCCCCCCCTAATCTGAAGGGAAGTTGGTGAGTCCAAGCATCGTTCTGAATCTTTCAAGCTTTTCTCTTCCAAGCGCTTTGGTGAAGATGTCTGCAATTTGCTCATTTGTGGAACAATGACGGAGATGGATTGTTTTGGCCTCAACATGATTTCGGATCAAATGATATTTAGTATTGATGTGCTTTGTACGATCATGGAACTTTGGGTTCTTGGCCAACTTTATTGCAGAGGTTTTGTTAATCATGAGTGGAGTTGATTGTACTTGTTTTACCTGCAAATCTTTAAGAATTTTCCTGAGCCACACAATTCCTTTCGTTGCTTCAGTTGCTGCCACGTATTCTGCTTCTGTTGTGGAATCTGCTGGAACTGATTGTTTGCGTGATCTCTAGGAGACAGCTCCTGATCCAAGACTCATAGCATATCCTGAAGTAGATACCCCAGTTTCTTTGTCTCCATCGAAGTTTGAATCAGAGTATCCAATCAAGCTGAAGTCGTCCACCTGTGTATACTTGATTCCAAGGTCTTGAGTTCCCTTCAAGTACCTTAGAACTCTTTTTGCAGCAGACCAATGTCCCTCACAAGGCTTTTGCATAAACCTGGAGAGGATTTCAACAACAAATGAAATGTCTGGTCTGGTAGTAGTGAGGTAGATGAGACTTCCTATAAGCTGTCTATACTTTGTTGCATCCTCAAATTCCTTTCCTTCAATAGATGTGAGCTTTAAGTTTTGTTCTATTGGAGTAGAAAGAGGATTGCACTCTGTCATGCCAAATCTGTTTAACAAATCTCCAATGTATTTCTTTTGAGAAAGAAATATGGATTTTGGATGTTGGGTTACTTCAATGCCAAGATAGTAATGAACATAGCCCAAATCAGTCATTTCAAAACATTTCCCCAATTCCTTCTTTATGGATGAAATGTAGCTTTCATTGTTCCCTGTCATTAAAAGATCATCTACATATACCACAAGATATACAACTGTTTTGCCAACTTTCTTGACAAATAAAGTTGCATCATCAAGGTCAAAATGATTGAAGTTGAGTTTCAGAAGATGCTCAGTTAGTTTTTCATACCAGGCTCGCGGTGCTTGTTTGAGGCCATACAAGGACTTCACAAGTTTGCATACTTTATGTTCATGTCCTTTCACAACAAATCCTTTAAGCTGGGACATAAAAACATTCTCTTTTAGATCTCCATTCAAGAAGGCAGTGTTTACATCCATTTGATGGACTTTCCAACCATTATGAGCTGATAGTGCAAAGAGTGTCCTGATGGTGGCCCATTTTGCTGTGGGGGAAAACGTTTCCTCATAATCGACCCCTTCCTTCTGTGAAAAACCTTTTGCCACAAGCCTAGCTTTGTGCTTGTCAAGTGAGCCGTCAACTTTGTACTTATTCTTGTAGACCCACTTGCAGCCAATTGGTTTGGTTCCAAATGGAGGATCAAGCAGCTTCCAAGTGCCGTTCTTTATGAGGGAATCATACTCCTTTTGCATCACTTCTTTCTATTCATCATGAGAAGCAGCTTCTTTGAAGGAAGTTGGTTCAAAATCTGTAGACAAGTTCAATTCACAATCATAAGAAACATCCATATCAACAGGTGAATTAGAGTCATCTACATCACCTCCATTTTGTCGGTTTGAATTTCTGTTTCCTGTTTTTCCAATTTCATCAGGATGAACACTTTCAAGTGTCTTTGTCAGCCACTTTGGGGGACCTTTTTGAGATGGTCCAAGCTGCTCTATTGATCGAGTTGGGACTGAATCAAGATTGAGTCTCCCAATTCTATCAATTACATCACTTAAAGCATCATTCGTTGTTGGAGTTTCATTCGGGGGAGAGTGTCCTTCAGAAGAAGATTCCACATGTTGATCTAGAATAGGAATCCCCCCTTCAAGATGTGGAATCTGATTATCAAATTCTTGAAATGATTTCGTTTTTGTGAATCTATCCAAGCGATCAAGTTGTCGCTCAACAACATTGTCAGATTTGGATGATTCAAGAAAAATTACATCTCTAGATACAACAAGCTTTTTATTTACTTCATCATAGAGGCGGTATGCTTTGGAGGTGTTTGAATACCCCGGGAAGATACACTTACGACTTCTAGCACCAAGTTTTTTTCTATGAACCTTTGGTATCAAAGCATAACAGGTGGAATCAAAGACCCTGAGATGTTTTATGGAAGGAACATGTCCATACCACAATTCATAAGGAGTCTTGTTTCTTATAGCATTAGATGGACATCTATTCTTTATATATGCAGCACATAGAACAACATCAGCCCAAAACATTATCTTTACATTTTTGAAGAAAAGCATGGATTGTACCATATTCAAGATTGTTCTATTCATTCTTTCAGCTACACCATTCTGTTGGGGATTATAAGGCACAGTTGTTTGATCCCATGTTGGCGAAGATAGTTTTCAAATTCATTTGATGTATATTCTTTTACATTATCAGTGTGAATAGACCCAATATGAGATTGTGCATCATTTTCAATCCATTTATGAAAATTATTGAATGTTTGAAAGGCATCAGATTTGTTCTTCAATAAATAAACCCAACACATTCTGGTGTAATCATCAATAAATGTCATGATATATTTATTTCCATTTGCAGAAGGAACAAGCATTGGACAACATATATATGAATGAATGAGTTCAAGCTTCCTATGTGCTCTTGAATGCGAATCATGAAAAGATTGTTTGCTATGCTTTCCTAGAATGCAAGCATCACATTGCTTATGTTTCCTAGGAATTGTAGGCAAACCAGTAACACCATTTTTCTTCAATAAGCGGAGACTGTCATAGTTTAAATGTCCAAATCTAGCATGCCATAATAAACTTGATGGAAGTGTACCTTCTTCATGATGAGAAATATATGAGAAATGTTGTGCATGAGCAGAGGTTCCTTGTAGTTTGAGAAGCCTTTCTTCTTCTATTCCCCTCATGACAAGTGAGTGGTCAGATACTTTTCTTACCTCAAGCTTGCCATCAAACATATGAATGGAGTGACCTTGCTGGTGGATGTGGACCAAGGACAACAAGTTTCTTTTGAGCTGTGAGAGATATAGAACATGATCCAGAAGAAAGTCTGGAAGACCAGGCAGTTTAAGCCTGATTGTGCCAAGCCCTGATGGCTTGATTTTTGACTGATCTGCAAAATATACTGCTCCATCAACATTGTCAGTGAAATATTCAAAAAAATCTTTTTTATGAGTCATGTGACAGGTTGCTCCTGAATTAAGCAACCAATCATTTTTTGAAGAAGCAAGTGAAGCATTAAACAAATCTTCATTTACTCCAATGTTACATTGTGCCTCAATATAGTGAGCGGATTCAGGTGCTTTACCTTTGTCTGTATCATCAGTTTTACCTTTCTGCTAGTTTCTTTTCTGCTCAATTTTGTCCCATGGTAGCTTGCATGTAGAAGCATCATGTGATCCATTTCTTTTGCAGTGAATGCAGTGTAAGTCTGCCTTTTCTCCTTGAGAATGTCTACCCCCCTGCCTCTGAAATATCTTCCTCTTCCTCTTCATCCACCTCTTCCTCTTGTAGAATCTTGAGCAGGATGCTTTTCTTTATGAGCAAGGCACACAGTCCCTTCAGAAGATTCAGGGGCTCTCTTCTTTCCAAAGGCTTTCTCTCTTTCAACAAACTTTTTCACAAGAGAGTCAAAGGTTATATCTTTAAGATTTCCATTTGCTTGTAAAGACTCAAGATAATTGGAGTAAGTAGGATAGAGTGCCTTCAGAAAAGCAATAAGAGGGATATCCAGCTCAACCTTAGTGGATTTGATATCATGCATTATAGAATTTACTTCAAATGCAAGAGCAAGAGGATCATTATTTTTCAGTTCAAGAGTGAAGAGTTTAATCATGAGTTGAACAACTTCAAGTGCAGAATGTGAGTCATAGAGTTCTTTCAGCTTTTGTAAAGCTTCAAAGGCAGTTGAATATGATGAAATATGGCGACTCACCTCTTCATATACAGATTCTGCGATTAATGCATAGGCTTTGCTGTTCTTGTTTTCCCAAATGATGAGCTCTTTGTCTGAGGTAGGTTGTACTGGGTCATTGTCTCCTTCTCCGACACACACTCCTTTCCACAACTCATTGAAGATGAGGGTGTGTTTTATCATTCGGGACCATTCAGGATAGTTCTCCTTGCCAGGGAGAACTATTCCTACCATGGATATGATTGAATGCATTCTGTAAAAATCCGAGAGCTGTAAAAATACTTTTTCTGGCAAAAATGTGCTTTTGTGGAGAGAAAAAAAACTTCTGCCGCTAAAAGAAAATTTATTCTGATATCAAAAATGTATTCTGGCCTTAACTATGTTAATCGCTTTTGAGAACAGCTTTAAAGACACCACTATGGTAGCCTAACAGCGTTATATATATATATATATATATATATATATATATATATATATATATATATATATATATATATATATATATATATATATATATATATATATATATATATATATCTCTCTCTCTCTATATATATATATATATATATCCCAGCAACAAAATTCCGCTGCGCTAAAGATCTTCACCAGACATTACATACAAAGTGCACTAAGACCATCAAACGCTATTCATATACTGTGAATAGAACTTTGCTGCGCCAAAGATATTTACTAAACATTATATACAAATAACTGTTATCGAAATTATATGCATGTCGAAATTTTAAATTTTAATACATCTCAACAGGCTAGACCACCGTATGTCGGCCAGACCATCGTATTTCAGGTGTAGCTGAGGCTGTTACCGTTACTAACCACTAGCCAGACCATCGAAATTGCGGCGTAACTGAGGCTGTTACCAATACTAACCACCGGGCTAGCAAATATGGACCCGTAGACTGCAACTCTCAACTTTTCAGTGCAACATTCAAACACAACTGTACAGACGACCAAAATGACCAACGTACTAGATAAAAGGAATTCATCAAATAGAATAAGGCGTCATACCAAATTCAACACGCCATTGCATAGACTATTCAATGCACATAATAAACCCTTCGCATTCCTTGATCAGTGTAGACTACACAGAACTCAATGTGGTGCACATATAGTCCAGGGATAAATTTGCTGTTTAATATGCAATGCAGTTGATTCCATCTTCAGTCTGCCACCATTCATCACATTCAACAAATGAACAGCAATTCCCAGCTCATGTTAGGACTACCTCACTGGTTGTTCGCAGGTCCAGTTCACAAATGAGATTCACCACAGGTGTATGCAAGTTCGTTGGGGTTTTAACCAGAATTTAAACAACCAATGCATTCACCAAAATGAACACAGAGATTCAACACTTAAATCGACCATAGCTGCTGCATTCTCATGTTGGTATCAACGCAGCGTTCAAAACTTATTCTGCTTTTAACGCGTTCTTCAACAGTTCAACGCTTTCCAAAAGCTCAGAATAGAAGAGAAACTTTACCAATCCCTTAGATTGCATGAAAACTTTCAGTCGCGGTGGTGCAAAGAACAAGAAGACGCAGAAGAGGTCTCGGCTTTGGCATCGGCTTCAAAGGGTGGTGATGCTGAGACTGATTCCCCGACAGAGCAACAAAAAATAGAGTCGGTCTCAAATACGAAATTGGCTTCAAAGAATGGTGATGCTGAGTTCAAATTTTCCGCAGAAGAAAAAAAACAGAGGTGGTCTCGACTATTGAATCGGATTCAAAAAGAACTGTTTAATCGGAATCAAACCTCGACTATTCAGATTCCGATGCGGTTAGAGACAAGCTGTGCCTTATGAGAGACAAATGCGTTGTAGGGAGCGTTATGGACATATGGCAGTGGCGCAGTTGAAAGGAATATGGACAGATGCGTTATATGGCAGAGGCAGCATGTCAGACCTGAGGGGATAGGGATATGGCAGAGAGAGGAGTTACAAGGGACACAAAGGCTAAAAAAAGGCTGGCTCTGATACCATGTTAGGCCAGGAGTAACTCCAGTTTGGCAGAAAACTGATTCGATTTATTTCATTAGGTAGTTATTGTTATATACAAAGGATGTGACTGCTCAGTTCATCTCCTGATGACTGTTCACATTCCTAATTTAACTATTTACACAAATTCACCCAAGCGCAGAGGATTAGGTGTCAACAAGTCGGTCTGCGGACCATAGGAAGGTATAAATAGAGCGCGGCTCTATGGGGAAAAAGTAGTTCTTTTTGTATAATCTTGGATCTGAATTGGAATGGGTTTTTGAAGGAAAGTCTGAAAGCGTCTATAAGTCTGAGTCGAGGGTATTGGGTAGTGGATAGAGGCTCTGCAACTATGTGCACAGAGGCCTAAAAGAGTACGCAGCTATGTGCGTGGACCCCTATAGCTGAGTGCGCAGGGCGGATCTGGATGTATTGGTGATAAAGTGGAAATAAAGATAAGTTGCTTCTGAAATTCTATGTTAAATATGATTTATCGCGGATCTGGCTATTGTATGGTTAATGTGAATGTTTGATTTATGTGCATATGCTTATGTTATGAATATATGTGAACCTTTGGTTACTCTAAATGTGCGAACTGGCTAACTCTGATAAATGTTTGCTTAAAGACCCTAAAAGGTAGATTGAATCTATAAACAACACATTTATAAGTAGTAAGGATTATCTTGGGTCCAAATCTGTGCGAAGCGGAGCAACGCGAAGCTGCGGAACGGTGCGCGAAGCGCCCAAACCACATCAAGACCTCCTAAGGGTGCGGAAACCTAGTTTCGACACCCTCCCATGCTATCTCAGGTGAGACCTCAGTTCGCGCTCCACGGGCTATTGCCGCAAGGGCCAGTAGCTGCGGGATTTGTTTGGTTGAGTAATTCTTCCGAACTTGGATTAGGCCCATATAAGCCAACAAATGGTTCCGTTGCTGGGACTGGGATTTACCTAAGGGGTGTCTGATGTGGAACATGGGGACTCTATAGAAAAAGAATTGAAGGATTGAAGGGACCAGGAGCAGTAGTAGTTCAGAGTACAGTGGTAGAGTTGATAATGACGAGCGTGATCTAGCTACCGATATTCAAAGGAGCAGGAAGCGAAGACCCAAAACAAATTTGGTTCATGTTAACCTCAGTATGGAATGCACATATAATTGTAGATGATAATATCAGAAAGGCAACCTTAGTTAGCGCACTGCAGGACCGGGCGTTGACATGGTACATAAAGTACTCAAGCGATCACCCAACTCCGAGGCGGACAGAAATCCAGACCAAACTAAAGAAAGAGTTTAGCTGGTGAAATTCAGAAACACAGTCAATCATAGGGTTCAAGGAGATCGCGATGATGCCTGGTGAAACCCCATGGGATTTGGACCAAAGACTGAAAAGTACTATTCACGAGGCTAACATGACATTGATGGATGTGCAGCATTGCGCTTGGTTTATGGCATCCTTAACACCACATCTGTGGACGACTTTGTCACAACAGAAGGTCTCAACCTAGGCTGAAGCAATGGAGACAACGATGAGGTTGCATGAAACTCTGTTACAAGACCCAGGGTTGGGAGTTCAGTAAATCCAACTGCAGATCCAAAATTTGTGTTTGGAAATGAAGAAGTTAAAACAAGAACAACCACTGCGACCAGAAGTTCGAGAGGAAGCATGGTGTATAAAGTGCAGGAGCCAAGGGCACGATAAAGATCACTGCCCGATCTTAGTGAATTATGTGGCAACGGGGGGACCCAACACCATTGCGACTAGAGGCACAGGCAGGGCCAAGAACAACAACCCTGCTCTGGTGCACAATCTGTCAGGTGGGAGGAAAACATAACACCGATAACTGTCATCTACTACCATAATACAACTAGACCCCCTAGCAGTTATTTTGAAATTTTTGTAGATCGGTGGGCAACGAGGAAAGAGACTGTCATAGCGACCAATTATTAATGGACTAGTCACTTGCTTACAGAATGCAAACTGAGGCGCAAGGTTAGGATCCAAGACCCAGGGTTGGGAGTTTAGAAAATCCAAGTGCAGATCCAAAATTTGTGTTTGGAAATGAAGAATTTAAAACAAGAACAAGCACTGTGACCAGAAGTTCGAGAGGAAGTATGGTGTATAAAGTGCAGGAGCCAAGGGCAGGATAAAGATCACTGCCCGGTCTTAGTGAATTATGTGGCAATGGGGGGACCAACACCATTGCGACTAGAGGCACAAGCAGGGCCAAGAACAACAACCCTGCTCTGGTGCGCAATCTGTCAGGTGGGAGGAAAACATAACACCGATAACTGTCATCTAATACCAAAATACAACTAGACCCCCTAGCCGCTATTTTGCAATTTTTGTAGATCGGTGGGCCACGAGGAAAGAGACTGTCATAGCGACCAATTATTAATGGACTAGTCACCTGCTTACAGAATGAAAACTAAGGCGCAAGGTTAGGATCTAGCCACGACGATCGCGCGCATTGGGTTCCAGGGCCACGGACAAGGACGGGGCAGAATGGGGCCAGGAAGGGGTCACGGGTAGCTAATTTGTTACAATTGTGGAGGTCCAGGACATTACGAGCGGGATTGTACCAACCCAACTGATCTGAAAATGGGGGTCTTAGGCTTCGTGTCTAACTTACAAGAACCGCTTCCACTTCCAAAGCTTTAATTTTTCCCAAGTCTTAATGATTAACTAATGCGGAATTAAGAAATGCTTGAAAATATGGGTGTATGCTTGCATTTTTTTTCAGCTAATCATTTAATTTAAAATATGTTGTTTGTGCTGATATGGGAAGGTACTTAAACTGATATATAAATGCACATAATAGTAGTTAAAGTAGCAATGAAAACAAACACACAAGGTAACGGTATAACATGGAGTTCACCCTGATATCTTGGCCTATGTCTCCTTGAGCTCTAATCAACTCGATTAGTCTCTCTAGGATTATGGAAAAAAATATTTTACAAGTTCCACACTCAACTCCAATGTTTTACACAAGAACATTGGGCTCAGAACATCATCTCATCCCTTGGCTCTTGAAGCTCTTCAGCTTTCTGGCTCTAGCTTGGGCTCTCGGTCTGGCTCTTGGCTTTGACTCTGGCTCTGGCTCTTTGGCTTGGGCTCTGGTTCTAGCTCTTAGCTCTCGCTCTCACGCTTGCTCTGGCCCTTGGCTCTAGTTGTGGCTCATGGCTCTCTGTTCTAGCTTCTCTGAGCTCTTTCTCTCGGCCTCTGAAAGCCTCTGTGAGTCACTCAACCTCCAAGAAACTCCAACAATAATACGTTGTTGTCAATTGAGCTCTTTGGCTTTTCACTCAACCTCTGAGTGACCCCAAAGACTCTTTGCGTGTTCAGCTTTTGCTCGTTGCTTGCTCTCCTCTCTTCTTTTGTCCCCCCTCTGTCTCTGTTAGTTTGTGGCTTTAAGCCATCTGCTTCCTGACTATTCATTTTTGCTTTCAGTGCCCTCGTTCCCTACCTTTGTCCATTCGAATCCCTTCTTTCTACTGTTACAGTCACTGCATCACGCCTCACAGGGAAGTGGCCACCTATTTTGTAACAGATGAGTGTGTCAGGTTCACCGAAAACACTTGATCATTTGAAATGGCTGTTATTTCCGTTTACTCCAAGAATGCCCACGAAACACGAATCTCTACCAACTCATTGTCCACGTCGGACTTCAAAATCCTGCACAATCTACTTTATAACTTCGTCAAATCTGGTCATCCATCGGGTCCATCTCCCCTGTTGATTCGGACCCTCCAGATCCTACGGTCATCGTACATATCGGGCTGATAACTTGCTCGATGTTTACCCGTCTGATGTGAGCGGTTTTCTCTCTCTTCCATTGGATGCATGTCACTCGTTGTGTGGCATCGGGTGAGACTCTGTCTAAACCGCTTACCACTCGAAGCCCTTCCAATATCTTGCTGGTTTCTGTTGAATCCCACCTCAGACAGAACCGAAAAAACTTTCCGCTGCATTTCATGATTTTTCGGGTCCAGGCGCATGTGGCTCTCCTTCTTCGAGGGATTTTCCCTGTGATATGCGATTAGTGACTAATCGCATATCAAATTCCTCCCCCATTGACTCAAACCATTGTTGACTTTGCTAATTCGTGACAGTGCGCATTACCATGGTCCGCCTCTCTGCGTGCTTGATCGACGGTCCTCATTGGTCCACACTGATCGCAGTTAGCAACTGTCATGAGGATTCCTTTGATAATCTTGGTCTTCACAAGATTTTTAATCTTTGTCATAAATTATGGAGATTTCATGAAGACTTAGAGAGTTTCAGGATCCATTTTGGATCACACCTTCCCACTAAAAGAACTTTTGGTCCTCCAAAAGACTGATATATTGATCTGAGCAGTAGATGAGAGTAAAAACACCCTCTTCCTTCATTCGCCCTACACTTGCCTTTGCATAGTGCCTCTGAACCAAAATCTTTGACCACTTCCCTTCTTGGATGGGTTGGTCATCTCGGGAAGAACTATTTTCCTCCTTGACTTCATGCAGAACTTCTGCTGTGAAGTTTACAGAAGGTAGTTTGAACTTCTTTGCCTTGATCCTTGATCCAAGGTGGCTCAAACGAATGTGAAGTACATCTTCTCCACAAAACTTTCATTCGTACCTGTTTGAAAAGCTTCCAACAACAACTGTTAACAACAACAGGCATACATACAACAACTGGATGGACTAACTCCTGCTTCAACAAAGAAACAAATTTCACATCTTGTGAACCCTTCCATGTCTTATATCTGCATACAAATGATTGACTAGATAACAAGCCAATAAAACATGCCCTTACAACAAATGACTCTTCAAGTCAAGCATGTAGGAAAAATACCTTTAGGACTCTTTTCCAAAAGATGAAACACTTCATCATTATCTCCATTTTAGAGACCAAGTTAACTTCTCCCAAGCCAACATCACATGCATCTCATGCTCATGCATGCATTCCATCTTTCAACTTTTGCTTAAGTACACTGTACTTTCGAAGCTGAAATGAACATACTATTGCAACAATAAAGTGAGTTTCCTACTCAACTTCTTTCCATTTACCATTTTGGTAAGATCCTGCAACTTGCATTTATTCCACAAAGAAATGCAAACAGATGCATTAATAGACATGCAGTCTTAATTGGATAGGAATTCTAACCATTTCTTACCAATCCATTTCAAAGGTCCCTCCTTTGTTTGCACATCAGCATCAATATGTGAATCATCCTGAAACACATAAATCATGGAATCTTTATTTCCATCCTTGCCATTTTCTTTTTCCACCTTCTCCTTCAGCTTTGGTGGAAGCAGAGCTGGATTCAAAGTCCAACACCTTTCAGCAAGATGCCCTTGCTTATGGCAGTAAGTGCAACACATGTGCATCCTTTTGACAACATGATTTCCCGTGTCTTGTGGACCTTTGGCTACTTTCTTCTTTTCCTTCAAAAGTTTCCCGTATGTGGCCATCCTCTTCCAACATCTAGAAACATAATGGTTATCCAAACCACAAAAGGAACATGTAATTATTTTTCCATGCTTTACAAAATCAAAAGGAATATGTTTAGAACCAGATTTATACCTTCCTCTTTCACCTTTATTGCCTTCATGAGGAGGTGAACCAAATGAAGAAGTGGCTCCCTTTGGAACACCATCAATTTCTTCAAGGCTGTCAGAGTTTCCACAACTCTCTGGTTCAAGTGTGTGCTTCTGAACACCTGCATCTTGCAAATGATGTTTCGCGCTATTGCATTTATCCTGAATACAATCTTTACACTCTTGAGGTAGGGGATCTGCAATGAAACTCCTTCTTGGAACTGTTTCAATGGCCTTCATGGAAGCTTTGGAACTCTCTCCATAAGACTGTCCATAGCCAAGACCCAAATACTTAGGCCTTTCCTCCACCATTATTGGTTCAACAATACCTTTTGCATGCTTGCCCAAGCCTTCTCCTTCATAACCCATCTTGGACATTAGCTTGGAACCTATGCCTCTAGTATGTTTTTCAAAAGAACCAATATAAGCATTCTTAGAAGAATTTGAAGACAAACAGGAATGGTTTACCTCTTCTTCAAGCTGATACTTGGCCAAGGCTTCTTTGGCAACAAAGAGTTGTGACTCCAACTCATGCATCCTTTTTAGGTTCATATTTGCAATATGAAGTTGGCTCTCCATTTCCTGCACTTTTCTAGAAAGCATCTGCTTCTCTTCCTCCACGGAATTCAACTACTCTCTAAGTATGCTGCTCTTCCTTCCATCCTCATACACTTCCCTCACCATATCCATCATGGTGGAAAAGTCTTGCTTTATGTCTCCATCAAAGGAACTTGGAGAGCACGAAGAATTTGAGAATTCACTTGTAGAAGCTGTCATTTTCAAAATGCACAAAAGAACTTCAAACAAGATTATTAAAGAGCTTACTCAGTAACCTCTTGCAACAACCTTTTATGCTTCAAGGATTGCCCTGAGGTCCTTTGGGATAGAAGAATTCCTTCAGCCCTTCTTCCTTCTTGTCCTTCCTGGACTGAGCTATTAATAACTTTCCCTTTACCTCTGCAAACTCAAACAATAGTCAGTCTACAACCAAGCATACAATAAATGAGGCAATCAATCCTTGACTGTCCAAACACCTTTCAAACAAGAAATCTTTGCCCTGTCAATCAAGCATTCTGATACAACCTTCTTTGAAGGTGGGGTTAATCAATCTTAAGCTCTGATACAACCTGATCTGAAAATGGGGCTCTTAGGCTTCTTGTCTAACTTACAAGAACCTCTCCCACTTCCAAAGCTTTAAATTTTCCCAAGTCTTAATGATTAACCAATGTGGAATTAAGAAATGCCTGAAAATATGGGTGTATGATTGTATTTGTTTTCAGCTAATCATTTACTTTAAAATATGTTGTTTGTGCTGATATGGGAAGGTACTTCAACTGATATATAAATGCACATAACAGTAGTTAAAGCACCAATAAAAACAAACACACAAGGCAAAAGTATAACATGGAGTTCACCCTGATATCTTGGGCTACGTCTCCTTGAGCTCTAATCAACTCAATTAGGCTCTCTGGGATTATGGCAAAAGTTCTTTTACAAGTTCCTCACTCAACTCCAATGTTTTACACAAGAACATTGGGCTTAGAACACCATCTTATCCCTTGGATCTTAAAGCTCTTTGGCTTTCTGGCTTTGGCTCGGGCTCTTGCTCTGGCTCTTGGCTCTGACTTTGGCTCTGGCTCTTTGGCTCGGGCTCTAGTTCTGGCTCTTAGCTCTCACTCTTGCGCTCGCTCTGGCCCTTGGCTATGGCTGTGGCTCGTGGCTCTCTGTTCTAGCTTCTCTGAGCTCTTTCTCTCGACCTCTGCAAGCCTCTGTGAGTCGCTCGACCTCCAAGCAACTCCAACAATAATACACTGTTGTTAATTGAGCTCTATATCTTTTCAATCAACCTCTGAGTGACCCCAAAGACTCTCTGTGCATTCATCTTTCGCTCATTGCTCTCTCTCCTCTCTTCTTCTGTCCCCCCTCTGTCTCTGTCAGTTTGTGGCTTTAAGCCATTTGCTTCCTGACTGTTTGTTTTCGCTTTCAGCGCCCTTGTTCCCTGCCTCTGTCCATTCAAATCCCTTCTTTCGGCTGTTACAGTCACTGCATTACGCCTCACAGGGAAGTGGCCACTTATTTCGTAACGGATGAGCATGTCAGGTTCAACGGAAACACTCTATCATTTGAAACGGCCGTTATTTCCATTTACTCCAAGAATGCCCGCGAAACACGAATCTCTGCCAACTCATCGTCCACGTAGGACTTCAAAATCCCACACAATCTGCTTTATAACTTCGTCAAATCTCGTCATCCATCGGGTCACATCTCCACCGTTGATCCGGAACCTCCAGATCCTACGGTAATCATACATGTCGGGTGGATAACTTTCTCAATGTTTACCCGTCTGATGTGAGTGGTTTTCTCTATCTTTCGTCGGACGCGTGTCACTCGTTGTGTGGCATCAGGCGAGACTCATTCTAAACTGCTTACCGCTCGAAGCCCTTCTGATATCCTGTCGGTTTCTATGGAATCCATGTTTCAGGGAAAATTAGTGTCGATTCAAATTGCTAGTCCCACTAAGATGGGTAGCTATCTTAGAAACAAACAATGAAAGCTTTTTAAGAGTTCCTTTAAGTGTCATAGATGGAAGAGAAGAACAGAGGACCAACTTGGATCTTTCGCTTTGATCCTAGCTTGATTTCTCCTTTTCTTGATAGAATTTTCCACTCCTCTCCTACTTGTCCCGTTTCAAAGAGTACCTGTAGAGTCAAAGTAGCAACAAACTATCAAAGCATCTCTATCTAAAACATCATAAACAATGCGGAATCAGAAACAAATTGACCATACAATTGCATTCATAAACAATAAGATTCACAAATACAAGATCTAATGGAGGAAAACTCAAAGAACTTTATTAATAGTAATGTAAGAGAGGATTACAACCTATTTGTCTGATCTAACATCATCCTCCTAGTTGTAGAAGCCCTCTTCACCTCATGAACAAGCAAATCACCCAACAATGCAATGTCTCTTCTCAACAAACCAACAACACTTCCTTACAAAGTACAAAATTCCAACCTTTAGATCTCTTAGATGAGGGATCCATTTATATATGTCTTGCAAGGGTGTGAGTCAGCTCTGGGCTTTTGATTTGTGTCATTCCACTGATAGTTCTTGGTTCCACTTGGAGATTTCATGATCTCTTACTCATCCCTGGGCAAATTCAGAGAGGCAAGTGTCATGAGATGGAAGATTCCATGATCATCCACCTTGCAAACTATCTCTGCCATTTGTCTATTCTTTCTCATCACACCCCACAGAAGGCTATTTGAGTATGCATCGCACCTGGTTAGTTAGGCAGTCAGTATGCATCGCACCTTGCCCATGGAGCAGTCTGTATGGTCTAGTTTTGGCCAGTTCTAAGTAGTTTTTCAGGTGGAACTTCTGGGAAATGATGTAATCAGTTGACCATGATCCTTTAGGGTGTGAAGCGACACTTTTAGGGACTTAAGGAGCCCTTAGTTTATGGACATATGAGTTTGGGGTTGCAGTGCCCAAATATGTCTATAATAGCTGCCCCCTAAAGCATGAGGTCATAAATCTTCTGATGTTGGGTCAAATGCTTTATTCATGAGGTTCCGAGGTATTCGAACTAGAAGGTGACCTGTATAAGATACAATACAATACATCATCATTATATTATTTTCGTGATCTGGCTGAGGCGGGCATTCCCATGCTCAGCTTTATAAATTCATTTTCATGTACATAGGACAGACAATCGTCTGCTATTGCAGAATGGTGATTCTTCGCATGAAGAGTCATCTTCCCTGGTTTAGATGACTATCTGTGCAACTTCTGTGTACAATTGATGTCTTTATTTTCCTAAATATATTGCAGCCTGGATGGATGAAACTAGATCCGGGGTCTTCAAAACTCGTGCAGTCTTCGCCCAATGTACAAGTCGATCCATGTGAAAAGATGTTCTGAAGTCGAACATGGAAAGACATCGCTTGATTACCAGCCAATGATGTAAGTTGTTAATAGACGTGAGAGGAATCACCGATAATGATGATGACCCTCAAATTACTACAGTGCAATTCACATGGTGTGAATATATGAGCTGATGTTGAAAACCATGCAAAGTCTTTCGGTCGAAGGTCATTGATGTAAACCTGTCGCTGGAAGTGAGACACTTGCCATTGAGGCATGCAAGCTTCAAAATACTGAAAGGGTTGTTTCTAAGTCAACTTCTTGGATAATGAGTTGATGTCGACAAGAAGTGACCTGTCGTAGGAGGGCCTTGATGTATCCCACATCTACGACACGAAATGGAGCAAATTATTTTTGTGGAGGTGAAAACAATTTGATGATATGAGGTTCAGGAATGGTGGTCATGAAAAATGAAGCATGGATGTAATGCAATGGATGAGGTGTTTGCTAGATGGTGAATTCTCTGAATGACTTCTCTTGAACATATTGGCGACACTAATATGGACTGGTAGCATTAATCCCATGGATGGCACGATGGACCAATGGTGACGGTGAATGGAAACCCAAACCAACTCAATCACGGTGATGGAGTGAAAGTGTCATCTTCAAGAGTGACTTGCTACTAATAGAGTTCTTCAAGTTTTCTTCCCATTTTTCCCTAGTCATTGCTGACCAGTACCTCTTTATTTTTGACAAGCTTGAGGAGGATAACATATGTTTGGTCTATAATTTGTCCTTCGGGCAAACCTATCACTTTGTGTTTAGCAAGCCTAGTGTCAGTGAGACTCGTTCTTCTCTGGGTGGAAAAGTTTGTCGCTATTGTTTTAACAAGTTTAATGAAAAATATAACTCGGTCCTTTTCTTGTTTAGAGAGTCCGAAAACAGACGAAAAGGAGACTCCAACAGTCCTTTTTCGTGGCATAATCCCTTAAGTTCGAAAAAGTGTAAAATAATACGAAAGTGATGACTTTTCGATAGTTTTAACGAGCCGAAAAAGACAAGCACTTGATCTTTTTGTTTAATAATCCCTCAAGTCCAAAAAGATTAAAATATATGAGAGGGACAACATTCCCTTTACTTTAACGAGCTGGGAAGGCTAATAGCTCGATGAGCTTTTTATATTTAACGAGTCTAAAAAGAGTTTAAAAGAGGCTCATTTTTGAGGAATGAGTGATATTTCTCGGTAGCAGTTGGTTCCAGGTAAGTTTGAAACTTCTCAAAACATGGCAGTCTGAAGAGGGTGGCAATCAGAATCAATCGTCACATATGTTCCTCAAAAGGGTAAACAATCAAGTGGAAGAGTATGGTCGATTGCATGAAATGGAAGTGACGGAAGGAACACAACCAAAGTTCAAAAGGGCAGATAGCAAAGTGATCACAAAAGGTTATTTACCAGAGGTGGGTTTGTTTTTTAATGAGCTTGAACCTTGTGCCAACATGTGCTCAATGCGGGTTGATTTTTTAACGAGCTTGAACCTTGCGGGAAAATTGCTCTTGATATTGGTCAATGATATTCAGTTTACTGTTTAACACATTAGATTCTTTTCTCGGTCGTTCAACCTGCTTAATTGCTCCATCAAATTGATTAGAAATACACATATATATGCTTGAAAAATGAATTAAAAACTAAAATTTTACTTGAAGTACGTGAATAGTAACATAAAATGTAGTTTTACCTCTCATTTTTACCATTTCATTTCATAATTGGGATTTGGAGCTCTGGAGTGGTTTCCTACCTCAAACTTCATCAGCTGATTTCCAAAGATTCGGTGGACTATTCTCCACATCGTCAGGACCAGGTAGGAGCTAACCCTGAGCTCTTCATTCTCATTCCATCCTTTTCTGATTTTGAGAAAGTTTTCCCCTTTTTCTGAGCCCCTGGGGTTTGAAGAAAACGTTCTCCCATCATTGCACCTACCCTATATCGAAAGGTGAGATGCATATTGAGTTGTGCATTGGTCAGTCAGTATGCATCTCACTTAGTGCAAAGGCAGGGTGCGATGGGCGCAGAAGGGAAACTTTTCACAGTGATTTCTCATGAAATTTTTGCCTATTTTTGCTCAAATTCGGATCCTAATTCATATTTTTTCTGTGACTCAGATATTTGTTGGATCAAGATGGTTGTCACGTGGTGTGAACACGAGCATGAAGAACAAGACATGATTGCCTTGCATTATCAGGGTAGTGTTACTGCATTGCGAAACTGTGGTTTGCTCAAATTCTTCCATATATCTAGCATGAGGCAAGAAATTAGCTTGTTACAGTATTTCCTCGATGCATGGGATCCGGTCAACCAGGTGTTCTAGATTAGAGGTAAATCCATCCCACTGATAGTCGAGGACATCTAATTTTTGACGGGTTATCGAGGTGTGGTGACCTTCTTTCACTGTCGGGATCCGCCCATGGGGGCGAATCAGTGAGAGATTGTATCCGTCAGCTTTCTAGAGATGGATCTTAGCCTAGTAGAGATGACAAGATAAATATCTGGGACATCATTGATCGGTCTTTGAGGACCATTTTATTCACCTTTTCTAGATTGGTTGGTAGGGTAGCTCTTCATTTAGTGAATAGATCTTATGTGCAGTATGCTTTAGAATGCCTGGAACCAAAGGTATTCAACTGGTGTGATGCAGTACTTTCGGTGATAAAAGAACAACTCTCCAAGGTAAAGAATGGAAGATCCAAGAACTTCAGATATGGTTCCATTTTGACTGCCTTTGCCTTAGAGAGGATCCCATTGATGCAACCACAACATATTTCACTAGGATTTCCAGCACCGAGGGAACCCAGGATGCAGAGGTGGGTGGATCTCATGGCTAGACATGCTAGTTAGCCATAGATTGCTTTCTTTGATGCCTTCTTTGAGTGGTTCGACCGTTAGGAGATGGTCATCTTAGAGTATTCGTATGTCGAGATGGACTTCCAAGGTGACCCATATTTGGTGTTGCCAGCTGGTGAGTAGTGGGATGTGATAGATAAAGATTTTGACCATATCTTTGTTTATCCGTTTTATAATGTTTTTTGTGATTTATCGAGACTAATTGAACTCATGTACTTGTGCAGATGTTGGGCCAGTGAGACTAGTGGCGCGCCCAAGGGCGGCAGCTAGCGTTCTAGTAGGAGAAGTTGTAGCGAGGTCCGTCCTTCATGATTTGGACATAGTAGAGACCCTGACAGTTTTGCAGGATCAGATTGAGGGTCTTACCCTTGGTATCCAGGATGTGAGGACCGATGAGTTACCTTTGAGGCTACAGTGCCATACTACTAGTGTTACGAGTTGATGGACTAGGCTCCTGCGTATGATCGCACAGGCGGTGACATGTTATCACCAACATCATTAGTATAGGATGCTTTTCTGCATTTAATTTTGAGTTACTTGGTCGCATGACTGATTTTGCCTTGTACACAAAGCATTATGTGAGACTATAAACAGTTATAAATTTTTTATTTTCGGAGTTTATTTTGGTTAAGTTATGTGATCCAGATGCAAGTGTTGATGTAAAATGCTTTTCTTTACAAATGTTGCAAATGTTTGTCTAACACATAATTCGCTAATGAATCAGTTAAAGTGTTTAAGTTTCTGGAAATGTGTTGATATTGAATGGAATAAAACTACCTTTCCAAAATTTTGACTCTTAGGAACACACGATAGATAGCTGGGTTCCGAACTGAATAGATGCCAGTAAGCTGTAGAATGACGAGTTGCGAATCTAGCCTGACAATAAGTTGCCGTATGCCATGTGAAATGGTATCAGAGAGAAGCTCTATCAACGCGCTGTACTCAGCGATGTTGTTCATTGATTGACCAATACATATCCCCCTGAAACTCACTAATTTTCTGCTTGGATCAAAGATGGACCAGGCTGCAGAAGATAGGTTTCGTGTCCTACGACTAGCTCCATCGGCATACCCAACGAATGTTTCCAAAATGTCTGATATCTGCAATAAATGCAAAGTGGATTACTTAACCAAAATGACAACTCTTGATGAAAACAAAAATGAAACAAAAGCATTTAAAGAGATAGCTACACTTGATCAAGAATGGTATCGCTTAAGATACAACCCATTTCGAGGTTGCGATAGTGGAATTCCATCGTAATCTACCAGCTCGTAGGCTCCTTTTGCTAATACATGTTTAACAATGTAGGGGCCCATCTATAATGATTGGAACTTACATGCTCCCAATTTATCAGAGTCCTAATCGTAGAGTAAGACCAGGTCACCTTTGGAGAAGACACAAGGCTTGACATTTTTGTCAAATTGCCTTTGACACGTTTCTTATGTGTTTCGTTAGCCAGCGCAGTGTCACGACAGGTTTCATCCAAGCAGATTAGTTCCAAGAAATGAGCCTCTTTGAAGTTTCGGGGAGTAGATCGATTGCAAGCTTTAGAGATGAAATCTCACACCAAATTGGTAAGACAGCTTCCAGGCAGTACACCAATTGAAAAGGCGTAAGTCCAGTTGCATTTCTCACCGAGGTTCTATATGCCCATAGAGCTGAGTACAGGATTAAATGCCAATCCCGTTTGTGGGCTCCAATCATTCTCTGTGGCATGCGCTTGAGGACTTTGTTGATTGTTTCAACTTGTCCGTTAACCTGCAAATATTACGGAGTAGAACTATCATGGGACAATCCTAATTTGGCAGTCAATTCAACCATCATGTGATTGTGAAAATGTGATCCATGATCTGTGACTATAGCCTATGGAATGCCGAACCTAGAGACTACATGATTGAAAAAGAAAAGAGTAGCCATTTTGCCGCTGTTATTTAATGTAGGCATCGCCTCAGCCCATTTTGTAAAATAGTCAACAACGACTATGATATACCCATGCCCCTCAGCCAAGGTGGGGTTCCATGTCATGAAATCTATGCCCCATTTGGAAAATGGCCCAACAACAACTACTAGATGTAGTGGTGCGGGTGGTAATCTGGTTTTGCGATAAAAAAATTTAACAAGCATGGCAACTTCTTATTGCTATTATGCAATCTTTGAAGATAGTAGGCTAGAAGTAGCCAGCTCGCAAGATTTTCTGTGCAGTAGCATAGCCAGATAGATGTCCCCCACATGCGCCTGAATGACAATCATTCAAGACTTTTTCGGCCTCCTCATGCATGAGGCACCTTCACAGAACTCTATCGATACCACGACAGTAAAGTGTATCACCGATGATCATGTAGTCTTTTGCTTGGTATCAAGTGAGTCGTTTTTTTGAGCGAGAGGTGTTAGGCCTAAATGTTTAGGCTTGGAGATAGATTAGTATATCTCTGTACCACGGGTCGCTTGATGATATCAAAAACAATGTTTCATCCACGATCGATGCTTGAGATGTTAAATTGTTGGACGACGATGGGAGGTCACAAAGTAACTCCATGAAAACCAAAGATTTCTTTGATTTGGATTTGGTGAATTTCAGATCAAACTCTCGCAAAATGGCTATCCATTTTGAATACTTGCCCCCTAGCAGTTGACGCGATAAGATGTAGGTCATAGGGTTGCAATCTGACAAGATGGTAGTTTTTCGAAAGAGTATATAGTGTCTAAATCTCTGTACTGCTTGAACAGCTGCCAAAGCCAGTTTTTCAACGTAGGAGTACTTACTTTCTGTATCATTTAAGTTGTGGCTTAAATAATAGAGAAGATGTTCTATTCCATTGTCTTCTTGTACTAAAATCATTGTGATGGTTGTATCTGTGCTAGTGAGATACAGGTTAAAGTCTTTTTGATAATCAGGAGAATACATTAATGATGCTTTTACTAGGGAACTTTTCAAAGCATCAAAGGAAGCTTGTGCAACCTGATCCTAGTTGAAGGGAACTTCTTTTTTCAAAAGACGTGTATAACCTTTAGCAAGTTTGGCATAATTTTGAATGAACCTTCTTACAAAGTTTGCTTTCCCTTGGAGTTTCTGAATCTGAAGCAAATTTGAAGGTGGACCCATGTCGATGATTGCCTAAACCTTACATGGGTCGATTTGAATTCCATCCTTAGAAACTACGAAACGAAGTAACTGACCAGAACCAACACAAAACACACACTTGTGTGGATTGAGTCATATCTTGTAGTGTCGAGAATGTAGATATATAGCTCTTAGATGCTGTAGATGATCAGTCTGCTTTCGCGAATGAGCTGGTAAATAGTCGAGATATGGTTGAACGATGTGTTTGATGTCATGGAAGGTGTAGTTCATTGCCCTCTAAAATGTTTCCCTTGCGTTCTTTAAACCGAAAGGTAGTTTGTGGTACGTGAACGTGCCCCATGGACATATAAATGCAGTCTTCGACTGGTCCTGTGGGTGGATATTGATTTGTTTGTATCTGGAAAATCCATCCATAAATAAAAAGACTTCACATCCAACACATTCATCAATTATCTAGTCGATGAAGGGTGTAGGATAGTTGTCCTTCAGACAAGCCTAATTTACATCCCTGTAATCTACACACACTCTAATCGTTCCTTGCTTTTTCATCACAGGAACAATATTCGATACCCAATCAGTGAGAGGAACGGGGTAAATGAAACTAGCATGCAAAAGTTTTTCAACTTATGCTTTAATGGTAGCAGCTTTCTTCGGGTGAATCGGTCGAAGCCGTTGTCTTACTGGTTTGACATCAGGATACATCTTGATTTCATGTTCAATGATGCTCGAGTCAATGCCTGGAATTTCTTTGTATGACCAAGCAAAGACATCTCTGAATTCATGAAAGAGAGTGCAATATATTTCCAGTTCTGAAGGAGGACAAGATTTGCCAACATGTATATTCTCTACAACATCTGGTTTGGTCGAGATATTAATGGAAATAGTTTCTTCAATATTGGATAGATTTCGCTCTAAATCCACCGTATTTACAGTATTCGATAGAAAATCAAAAACTGAAGAATGATTAAGTTCGTTAGAGTAATCCTTGATGTTATCTTGAGGTCGGGAACGATGGTGGTGATCTTCCCATGCTATTTCTCCTATCATCATTTACTGAATGATTCCTTTGTCTGTAGAATGTACATGCGACCAAGGATCAAAAGAGGTACCATACTCTAGAGACCTATCTATCCAAACGCTTGCTGAGCATTGATTTGGGTTTGCCGCCCATGCCCAAAATATTGATTGCTACAATAATTCTATGGGGCTTGGGAGCAACACTTGGCGATGATCCATGCTAACAAAATGTTCAGGATTATTCTTTATCTTTGATGATGTAGAAGATATCATGTGACAGTTTTCCACTGTGGCCACTTCCGCTAGATTACTCGGAGGCGGAAGGGCAAAAGTGCCCATTAAAGAAGGGTCTTTTAGGAGACCTACTCCGATATTTTGAAGCAATTGAGAGCTTCCATGGATCAATGGAATGCTTCCGGTAACTTGAGAACTGCTGGGGAGGAAAGTGAGTTGGTCAATGATTGTGATTCCGCCTTGAAAGGGGAATGCAATCTTTCTAAAATATGTTGACACAAAAACAGCCATAGCATAAATCCAGGGCCTGTGGTTAAGGTTTCCATCAATGACCTTGACTTCAATTTCTGCTGTCTTGCCCCCCCAGTTCAATTTGCAAGTTACTTAATATCCCATATGGCATGTATTTTCTTCCATCGAATGCTTTCAATGTTGTTGATGATTATGAAAAGGGTGGAGAGCCTAAGGTTTTCCAGCAACTCATTGACATAATATAGGTAGATGCTCCCTCATTAATTATTGTTCGATGAATAGTTTTGTTGAGGAATTTTTACCTGTATGAGGAAAGTGTTAGAAAATTATATATTACGGAGCAATGGAACACATAAAATATTGCAGAAATATAAACACAGAAAACGCACAAAACAAGAGAGACACAGATATACGTGGTTCACCGAGTTTGGGCTACGTCCACCCCGAACAACCATTCCTTCCTTTCTATTATCCAGCAAAATGAAGAGACACAACCTACAGCAAATCCACTGTAATATCCACTGTTTTCTCTCACAGTCTCACCTCTCTGTTTCTCGCTCACAGAATACACATCTATCACACAACCTCAAATACAATACCCTCATACAAAGAGAGGGGTTGCCTTCTAGGGCAAAAAACCCTAAACTAAACATAAGTTCTACCGTCAGATCATCCACCTAATGAACGGCCCAGATTGACTAGAAATTACTATACTTTTACAAGGCAATTTTACAGCTGTTTTTAGCTTCGATGGCGCTGCCCCCGAAACCCCCCGCCAGGGAGGGGCTCCCAAAGGTCGCAGCCGCCCCCCCCCCCCCCCGGACCCCCCCTGCAGCGAATATTTTACGGGCGGCGTTACCTCCCCCATTTCGAACTGGGGTCCTATGTGGCGATACCTTTGAATATAGAAGATAATCATGCTCCACACCCAACAATCTCCCAGTTGGAGACTGATTGTAGCAACTCCACCGCTGCTCCATTCGCTGGACAATGACTCCTCTTTGGACCTGGCTGTTTCTCATCTTCATCGTCATCCTTGAAGACCAACTGAAACTGAGCATATTCTCAGTTTCTCCCTGGTTACAACTTTTGTTAGGATATCTGCAGGATTCTGGCTAGTGTGTATCTTTTCCAGCTTCAACTCTCCATCTTCCAACACTGATCGTATGAAATGGTACTTGAGTTGTATGTGTTTAGTCCTGGAATGAAATGCTGAGTTCTTTGAAAGATGAATGGCACTTTGGCTATCACTGTATAATGTGCCCATATCATGCTCCTTACCCAATTCACCCATAAACCTTTGTAACCCAATCATTTCTTTACTAGCCTCTATAGCAACAACATACTCTGCTTCTGTTGTTGAAAGTGCAACAACACTTTGGGTTTTTGAAACCCAACTGACAGCGGTTCCTCCAACAGTAAATACATATCTTGTAGTGCTCCTCCTGTTATCTCTGTCACCTGCCATATCTGCATCAACATATCCTTGTAGGGAGATGTTTGAACCACCAAAGCATAATGCTTGATTTGTGGTACCTTTCAAATATCTGAGAATCCATTTCACTGCAATCCAATGTTCCTTTCCTGGATTGTTCATGTACCTACTTACAACTCCCACTGCATGTGCAATATCAGGCCTTGTGCAGACCATTGCATACATTAAGCTTCCAACTGCTGATGCATATGGAACTTTAGACATATAATCCATGTCTTCTTGGGTCTTTGGGCACATTTCCTTGCTAAGTTTGAAATGGCTAGCAAAAGGTGTACTAACTGGTTTTGCATTGTGCACGTTAAATCTTTTCAACACCTTTTGTACTCTGAGACAATGTTAATTTACGATTTTTCCTGTCTCTAGTTATTCTCATACCAAGGATTTGTTTTTCAGCTCCCAAATCCTTCATTGCAAATGAATTTGCCAATTTTCTTTTGGGCACATTTATCTCCTGCATGTTAGATCCTGCAACAAGCATGTCATCTACATACAATAACAATATAATATAGCTGCCATCATTTTGCTTTTTCAAATAAACACAATGATCAGAGTGACATCTAGTATAACCTTGTTCAGACATAAACTTGTCAAATTTTAGATACCACTGCCTTGGAGCCTGTTTTAAGCCATACAAGCTCTTCCTCAACCTGCACACTAGTTTTTCCTTCCCTTTCACCTCATATCCTTGTGGCTGCTGCATGTATATCTCTTCCTCCAAATCCCCATGGAGAAAGGCTATCTTTACATCTAACTGGTCAAGATGCAAACCTTCAGCTGCTACAAGACTTAAAATAGTTCTGATTGAAGTCATTTTAACAACAGGAGAAAATATTTCATCAAAATCAATACCTTTCTTCTGTGCAAACCCCTTCACCACAAGTCTAGCTTTATACCTCTGTTTTCCTCCATCTTCTTCCTTCAGCCTGTAAACCCATTTATTCTTCAATGTAGTTTTTCCTACAGGAAACCTGGCTAAATCCCAAGTCTGGTTATGCATTAAGGAGTCCATCTCTTCTTCCATGGCTACCTCCCACTTCTTCCTGCTTTCAACTTGCATTGCTTCTTCATAACATTCGGGTTCACCGGAATCAGTCAACAATAAATAATATAATGAAGGAGAGTATCATTCAGGGGGTCTACTTATCTTGGTAGATCTTCTAACACCACTTTCAGGTGTTTGGGGTGCCTGTTGTTGTTGTGGTGGTTGTTGATTATTATTATTTTCAGGCACCTTTACTTTTTCAGTGATTTCATCAAGAACTGCGTATTCCTTGTTTTCCTTTTCTTGTTTCTTTTCCTGCAACTGATTCTTATACAAGACCTTTTCATTGAATACTACATCTCTGCTCCTAATGATTTTGTGATTTTTGTAATCATATAAGCGATAACCAAAATCATTAACACCATATCCAATAAAGGTGTATTTCTTTGACTTTGCCTCAAGCTTTGTTCTATTTTCTTTATCAATACGGATAAAGGCCTCACTACCAAAAGGCTTTAAAATAGAGTAGTTTACCTTTTTACCTGTCCATGCTTCCTCTAGAACACCACCATCCAAGGAACTTAAAGGCCCTCTGTTTATTAGATAAACAACAGTATCTACAGCATCTGCCCAAAACTGTAAAGGCAATCCTGCATGCAATCTCATGCACCTTGCACGCTCCATGATTGTTCTGTTCATCCTTTCTGACACACCATTTTCTTGTGGTGTTCTTGGAACTGTCTTCTCTCTGCGAATTCCATGCTCTGAACAATACCTATCAAACTCTTTGCTACAATATTCACCTCCATTGTCTGATCTAAGACACTTCAATTTCTTTCCTGTCTCAATCTCAACCAAAGCTTTCCATTTCTTGAAAGTATCAAATACATCATATTTATTCTTAATACAATAAATCCAAGTTTTTCTAGTTGCATCATCAATAAAAGTAACATAATAATGAGAGCCACTGAGAGATGATACGTGAGCACGTCCCCATACATCTGTATGCACAAGCTCTAATTTTTCATTCTTCTTTTCTTTCCCAACTTTGAGAAATCTGACTCTCTTCTGTTTTCCATAAATGCAATTCTCACAGAAGTCCAAATCAACATTCTTCAAACCTGGCAACAAATTCCTTGAGTGAAGAATCTTCATCCCCTTTTCACGCATGTGTCCGAGCCTATGATGCCATAATGTTGCATCTACTCCTTTGGAAGTTAAAGCATTAACAGAGTTAGAAATACCATTGCATAAATACAATGTACCAACCTTTTCGCCTTTTGCTATTACCAGGGCTCCTTTGGTGACCTTCCAAGCTTTATCTGTGAAAGTTGTCACACAACCTTCACCGCCTAACTGCCCTGTTGAAATCATATTTTTCTTTAGATCTGGAACATGCCTTACCTCCTTTAATAGCCATTGGTTTCCCTTCTGCTGTTTTACAAGAACCTTACCCATTCCAACGGTTTTACAGGTTTATCATCACCCAGACGAACTTGTCCAAAATCTCCTTGAACATAGTCATGAAAGTATTTCTTATCAGGTGTGGCATGGAATGAAGCCCCTGAATCTACCACCCAGGAATCAGTAATATTTTCGAAAGAAAGAATCAAAGCATCTTGTAACACCTCACCTGTCACATTTGCTTCATGATTGTTTTCTTGTTGTGCATCTCCTTCTTTTCCCTTCCGAGATCTACAGTCTTTCTTTAGGTGTCCTTTATTTCCACATTTCCAGCACACTATCCCCGATCTGGACTTGGATCTGCCTTTCCTTGATTTACTGCGATATCCTGAGCTCTTTCCTCTTTCCATTTTTCTTCCTCTAGACTCTGCACTCAAAGCATTTCCCGATGTCTCACCAGAGCTTTTCCGTCGCATTTCCTCGCTAAGGATAGCACCGACAACATCATCAAACTTTAAAGTACTAGATCCAGAAACGGAGTTACTAATGGCCATTAGCAAACCATTCCAAATTTCTGGTAATGAGCACAAGAATAACAGAGCTCTAACTTCATCATCAAAGTTTACCCCTACAGAACTTAACTAACTTGTAACTGTATTAAAATCATTTAAATGGTCTGCAACAGATCCACCTTCCGACATCTTCATATTAAATAACCGTTTCATAAGAAATACCTTGTTTGAGGCCGAGGGTTTTTCATATAGTTTCGACAACGTCTGAATCAAACCCTCTGTCGTGGTTTCCTTCAAAATGTTGAAGGCGACTGACGCAGCAAGGCACAACCGTATTGTTCTGAGTGCCTTTCTATTGAGAAGGTTCCATTCTTCGTCTGTCATACCCGTCGGCATATTTGATTTTCCGCCCAATGGTAGGTATAGATCTTTTTGATACAGATAATCTTCCATCTGCATCTTCCACAGCGAGAAGTTTTTGCCATTAAATTTCTCGACCCTAAACTTACCATCTTCCGCCATTGCTCCCACTCGAACCAGGAACCCTTCTTTCCTGCGAGTTTATCAGCCAAATAGACCTTCGGCTTTGATACCAGTTGTTAGAAAATTATATATTACGGAGCAATGGAACACATAAAATATTGCAGAAATATAAACACAGAAAACGCACAAAACAAGAGAGACACAGATATACATGGTTTACCTAGTTTGGGCTACGTCCACCTCGAACAGCCAGTCCTTCCTTTCTATTATCCAGCAAAATGAAGAGACACAACCTACAGCAAATCCGCTGTAATATCCTCTGTTTTCTCTCACAGTCTCACCTCTTTGTTTCTCGCTCACAAAATACACATCTATCACACAGCCTCAAATACAATACCCTCATACAAAGAGAGGGGTTGCCTTCTAGGGAAAAAAACCCTAAACTAAACATAATTTCTATCGTCAGATCATCCGCCTAATGAACGGCCCTGATTGACTAGAAATTACTATACTTTTACAAGGCAATTTTACAGCTGTTTTTAGCTTCGGGGGCGTTGCCCCCGAAACCCCCCGTCAGGGGGGGGCTCCCAAAGGTCGTAGCCGCCCCCCCTGGACCCCCCCTGCAGCAAATATTTTACGGGCGCGTTGCCGCCCCCATTTCGAACTAGGGTCCTATGTGGCGATACCTTTGAATATAGAAGATAATCAGGCTCCACACCCAACAGAAAGCGAGCTGTGCTAGTAACTGAGGTTCGTATCCTTTATGATTAAAGGCCACTAGCTTGGAATCCGCTGGATCAATCCCGCCTATCACTGATAACAAAGCTTGTTTTTGGGATCGACAATTTTGTAGTACTTCAAGTGTCGACATGGCAGATGGTGATTGGGCCAGATCCTCCACTATATTATAATTCTGTGCTGCTTGAGCATGAGGATTAAATGTCGATTTGTGTACTACTCCCTTAGGCGGTTTTATTGTTAATTCAGGAATAATTGGTGGGACAACTTCTGAAGAAGTTGTTGTCGAACTGCTTGGTTGATCAGTAGCCTTGCCGTTTGACGATTGTGGATTTCCATAATCCTTATTCGTTGTAGATATCAAAGCGTCATTTTGCTGTTTTGAGATGGATAGCATAAGCACTTGGGATGGGGAAGCACGATCACTAGAAACTAGGTTAGTTTCTATATTTGGAAACAGATCAGTCAATACTATTGAGGTATTTGAAGTCTTTTTAAAAAACTTCTTGACTTCAGCTTGATGGGGACAGTGTTTTGTGTAATGGTCCTCATCGCATATGAAGCATGGCCGATTAGGTTTATTGTTTCCAGTATGGTTTCCAGAAGGTTTCTCAGGAGTCGAATCCTCCTGTTTCTTCTTTTTGTTTGTCCCTTTCTTCTTGCCTCCTAGTTTCTTAGCATTTTTGCCTTTGTCGGTTGACACGGCATTGACCTCCGAGGTGAGAGGTTCCTCATCTTCTTTTTGACTGGAAACTGTACAGGCTTTCTTAGGTGTAGCCTTTGCGTTTTTCGTGCTTGTCATACCTATCACGCCATCACCGGCATGAGAGTATTTATTGTTGGAAATAATACTGAGAGGGGGGGTGAATCAGTATTATCTAGCAATTTACCAAATCTTCCTTATTTGATCTTTTGAAATATTCTTGTATATCAGTACCATAAAACAATGAGCATGAATAAAGAAAATAGACAGTCACACCAAAGAACACAAGATGTAAGGTGGAAACCCAATGCGGGAGAAAAACCACCTGCTGCAATATGTCTCTATCTTCTTTCAAGAAATTCTTTTTACAATGATTTTGTACTGGTGCAGTCCTTTACCAGCACGCAGGCTGCAACCTGCAGAGAGCTACAACTCTCTCTCGTTTTCCAGTCTCTCCTGGAAGGGAGCTACAACCCCCTACTTCTTTTCATGAAGAATCAAATGATCAACAAGTATACAACAGATACAGTCTACTACAGATATCAGATCAGTAATTACAGAAACAACCCAGAACACCTTATGGACAGAAATATACAGTCAACAGATCATCTTAAGACAGGGACGCATATTTTCTTTCTGTGGCCTGCGACTGGACGCAGTGTACCTTATGCTGTTCTGCGTGCAGACGCACTGTTCCTCTTTGCTTTTCTGCGACCGACGCACACAGAAACACTATCGCGCCGCGTCTTTCGCTTCAGAGATGCACCCAATACCACAGTCGCGCCGCGCCCTTTGCCTCAGAGACGCACCTGAGCCTTTACTGTACTGCGTCCCGGCGCACTTTCCCTTCACTGAATCTGCGTCCCTTCAGATATAGAAGATAAGAGGACTTCAGAACCAACCCAAACACTCAGATCCACAGATCTGATCATGCGCCATATAGATCGTAGTCCATTAGAAGATTCGCCCTTATAGATTTGGACTAGATCTCACCAAGAGATATTCAACCAAGATGATGCTTAATCCAAATGAACTCCTTTGCTTTATATAGGCAAGCTTCTCCCCAAAGCGTGGAACAATACCACGAGCCGACACCATAGAAACACAAAACCGTCGGCTAGATACCACACAAGAAACCCCCACGTGCTTTTCTCTGCCTTGAAATGTGTGCACTGGGCGGACGCACCTCCTGAACGGCTGGCCTGCGTCCCTGGACGCGGGTTCTGCATGGTCTACCTGCGGGGACGCACTTGCTGAACATATTTTCTGCGTCCTTCATGATTTATCACCTGAATGAGTTTGCCATCAAGGACAACACCTGAATCATAATGCCAACAAACTCCCCCTTTGGACTTGATGGCAACCACATAATCTTCAGCTTCATCATTCTCCCCCTTTGACATCAAGGGCAAAGGGTATGCTCCCCCTATGCTCATGCTTCTCCAGATCTGTAACCAGAAATCCATCATGAAGGAGACAGAGACATATTGCAGCTATTTCCAAGATCTCCTTCTCCATAATGCCAACAATGCATTATGTGCTCCCCCTGAGCTTATACCATCAATAGGAAGAGGATCAATAGTGAGATGATGCATCAACAACCCCCAGCTTTTGCCTGAGGTATTCAAAAGTGTCCCTGGGCAACGGTTTGGTGAAAATATCAGCAACTTGTTCCTTAGAAGGAACATACTCCAACTTGACCTTCTGTTCAAGTACTTGTTCCCGGAGAAAATGTTACTTGATTGGTATGTGCTTGGTTTTTGAATGCATAACCGGATTCTTTGAGATGCTGATTGCACTTGTGTTGTCACATAAGATAGGAATAGGAGGTGTACAAGTGATTTGATAATCCTGCAAAGTCTGCATCATCCAAAGAAGTTGGGTGCAACAAGATGCAGCAGCAACATATTCCGCTTCAGCTGTAGACAAGGCAATTGAACTCTGTTTCTTGCTGAACCAAGATACCAGTCTGGGACCCATAAAGAATGCACCACCACTTATGCTTTTCCTGTCATCCACGCTTCCGGCCCAATCTGCATCTGTATAAGCATGAAGAGTGAGATCTGTATCTCTAGGATACCATAGGCCATAATTTTGAGTCCCTTGAAGATATTTGAAGATTCTCTTCACTGCTTGAAGATGAGTCTCCTTTGGATTTGCCTGAAACCTTCCAACTATTCCAACTGCATGCATGATGTCTGGTCGGGTACCTGTCAAATATAGTAAACTTCCAATCATAGATCTGTAGGTTGGTTGATGTACTGCTGCAGATTCATCATTTGCACTGAGACTACATCCTGTGACCATGGGTGTACATACTGGTTTTGCATCTTCCATGCCATATTTCTTCAAAATCTGCTTGAGATACTTGGTTTGAGATAAAAAGATTCCTCCTTTCTTTTGTTGGATTTGCAAACCAAGGAAGTATGTCAGTTCTCCTAGCAAGGACATCTCAAATTCTTTCTGCATGACCGAGGCAAAGCTTTGACTCATAGCTTCTTCATTACTGCCAAAAATAATGTCATCTACATACACAACAAGTATTAGTAATTTGTCATTTTCAACTTTTATATAAAGATTGCTATCTGCTGAACCTTTTGAAAAACCTTGTTGATGAAGATATTTGTCCAACCGGTAGTACCAAGCCCTTGGAGCTTGTTTGAGACCATAGAGAGCCTTTTTTAATCGGCATACAAGATTTGGATCGTTTCCAAGAATGAAACCATCTGGTTGTTCAATGTACACTTCTTCATCCAAGTCTCCATTTAGAAAGGCTGATTTCACATCCATTTGAAATACTTTGAAGTTCTGACAACTTGAGAGAGCAAGAAACATTCGGATGGCCTCAAGTCTTGCAACAGGAGCAAAAGTTTCTTCAAAGTCTATTCCTTCTTGCTGTGCATACCCTTTACAAACAAGTCTGGCTTTGTTTCTAATTACTTCTCCATTTTCATTCAATTTATTTTTGAAAACCCATTTTGTTCCGATAACATTCTTATCCTTTGGTCTAGGAACCAGCTCCCAAGTGTTGTTCTTTTCGATTTGCTCAAGTTCTTCATCCATTGCTTTCACCCAACATTCATCTTTGCATGCCTCTTTCACATTTTGTGGTTCAGTAGAGGAGAGTAATGCCAAATAACTTGAAGCTTCTGCAACTGTTCTTCTAGTTTGTATACCTGCTTCTTTTTGTCCCATGATCTGAGATTCTGGATGGTTCTTTTGAACATATCTAGATGGAGTCTTTTCTTCTATTCTTGTTCTTTCTTCTGCTTCTTCGTGAGGTCCTTCTTGAGATTGTTCTTGCGGTTCTTCTTCTTCATCATTCTGTCTTTGAGGGTAGCTTTCATCTTCTTCAATGTCTTCACGATGTATTTGCCTAGGAATGTATCTCTTCTCATCAACCACTACATCAATGCTGTCAACAATTCTGCCAAGTCTTTTATTGTAGCATTTGTATGCTTTGCTATGTGGAGAGTAGCCAAGAAGAATTCCTTCATCTGCTTTAGGATCAAGTTTGCCAAGCTGCTCCTCAGTATTCTTGATATAGCATTTGCTCCCAAAGATTTTGAAGTGCTTTACCGAAGGAGTTTTACCACTCCAGAGCTCATGAGGAGTTTGAGTGCTGTTCACTCGGACATTTGTCTTGTTGAGAATAATAACTGCCGCATGTGCAGCTTCACCCCAGAAGGTTGTAGGAGTTCCTGATTCATCAAGCATAGCACGAGCCATTTGCTGGATTGTTCTGTTCATTCTTTCCACTACTCCATTTTGCTGAGGAGTTCTAGCTATAGAAAATTCTCTCCTTATCCCATGTTCATCACAGAAATCGAAAAATTCATTTGAAGTAAATTCTCCACCTCTGTCGGATCTGAGGCACTTAATTTTGTGACCTGATTCATTTTCAACCAAAGCTTTGAAGGATTTGAATTTTTCGAAAGCTTCATCTTTGTGCTTCATAAGTCCTAACCAAACAAACCTGGAGAAATCGTCAATAAATAATATCAAGTATTCCTCTCCTCTAGGTGTTCTTTTTCTGAATGGTCCACATACATCTGTATGTACTAGCTCAAGAGGCATGCTGGCTGATCCTTCTTTCTCTGGAAAGTTAGTTCTAGTCTGTTTTCCAAACTGACATGATCTGCATATGGTGTTGTCAGGAATTTTGATATCTGGAAGATCGCGAACTGCCTGATATTTGCAAGCTTTCCTTATTTGTGAGAAGCTTAGATGTCCCAACCTTCGATGCCATAACCAGTGCTCTTCCTCCTTGCTTAGATAGCATTGTTGTTGTCCTTCATCAAATATGTATAGATTATTTGGAGTTCTTTTTCCTTTGAGAACTGTTTTACCTGTATCAAGATCACGAACAAGACATCCATTTGATCTGAATATAACCTCGGTTCTTTGATCACACATCTGGCTTACACTTAGAAGATTATGCTTTAGTCCATCAACAAACAAAACATTTCCAGCCTTAACATCTTCTTTTAAAGGAGCAATACCTTTTCCTTTTATAGTTGCAGGAGTATCATTTCCAAAAGAGACTTTCTTTCCCTTTTCTAAATTAGAATAAGATTCAAGTTTTTCTTTATCACCTGTCATATGCTTTGAACATCCACTGTCAATGTACCATAGATTTTCTTGTCCTTCTGCATAGAATGCTATCCCACATCTTTCTGTTTGAGGTTCCTTTATTTTCCATGTTTTGGTGCCTGAGGCTTGTTCCTTTTTTTGTTCTTGTACCTTTCTTTCCGGAAACCTGCTTCTGCATTCAAAGTCTTCATGTCCAAAATTATTGCAAATAGAGCATTCAACTTCATTTTCAAGAGCTGAAAAGTTGTTATAGGTCCTTTTTGTAATCCCTGTCATACTTCTTTGTTTTTGAGCTTCCCTAGTCATGATTGTTTTATACGCAACACATTGAGCTGCTTTGTGACCAAAGTTATGGCAAGAAAAGCATTGTCCATTGAAGAAGTTTCTGCGATTATTGAATCTACCAGCCAACTGATTGTAATTTCTATTTTCATCTATTCTTGAACCAAATTGGGAAGATTTTACCTGTGGCTGGTTGTGGATTTTGTTCACCCTTAAGCTGGATTGCCCCTGATAGTTTCTGTTTGACGTTTGTCCCTGCTTTACCTGATGATCTTCCTTGTGCTCTTGCTCATTTCTTCTTGCTGCATCAAGATAACTTTTTGAAGTGGATGCTTGAGAAGTTTCTCCATTATAGCCCAGACCTGTCTTATTTAGTGGAGACCGCTGCACACTGATAATCTCATTCAAAGTTTCAGATCCTTTGACAAACTTGAGATTAATAGTTTTTGTTTTCTCAATTTCTTTTCTAAGACCAACAATTTCACCTTCTAATTTTTCAAGATGTTTTTCCTTTTCATCAATTTGAAATTGTAGAGTATCAATAATCATGTTCTTTTCTTCTATACATCTCTTGAGTCTAGTAATTTCATCATAAAGGTTATCCACATCTACAGCATCCTCATAATCATCATCTTCAAATGCCATTAACAATCTATATTTGTTACCTTGTTCATCTTCATCACTGTTTGATAAGCCATCACTATCTTCATGGGTGTAGTAGCTTTTCTTATTTGCACTCTGTTTCTTGTTCCATCTAACTGGTTCCTTTCCTTTATCCTTATAAGAGCATTTTGCAGCATAATGACCTACTCTTCCACAAGCAAAACATTTGAAAGGTAGCTTACCTCTGAACCTTCCAGAACCCCTTTGAAGATTTCTGACAAAATTTGATTCTTCTTCCTCTTCTTCTGGAACATGACTTGCTTCATAGTGATCTTCTTTGCCTGATGCTTTAAAAGCAGCTTCCCTTCTGTCTGATGGACCTCCCTTTCTCATTTCATAAGCAGTTAGAATTCCATGCAGCTGAGACATAGTGAGAACACGGAGATTTTCCTTTTCTTCTACTGCAGATACTTTAGATTCAAACTTGGGGGATAAAGATCTTAGAATCTTTTGAACTACTATAGTCTCTTTTATTTCTTCACCCAAATTTTTCATACAATTAACAATCTCATCTACCCGAAGAAAATAATTAGCCACACTTTCATCATTATACATCTTGAGAGTCTCATATTGAATCCTGAGAGTTTGAAGTTTAGCTTCTTTTACCTGTTCATCTCCTTCATAGCTAGTGATCATTTTGTCCCATATCTCTTTTGCTGATTTGAAGTGCATGACCTTCATGAACTTTGTTTGAGATATACTTCCTAATAGAGTACTGACTGCTTTTGCATTTGTTTCATACTGCTTTTTCTCAGCTGGATCTGTAGGAGTAGCTGAAGGAAAGGCATAGCCTGATTCTACAATGTTCCAAACTTCTGTACCAAGAGATTGAAGATATGCAGTAACTCTTACCTTCCAATAATTGAAGTTTGTCCCATCGAAGACGGGTGGCCTGATTGATGCTTCTCTCTCGTAGTTGCTCATGGTGAACGATCTACCTTCAAGCGATCAAGCTTTTCTGAAGGACCTGCTCTGATACCAATTGTTGGAAATAATACTGAGAGGGGGGGTGAATCAGTATTATCTAGCAATTTACCAAATCTTCCTTATTTGATCTTTTGAAATATTCTTGTATATCAGTACCATAAAACAATGAGCATGAATAAAGAAAATAGACAGTCACACCAAAGAACACAAGATGTAAGGTGGAAACCCAATGCGGGAGAAAAACCACCTGCTGCAATATGTCTCTATCTTCTTTCAAGAAATTCTTTTTACAATGATTTTGTACTGGTGCAGTCCTTTACCAGCACGCAGGCTGCAACCTGCAGAGAGCTACAACTCTCTCTCGTTTTCCAGTCTCTCCTGGAAGGGAGCTACAACCCCCTACTTCTTTTCATGAAGAATAAAATGATCAACAAGTATACAACAGATACAGTCTACTACAGATATCAGATCAGTAATTACAGAAACAACCCATAACACCTTATGGACAGAAATATACAGTCAACAGATCATCTTAAGACAGGGACGCATATTTTCTTTCTGTGGCCTGCGACTGGACGCAGTGTACCTTATGCTGTTCTGCGTGCAGACGCACTGTTCCTCTTTGCTTTTCTGCGACCGACGCACACAGAAACACTATCGCGCCGCGTCTTTCGCTTCAGAGACGCACCCAATACCACAGTCGCGCCGCGCCCTTTGCCTCAGAGACGCACCTGAGCCTTTACTGTACTGCGTCCCGGCGCACTTTCCCTTCACTGAATCTGCGTCCCTTCAGATATAGAAGATAAGAGGACTTCAGAACCAACCCAAACACTCAGATCCACAGATCTGATCATGCGCCATATAGATCGTAGTCCATTAGAAGATTCGCCCTTATAGATTTGGACTAGATCTCACCAAGAGATATTCAACCAAGATGATGCTTAATCCAAATGAACTCCTTTGCTTTATATAGGCAAGCTTCTCCCCAAAGCGTGGAACAATACCACGAGCCGACACCATAGAAACACAAAACCGTCGGCTAGATACCACACAAGAAACCCCCACGTGCTTTTCTCTGCCTTGAAATGTGTGCACTGGGCGGACGCACCTCCTGAACGGCTGGCCTGCGTCCCTGGACGCGGGTTCTGCATGGTCTACCTGCGGGGACGCACTTGCTGAACATATTTTCTGCGTCCTTCATGATTTATCACCTAAATGAGTTTGCCATCAAGGACAACACCTGAATCATAATGCCAACATTTATTTGATTTAGGAGGAGGAGGAATGGAAAATTCTGGTCTAGGAGCATCAGGAATTTTGTCGTAGAGCGTGTCAAACTAAGTATAGATCAAGTCTAAATATTGTGCACGACAAATGACTTGCTCTTCAATGACAGCTCCTCCCTTAGCCACATCCTCTGTAATAGAGGGTAAAAATGACTTTATAAACCATTCAGCTAAAAGCTGATTAGGAACGTACGTCTTCACCATTCTTCGACGACACCACCACTCATGAATATGATCAGATATGTGAGTGGTTGTTGTCCGTTTAAAGTTGGTAAGGAGTTCAGTCCTTGTTTCGTACCTTATGGGTAACTGAAAATGGGTTAAAAAGGTAGTGGCATGGGTACTGAAGTTGTCAAATGAAGCTCTAGGAAATTCTATATACCATTTAGCTGCCAGACCTGTTAACGTTCGCTGGAAAAGGTTAAGCCTAATCGAATCATCATTCAGGGTGCTGGATGAACACCACAAATGGAAAGTCATCACATGATTTGACGGATCTTCACCCAGATTTCCATTGAATTTAGGAATATCAGAGGGAAGTTTATGAGGAATCACAGGCCACCAAGGGGCATAAGCAATTGTATCATTTGTCAGCCGATTTAGATCTGGTAATTCTAGAGTTGCTACAAAGGGAAACTATTGATTTAGGTTAGGGGAAGCATACCTAGAATAAGATGGAATCGCCTGAGCAGTAGGTCCCTGCATACCATCATAATGTATTTGATGCTGGTAATTTTGATAAGGTTGATGGGCATAACCATTATAGTATGGTTGTTGATAACCGCTTTGGAAATGCGGTTGCCCATTACTTACAAAGACTTGTTGCTCAGGTCCTTGGTATGATTGCTGGAATTACGGTTGTTGATATTGAACCAGCCATGGTTGTTGGACCATTTGTTGTTGTCCAATACTGGATGTTTGACCAAGATACGGAGTCATAGTACCTATTTGAGCCTGAGTCGCTCCAGATAAGGAGGCACTAACCTGAGGTTGTGATTGAATCGCTGAGACGAGAGGCTATTGTATTGCAACCTGAGAAACTTGAGGTTCACATACAACATGTATCGCTTGTACTTGCGATACAATCACAATAGCAGGTGTAGTGGGAATATTCGACATAGGATGGACTAGTTGCATTGAATATACAACCTTGGTTGTTGAGGCAGTATTGGTACCCAATCACTGGATGTGATTCTAGTTTGACCTGAACTTTGTTGTAAACTCTCATATGGTTGTTCTCCAGGAGGGAACAATGAAAAGGAATACTGCTCCCCATATGGTGGTAATCCAGTACTTAAAGGGTAGATTGGCCTTTGAAGACACATTAGATCAACTTGTTGAGTTTCAACATAAGAAATACCAGATGAGAATCCGTATGAAGAAATGGGAACTGACCATGTTGTCGAAATAGTCCCTGATGGGACTCCGGCTTGTTTTTGATAACTTACCGGGATAGATGGTATACCAGAAACCATTGTAGGAACGGTTATAGGAAGCTCTGTTGTAGCTGTGTTAGTTGACACAGTCTTAGATGTTGATGTTTGTTCATACATGTTTACTCTATCCAAAATATTTCCTAGCGATTCGATAGGAACTTGCGATGAAAAATAACTAACTTATGTAGTAGAAGGATGTAAGTGGATACCAGTTCCAAAATGCACTGGAGTACTGGGTGTAAGATCCTCTACTATCTCTTCTATAGCAATCAATCTAGGTGGAAGAGGTAGAACATCAGTTCTGTAAAATATTTCTGGAGCAGAAGAAAGTGTAGCTTCTGCAGTAATAGATATTGGAGGGGTGACACCTTCTGAATTTTGGAATTCAACTTCCAGATGTTCAAGTAAGCGAACTTCAGTTTCTTGATCAGTCCTAGGTTGAGCTGCTTCAGGAATAGAGGTGTCTACTGTTACACTAGGATCAATTCTACTGTCCTCTTGTAACTGCGGAACTTCTTTTGTAAAGGCAGATGTACCAAAAATAATTGGAGTAACTGTAGTCTCTGATGATGTTGAAATGCAAGTTTCAAATAAATCAGGTGAATTGGACTCAGTTAAATGAGAACGCTTTGCCCGGGATGGTTTCGTTTCCGCGGTCAAAGACGGTTAACTCACTAGTCTCCGCGAACGACAAGGTTTTGATTGAATTTCTTCCACGATTGCGGATTACTTGATCAACTCAAAAATTAAAGGGGAAAATGTTATTCCGATTTAAATGAATTTTAAGACACTTCGACGCAACTTGCTTTTTCAATTTTTAAGAGTTGAGAAAAAGCTAAAGGTGACTCTAGTCGCCTTTGATTTTTAATGAGCTTGAAGTGACAAGTGCTCAGATGGACCTTTTCTTTTAAGGAGTCGAAAAGGAATGAAAGTGACTGCTCTGGAAGTCTAGATAGAGGGTTTACCAAATCGATTGTAAAACTGCAAAATACACCTTGGTGATAAATGATAGAGAAAATACCAAGAACTTATGTACGGTAGTCAATCTTCCCGAATGTTGTGTTCAGTGCATTACGATCGATAGGGTGACAGACACGGCTTCCTAAGGATAAAGCATATCAACCCATTGTGGTCTCCCAATATATACTCGACGATACAGGGAGCACAAGTCCGTACTGGCACTTGTCATATCAAAGAGGAGGAATCACCCAACCTTCAATGAAAATGATAGTTACTAGGTTTTACGACGCCAGAACACATCTCTAGCCTAGACTTCTAGATGTGTTGCATTAGATTCCAAAGCATTTTTATGTTCATTGAGGTTTATTTTAGAGTTGATCTTGCTTAGAATTTTGTCTTTCAAGGTTCACCGTGTGATGTAGATGTGAAATTCCTAAATATGAAATCTAAAATGATAAACATTCATTTATGTTCTTTTAGCAATGAAAATCCTAGCTACAAAGGAAAGAAGATAATGATTTTTCTTTCAGCAGAGAGCATAGAGCACACACTAAATGCACTTTCCTAAATCAAATTTCACAAGCAGTCAAAATGCAGATGCACATGCATGTATTTGTTTTCCACTTTCTTAATGTGTGAATGAAAAAAAGAAAGCTAAGTACAGATCTGAACTATTTTCTTTCAAAGAAACAGTACTAACAATTTTCTCTTTTCAAAACGAAAGGAAGACTAAGACGACACTTTTTGATTTCGAATTTAAAACTATTTTCGACACTTGAAATACTAATAATTTCAAAATCAAGTACAATGAAAAAAGTACAATCAACTATTTAGAAGAGGAAGACTTTACGACACTCTTCTTTTGCTTTAGAATGACAATTATGACACTTGCATCAAAAATGCAGTTCAATTAGGCTACTTTCAACAAAGGAGGATTGCAAATGATCGACAAATACACAAAAACATTTACAATTCATAACTGATGGAGGTTGAAATAATGTGAAGGAAGATGGTTACAACAAGAAGGTAATGATCATGAACAAAAAAACTACTGAATAAAGATAAAAATATAGAGAAAAAAACCAAATCTCAGAGAAGAAAACAGAGTTCACTCAATCATCGCACCTACAACACTGGGAAACAGGGTTGCATCTGACCTGCAACACTGGGAAACAAGGTTGCATCTCACCTGCAACACAAGGGAGGTGTGATGCATCCAGGTTGCACAGTTACAGACAATGCGATGGGCTAGGGAGCGAAACTGAGCTTGGTTTTTGCTCAAAACTTGCAGCTAAGTTTAGTGATTTAGGCTGAGTAATGATGGACAGTAAACACAAAGCATAAAGGTAGGATCTGATGAGGTTCTGAGCTACCACAAGGGCACTTAGGATGCTTTGTAAGTCAGATGTTCAGTTCATAAACCAACCTAGAGATTGATTGAAGCAGCATTTATCTACTTTGCAATTGCATAGCAAAGGCGTTTCGAAGGCTAGCTCACTAACTTCAGGCTCCGTCTGTAGTTTATAAAACAAACAATAAACAAACAGAACAAACTATTCGTTCCCTAGAGGAGTCACCATTTTGTTTCAGGGAAAACTAGTGTCGATTTGAACTGCTAGTCCCACTAAGACGAGTAGTTGTCTTAGAAACAAACAATGAAAGCTTTTCAAGAGTTCCTTTAAGTGTGATAGATAGAAGAGAAGAATAGAGGACCAACCTGGATCTTCCGCTTTGATCCTAGCTTGACTTCTCCTTTTCTTGATAGAATTCGCCACTCCTCTCCTACTTTTCCTACTTCAAAAAGTACCTATAGAGTCAAAGTAACAGCAAGCTATCAAAGCATCTCTATCTAAAACATCATGAACAATGTGGAATAAGAAACACATTGACCATACAATTGCATTCATAAACAATAAGATTCACAAATAAAAGATCACATGGAGGAAAACTCAAAGAAATTTATTAATAGTAATGTAAGAGATGATTACAACCCAGCTGTCTGATCCAACATCATCCTCCCAGTTTTAGAAGCCTTCTTCACCTCATGAATAAGCAAATCACCCAACAATGCAATGTCTCTTCTCAACAAACCAACAACACTTCCTTACAAAATACAAAATTCCAGCCTTTAGATCTCTCAGATGAGGGATCCATTTATAGATGTCTTGCAAGGGTGTGAGTCAGCTCTGGGTTTTTGATTAGTGTCATTCCAATGATAGTTCTTGGTTCCACTTGGAGATTTCATGATCTCTTACTCATCCCTGGGCAAATTCAGAGAGGCAAGTGTCACAAGAGAAGTTTCTAGAAGATTCCATGATCATCCGCCTTGAAAACTGTCTCTGCAACTTGTCTGTTCTTGCTCATCGCACCCCACAGAAGGAATTTTGAGTATGCATCACACCTGGCTAGTTAGGCAGTCAGTATGCATCTCACCTTGCCCATGGAGCAGTCTACGTGGTCTAGTTTTGGCCAGTTCTGAGTATTTTTTTAGGTGGAACTTATGGGAAATGATGTAATCCGTTGACCATGATCCTTTAGGGTGTGAAGCAACACTTTTAGGGACTTAAGGAGCCCTTAGTTTATGGACATATGAGTTTTGGGTTGCAGTACCCAAATATGTCTATAACAATCCCGCCTCGGACGTAACCGAAAACACTTTCCGCTACATTTCATGATTTTTTGGGTCCGGGTGCATGTGGCTCTCCTTCTTCGAAGGGTTTACCTTGCGATATGTGATTGGTGACTAATCACATATTAGATTCCTCCCCCATTGACTCAAACCATTGCTGACTTTGCTAATTCTTGACAGCGCGTGTTATCATGGTCCGCCTCTCTGTGCACTTGATCGACGACCCACATTGGTCCATGTTGATCACAGTTAGCAAATGTCATGAGGATTCCTCTGATAATCTTGGTATTCACAATATTTTTAATCTTTGGCATAAATTATGGAGAGTTCATGAAGACTTAGAGAGTTTCAGGATCCATTTTGGATCACCAACTAGAATTTCATGCAGTTATTGTGAGCAATTCGATCATGAGCTGATAGATTTCCCTACGCTGATAGCACAGATTCGTGAATAAAGGGTAGCACAACCAACAACAACCCATAATGTGCAGATGATGAGGTCTGAACCTCGCGAGGAAGATTCGAAAGTAAACATGGTACTAAGAAGTGGCATGGCCATAGGAGCGAATAGAAGGAACTTAAGTAAGCAAGACATAGGGGTTGGTAAGGAGACATATCTGGAAGTTGGGGAGAGCTTCACAGAGGTCTCTACCCTAGGTAGTAGGGATCAGCCTGAGCCGGGCAGGGATCCCTCGATGATAACTACATTTTAGAGACATGTATAAAATTGCTTCATGACAACAGGGCAGTTAAAATCTTACAAGAATTAATAAATAGATGCACAGGATGGAGTGAACCTTTTGTAATTTGAAAATTGGGAAGACATGCGTCCCAGACTGGGAGGGAAATATGAATAATAGTGCAGATCGACGATTATGAGATGGATCAGGTCATTTTGGATCTAGGCTTGGATGCTAATGTACTGCCTAAACAAAGTTGGGAGTGCATGGGTAAGCCTACACTACAATGGTCCCCTATTCAATTGCGGATGGAAAACCAGCAGAAGGTCCTGCCCATGGGAAGGCTGTAAGGAATTACGATAGATATTGACAGTGCAAGTACTCGGATGGACTTTGAAGTGATTGAAATCATGGATGAGAGTACACCTTATCCGGCGTTGTTAGGAATATACTGGGCCATCGACATGAATGGGGTTATTAATTTAAAGAAGCGGACAATGATACTGGAAACAAAGTTGCTTCGTGTAGTCATTCCGCTAGATCCAGTTGAAGGACCGCGCTATATTGAACCTGTGCGCAAAAAATAAAGCGACGACGAATTAGATGGTATCTACAGAATGGCTACACAAAGGCAAGAATGGGTCAAGACAATGGAGGATAGAAGAATATCACGGGGCTATGTAGAGTCCTGCACCACCGATTCAGATGAAGAAGACGAGCGGTGGCGTAACAGGTTGAACAGAGTGACCATGCTACACTGCAATATGGTGACTAAATCTTTGTACTGCGTAAGGGCCCAGGATCACAAATTGCTAACATATGATGGGCTGACGATAATAGATGAATTCCTGACCAAATTTGAAATCGCGGTACCAGAACACCAATGGTTTGATGCGTTGAGATGGGCATTGCGCGTGACACCTGCGTGATGGTGGGGCACACATGAAGGGACTTTCAAAGATTGGCGTGGCTACAGGCGCATGATGAAGATAAGATTTGGGAAGCTGAAACTACGCATAACAGAGAAATACAATGGACGTGATGACCCGCGCATGCACCTTACCAGATGGATCAAAGCCTACGGAGAGGAACCTCAACCAGAATGGGTGCACTTATTTTATCACACCCTGGATGTCATTCCCAGAAACTGGTATACTGAAGCAGAGCTCCGGCACAACACAGGCGAGTGGGATATCTTGTGCGAAGGGTTTTTGTCAACATTCCTCTTTGAAGATCAATGGATGGATCCCGTGGATGATGCGTTATAGCTGGTAAAGGCTGCCATTTTCAAGATGCCACTGGAACCAGAAGAAACTGTGCAGCCTGACTGGTTGCGACAGCTGAGCCAGGCTCTCGAATGTTATAATGTCCAGGTAGAAGATGATGAGGACGATCCATGAAACGTCAATATTCTAGAATATTTGACCCGATGGGTAGACGCACAACTAGTTAAGGACTGCATGGCTATCATAGATGCGAAGTTTTTGTTCGAGAATGTACTGACAAGGCTTGGATGTCCCAAAATTCTCATGAGCGATTGGGGAAGGCATTTTATGAATGAAACGATCAACGCACTCACTAAGGAATTCCAGATATATCACCAACAGAGCACGCCATACCACCCACAAGCAAATGGGACCGTTGAGGCATTCAACAAAATCTTGGAGACCGCATTGACCAAGGTTTGTAATGCGCAGTGAAATGACTGGGACTTGGGCATCCATGCTGTGCTATGGGCATACTGAACCACATGTAAGAAGCTGACAAGCCAGACACCTTTTCGGTTAGTCTATAGCAAGGAGGTTGTTATGCCTATGGAATATATTGTGCCTAGTCTGCGGATCGCGGCAATATCAGGACTGGCCGGTCATGGGGCTTTGGAGGAATGGCTCGCGCAGCTAGAAGAACTGGAGGAGGAATGGTTTTTGGCTGGATTCCATCAGCAAGTACATAAACAGTGTGAGAAAGTGTGGCATGATCGCCATATCAAGGTGCACACCTTAAAGGAGAATGATCTAACATTGCTATATGACAGTAAGTTCGAAAAATTCCCTGCAAACTCCGAATGCATTGGTTGGGACCCTATTTCGTCAAAGAAGTTATCGATGGGGTTGCGGTTCAGCTTGCAAAACTCAATGGAGCCCCCTTCCCGGTCCGAGTGAATGGCAGTCGCCTGAAGCTCTACACGGGTGGGCCGGCTGCCTGACTAATCGTTCGAGGGACAGTCTCACTGCTCTAGCCAGTTGAAAGAGAGCGCGGGACGGTAAAGCAGTCTGGGGGAAAGAGGCACGATTGCCAGGATACGTGTCGATTTGGCCCATCACCAAGATCGCGGTTGCGTGGTAAGAAGTGCGCTGATGCGTTGCTAAGAGGAGAGGTGACCATTCCTGTCACTATTCATGACAAGATGTCTGCATTATGGCAAAAGGGAGCAGGTGGCGGGCAATTAAGAGAAGGAGTATGAGCCAAATATGGAACGAGCGGCTATAGATTTTACACGCGGATGCCAGAACAGGCGGGAACCAGTAGATTTGAAAGTCGAATCAATTATAAATCACTGAGGGGCATGCACCAGGTGACCTACACTTTTGGAAATCATATGCTAGTTATTGATATGGAGCTTTTCATTATCTTTGCACAAGAAGTAAGCTCGAGGGTGGTGATATGGCCGATGGAAAGATAGGGCTCTCTAAGGAACATGGTGTTGACAGCTGCGGGCGTCCCGCAGAGTGCAGCATCAACCGTAGGGGATGTACTGGAAAAAGGGAGACATGAAGTAGAATTGGTCCGGATGTCGTCACCCCACCCGAGGGCAAGCCGAAAAACTACAACAAAACAGAGAAGGGATGGAAAGACAGAGCCCATTAGTAGTAATGCAGTTAATAAGTCATCTCTGAGGTACCTTGAGGATTGGGATTTTGCGGACATCAGCAAAGGTCTTGCAAATTTTCAACACAAGTTTCAGCAGACAGTGCAAAGAGAAGATATGAAGGTCGGAAGTGGTTGCGGTATGTTGAGCATTGGGAAAGGTATGTAATTACCACTTATTTCTCTATCTTTTCCTTTAATTCATAACTTCTTTACATTCTAAGATGGTCATATGTTAAAGGATTATAATAGAATTAAGGGGATTTGTGATTGATGTAAAATGATTAATTATTGTCTTTTTCTATGCAGAAAGTGAAGAAAATGGAAAAACACTATTTCGGTGGAAAAGACAAAGCAAAACCAACAGCTGTCCCTTTGACAGGGAACCGCATCCAGATGAGGAAATCAAGATCAGAGCGCATGGACCAGGAAAAGGAAGAAGAAACGTGGTATCAGCGCAAGAGGACGAAACAATATCGGAAGATTAAAGATTTGGCGAATCCCTCAGGATCATTTGATCCCGAGGGATCACTACCTCAAGACTTATTTATATTTTTTATATCTCCGCCTGGCCACTATAAAAAGTGACAGTGCTGCTAGCCCAAGGGGTGAATATGTTGTTGTTGATTTGTAGAAATTACAGTTGTAATTTAAACTTTGATCATCAACTCTCTTTAAGGAGCGATTACTGTAACTCTGCTTTTACGATTAATATATAGCTTTGTTTCTATTTCGTCATCTGATCCTGGAGTAACCGCAGCAGTGCGTCCCTGGTGGCTAAGGGCCTGGCCCTAGTGGATCACTTGCTTTCTGTATCATTATTTTCCGATTACAGTCGTGTGTGGTTTGATTTCCTTTGCATTCCTTTAAATTCGCTTTATTCAGTAATCTTCTGTTCCTAGACATTTTATTGACTTGCTCTGTTATATCGAATTCGTAATTGGAATAGCAGGACTATTATTTGCAACTGGAAATGTTATGTTGTTCATTCTGAAATAGTATCACATTGTCTAATATTGTTATGCTGTTACAGATTGATATTTCTGTTCATTTACAGATTGACATTGCTATTCATTTATAGATTGGTATTTCTATTCATTTAGCTACGATTCACTTATAATTGCGATTGCTGTTCCTTTGATTACTGTTCCATTATCATTGCAATTGTCGTTCCTTTATAACTATGGTTAATACTCATTATGCTAGAATAAGATTACTGATTCTACAGTCGTCGTGTGTTTACATTTGATTAAGTTTGTTGTTCAATATTTCATAGACTTACTGTTCCTTTCTAGATTGCTGTTCAAATTCCTTTATTAGTTGAAGTTCAATTCCTTTCGGTTAATGTTACTGCTTAATTCATTCCTGTAGATTAAGCTTTGATGTTTGATCTCTTCAACAAATTAGTTTTTGTTCCTTTTCTGCAAATTGAATTGTTTACTTTGGTGTGAATAGAAAGATCTGCAACTGTAACGAACATTGACTACTGCTGTCTAGTTCTTAGATTGGAGATCTTATCTTTGATTGATTTTCATTTCCATCAGTTTACAAAGGAAAGAGTTATCATTACTGCATCCTTGACTGATGATTGTTGTAGTTTCTTGATTTAGTTACAAAGAATTTAAGTTTCTTGCCATTTCAATTAGAGTTTGTTTCCAGTATTTATTTACCTTTGTGAAGCACTATACTGCTAGCATTACTCTTGAACAAGTGACCGCCTCAGACTGAGTACACTCTTGAGATAAAAAATCGTACCTGGATTGATAATTAATGTAGGGTAAATAGAGGTTAAAAATACCCTTTTTACTGCTCAACATTTTGGCGCCATTGCTGGGGAGAGTGTAGCCATTTGTTTCTTCTGAAGAGAGAGTAGTGTAAGTACCTGCTAGGAGAGAGTTGGGTTTTAAAAATGAAAGGTAAGAACTTGTGTATGGAGCATGGAATAGCCCTGCTCCCTGCCCTCTTTCCTGCAGATTTGTTGGTTATTTTGGGTAGAAATAAGTATTTGATTTGTGTGCATGACTAAGAAGAAAAATCCTAAAAATAATCTTAAATCACTACCCAAGCTTGATAAAGCTAAGGGGTTGGTGACCCTTGGCTGATCGACCTTTATAGACGAAATCCTTAAAAAAGTAGAATCTCAGCTGTCAGTAGGACCTAGAAAAGCTACTTCTAGACAACCTACTAGTTCCCTTCGGACCACAGAATCACCATCTATAGCTTTTGCTGAGGTGCACAGCCAAACAGAGGAGCAATATTTTCAAGAAATTGAGAATTCTAGCCCAAAATCGTTACAAGAAGGGAACCTTAGTAATCTCTGCGAAGGAGGAGGAGAAACAGGGGAAACCAAAGAACCAAGATCTCCTCTTGGAATAGTTCAGCCATTAAGCAACCTAGATAAGGGAAGCGTTGTCAAAATCATCTAGAATCAAGTTGAAGAACCTGAAGAGCTAAGATCCCCCCAGACATTAGTTCAGCAAGGAACTCTCATCATCCCAGACAAAGGAAGTGTTGTTAAGGCCATTCCTGCTCCTTCTAACTAGCCTAGGAATACCCTCCTAGAAATCTCGGAAGGATATTGGAACATATTTGACCAAATGGCCCACAACTAGCAAACCCCCCAAACCTCCACACTGCAATATCCCATTGTAGATACTGTAGCTAATGCACCAATGAAGGCCATTCCTCTCCGGCATATCCCTACATTCCATGGCCTAACATCGGAAGATCCAGACACATTTTTGTTTGAATTCGACGTGCTGTGAGGGGGGTATGACTATACCAGTGATCCCCAAAAGCTAAAATTGTTTCCCTCTACATTAGAAGGGGTTGCCTTACAATGGTTTATGGGGTTAGGTGGAGGTGTCATAAACGATTGGGATCAGATGAAAGGTCCTTTCCTGAAAAAGTATCAAGATTATTGTAGGTCTAGAGAGTTAAAGGATGAAATATTTCAGATGGTAGCTAGACCTAATGAGACACTAATAGAATATGTTGAACGTTTCTAGTATAATCTTCAAAGATCTCCTTATGCATCATTACCCTTACCTGACAATGTGTTAAAAATGACATTAATTAAAGGCATGAAGGAACAATGGGTTGAAACACTAAATATTATGGGAAAAGGAGACATTTATCAAGAAAATTTTGCGGACATTATTGATTTATGTATCAGGAGTTCACGAGGTAGCACAAGGCTAAAACCAACGGAACATGACAGGTTCACAAGGGACAACAAGATCGTTGGTGAAAGAGTGACTTGTGTAGAAATCAGAAATTTACTAAAGAATTTTAAGGCTGATATATTGGGGACTCTGACAACGCAACTCGATATTATGCAAGCTAAATAGAAACAAGCAGAAGTAGAACAAAATATGGCAATATTTTGCCCCAGATGTAGAAAGAAACACAGTCATAAGGAGTGCCCACTAGATGCAGTTCAAGTCTACACTATCTGTACAAAATATCACTCCACAGAGAACTGCCCCTCACTTATAGGTTTGAAAGTAGTGTACAAAGAAGCGGAAGATGAATCAAAACCAGTGTACCTACTCAATCAGTGCCATCAATGGTAGCCGTGACAACCAGGTATGTCCTCTGATCCATCTTCTTCTTTCCAGCCTCCAGAATGTCATGCTCAACAATATAAACAATGTGGCAAAATCAACCTCCCTTTTCAAACTGGTCACAACAACCATTTCCTTCATCATCACCATGGCCGAATCAAACAATCCAACCTAATTGCCCAAATTTTCCCTGCTCTCCACCATATTGGCAAAACAATGCATATCCAACGCAACAGTTCCCTCCCACTTCACAGAGTCAAGCCTGGTAGAAAAACTGGCAAAGACTGATGAATCAGCCAGCATGAACCATTCCACTCCCTCAAGCTACACTGCCAGCGCCATATGCACTACAACAAAATCCCCAGTTCAACTTAAGGCCGCAACTCCTAGCCCAGCCCAACCCAAACCCAAATAATAGACTGGTTCAATCTATTCAAATAATCGAAGCACCAGAACTAGAAACCGATATAAGGGAGTGCAACGACCTTCAATTAAGGTCTGGGTGCATTATAGAAATCGAGGGAGATAAAAATGTTCAAGTTGAAAATTAGTTACCCACAGAACAACCATTACAAGAAGAAGATGTGGTCAGACAACAAATTCATGACCAGGAAACCACATCTTCTCCCCCATTCCCAGAACAATTAATCATACCGCGGCCTATCGAACATCCCGACTTTGATATTCTGGGAGAACTAAAGAATTTGTATATAAAAATCCCACTCGTCCAAGCTATCCCAATATATGCAAAAACCATCAAAGAGCTATGTATAAAAAACCGAGGAGGAGAATAACAAATAACCCAACATTTCAAGTAGTTGGCACCCTATCTGATCTATTATTAAGAAGAGAAGCACCTGTCAAATATGAAGACCTAGGAAATCCAATAGTGATAGTGCAAATCAATGGACAAACCTTTTCAAATGCCCTAGTTGATTTAGGGGCTGTAATTAATATTTTAACAACCACCACTTGTCAAAAACTGGGTATTACATTAGTGGAACCAACCTCTACATTATTAGAACTGGCTGATCGATCAGTAGTTAGGCCAGAACGAACATTACATGATGTAATGATATTCGTATATTCCTTGTAATATTGCCGAATTTCTGATAATCAACCCCAGAAACCGGCTCGATGGACACCTGTTAATTTTAGGTAGACCTTAGCTTGCGACTGCTGATGCTTACATTGGCTGCCGACAAGGCAATATGACCATAACTAGAGGGAGTAATATCAAGAATCTAGCTCTTTACCCTCTAGCCCAGCCAAGTGTAACAATAATAAAAACTAACAAACATCCTGTATCATACCTCACAGAAAACGTTAGGTCCCCATTAACCATAGAAGATGCTCTCGATTTCAAATATCAAATAGAGGATGATGTTATTAACAAATTCATTAACCAATCAGAATCTAGGTCCCATGTACAATGCCACATGACATAGGCAACATTTGACAATGAACTAGAAGAAGATCCTCTCAAAGACACCCATGATCAAACAATACCCACTACCTCTATTTCAAACAACAAAACTATAGAGATCGAGCCAACAAAAACTTTGAACATCAATAATAACTTGACTCCTAAACAAGAAGAAAAGATGGTCCAACTACTGAGAAAATATAAGGAAGCTTTTGCATGGGATTATCCAAACATGAAGGGAATCGATCCCCAGCTGTGTACGCACCACATTTATACATAAAAAGATGTTAGACCTGTGCGCCAACCCCAACGGAGACTCAACCCTCATCTGAAAGATATTGTGAAAGCTGAATTACAAAAACTTTTGGATGTAAACTTTATTTATCCAATCTCCGATAGCAAGAGGGTCTCTCCACTAGTAGTGGTGCCATAGAAGAATGGAAAGTGGAGGATTTGTGTAGATTACAAAGAATTAAACAAAGCGACGCAGAAAGACCACTTTCCCCTTCCATTCATTGATCAGGTATTAGACACATTAGTAGGAAAGAAATTCTTTTCTTTCTTGGATGGCTTCAGTGGATACAATCAGATTTAGATTGCCCTTGACAACCAGGACAAAACTACTTTTACCTGTCCTTGGGGAACATTTTCCTACAGAGTCCTACCTTTTGGCCTATGCAATGCCCTTGCCACATTTCAGAGGGCCATCCTCAGCATCTTTTCATATTTAATAAATGAAGGGCTCGAAGTATACATGGATGATTTCACACCATACGGAGATGATTTTGAGCCAGCACTAGACACAATGGAAAAAGTGCTGCAACAATGTATTTCCACCAGGCTTTGCTTGAGCCATGAAAAGTGCTATATGATGATGACCGAAGGGCTCATCGTAGGTCATCATATCTCAGAAGCTAGAATATAGGTAGATCCGGCCAAAATTAAAATAATTTTGTTAATTCCTACTCCTTCCACACAAAGAGAGGTACGCAGTTTTCTTGGATTTTCTGGTTATTATAAGAGATTCATAGAATTTTTTTCTCAAATAGATGCACCTCTATACACACTGACAGGGAATATTGATTTTGTTTGGATAGATAAATGTGATCGTGCTTTTGAGGATCTGAAAAAGCTTATGTCAACAGCCACAGTGCTCAGAGGTTCAACTTGGGACTTGCCATTTCAAATTTCATCAAATGCTTCAGACACAGCTATTGGAGCAGTCCTTGGGAAGGAAGAAGACAAAAAACCATATACAATTTATTATATTAGCAAGAATTTGTCTCCTGTTGAGCTAAACTATACCGTTACTAAAAAATAGTTCTTAGCTATAATACACGTTGTAAATAAATTTAGGCATTATATCACTAGATATTCTGTTGTTTTATATACAGATCACTCTACCATAAACTACTTAGCAAATAAACCTATTACAAATGGCAGAGTAACAAGATGGTTGATCTTATTGTAGGAATTTGACATCACAATAAAAGATCAACCAGGGAAAGAAAATCCTGTAGCTGATTTCCTCTCACGAATGCCAAAGCCAGCAGATGCAGCGGTAGTCGAAGATCAATTCCCAGATGAACATCTGTTTGTTGTTATTTTCAAGACACCCTGGTATGTTGACGTTGCAAATCATTTATTAGTAGGCAAATTACCAAATCATCTGACCCCCAATGAATGAAAATAGATTGTGCAACGTAGTACCCTATTTTCTTAGATTGGGGACTACCTATTTCATACAGGGGCAGATATGCACATCAGAAGATGCGTCTGTGAAGACAAAATATTTGACATTCTGAAAGCCTGTCATGACGGACCATATGGAAGACATTTCACAAATCGAAGGAATGGTCACAAGGTTTTGCAAACATGTTATTACTGGCCCACAATATTTAAAGACGCTAAGAAATTTGTGCAAGCCTGTGATAGTTGCCAAAGAGCAGGACACCCTGGACAGTTCGACGAAATGCCTTTAGACCCACAGTTGGTAATCGAACCATTTGAGCGTTGGGCACTCGATTTTCTAAAACCAATTTGATTGATTATTTGTATCATGATTGGTTCTTTCTTAAATCTTCATAATTCTCTTTGACCATTATTATTGAATAAGCATAAGGGCATATTTTCCAATATTGAGATGTTCAGACTTCTTCCACCATCCCTACTCTTAAGGAGTGTTGAGCCACCCTTTGTATATAAATAGGAAAGTGCTATATAAAAAAAAGAATAAAAAGAAAAAATATATATCGATATGATTACTAACATGATTTATCAGATGAAGGATAGGGGGTCTCATCAAGAGCCAGCCTACCATGATCATAAGGAAGAAAGTGAAGTGGCATTCCCACTATGGCCACCACACCAGGGATATGATCCAAGAGACACATCAGAAGAATAAAAATTCCTTGGAACAGGAGGTCTCATCATGAGCCGGCCTGCCCACCTTTCACTCCTTCCTGGTGAACGACATTGTGATTCATCTGGTTACCAAGCCAGTACAATGGCTTCCATTCTGACATCGCACAATACTTTCCTAGGCATACACAAAGGATTATGGTTCCAAGGGTGAAATAAGCAACTCTGTCAAGGTTATGGACACCTGTGGGCAACAGAGCTCTGCTGATGGTATTGAAGTCATATTTTTCATACACCAATAGTCATTATAAACCCTTCTTCTTATATCTTTATATTGATTTCAAATGAGATTATGTTATATAGCCCTTTCGAACCTTTTATACATGAAAATCATTTATAAATCAACCATAATGGTTAAATTGGATAATAAATGCATAAGAACTTTTACATACGTCAGCTATCCTATCCTCTATTTTTCGCATCATATCATGGAATTTCCATATTTATTCGCGATTTGCATCATAAGCCTTGATTTCAGTAATCCGCTCATTTTTGTAAACATGTCATGGATCTATACACCGTTCCTTTATTTTCCTGTACGACTGTAGTTCTGCATGCTGCTCCTTTATTTGACGGCCAAGGATGACCTATCACATTTCAGGGGGGTGCGGGTGATCTCCATAATTCACTGGCATACGTGTCAACTCATTATTTGGAGGTATTATGACTTCCTCAAAACTCGGGAATAGCAAGTTTAACGGTATTGTATTTCCCAATATGCACGGCTTGCTGTTCCAATGCCATTTTTGTGTTTTGGCTCTATAAAAATTAACAGTGAGCTAAAGTTTGAACAGCTTGCTGTTCCATCATCATCTCTATGTTTTTTTAACAGTAAGCTAAAGTTTGAACAACTTGCTATTCCATTGTCATCTCTGGGTTTTTTTAACAGTGTGCTAAGCTTGAACAAAATGGGAGGCAGATCAATTCACAGCGAACCGCAGGTGTTAATGGTCTCTGATGCTGTAGCGAAATATTAGTAAGGGCAGGATGGATTGCCTACCTTAATCGTCTACAGCAGTCTAACGAGACGGTGGCCATTGAATTTTTGCAGAATCTACAGGAAGATCATTCCATGGTGAGGGGGAGACAAATAGTAGTAACAGATGCAATAATTGTTGAAGTTTCGGGATTACCAGCCATTGGACCAGTATGGAACCTGAAAAAGATGAGACTGCAAGATGCTATAACCATCTTCCGAGACGAAGGACAAAACCTTACTGTCAAAGGAAAAGGAGTCCTGCCGGCAACCCTTGGAGAGCCTTGGGCAGAATTGGCCAGAATCGTCCAAAGCTACATCACTTGCGATGGCAGAAAAGATGTGGTAAGACCATGCCATCTCAAACTGTTAGCTGTATTAAAACAAAAATGTGCTGTGAATTTGCCCGCGTACTTAAATTTTTTATTGCATGATGTTGGTCGAAGTATAAGAAAATCTCGTCATGTAGAATCAGTAGTGAGTCATTATGGCCTAATCTGGTTAATATTCAGTTACAGTCTTGCCCAACAGCAGAGTAGTTGGGAAGAATTGATTTTCTCAATAGATGGGGGATTGGCCTTGCCAGCCCCAAAATAAAAAACATCGCTAGCACATCAATTAGACCGCTGAAACGAAGAAAGTCCATCAGATTGGGGAGAAGCAGAGGAATGTTAGGGAATTCCCAAGGAAATAGTAGCTAGCCTGTAGAAATACATGACTCGGAGGACGAGAAACCCCCACAACTTGAAGGAGGGGAAAATGAAGAAGAATAATTAGAAGAGAATGAAGAAGAGGAACCGGAAGAGGAAACTGAGCACTCTGGCGAAGAAGAAGGGGAGGAAGCTGAGCAACCTAGCGAAAGCCCATTGCAAAATCCTCTACAAGAAGACGAATTGGCACAAATTTTTGCCAATATGGGTGAATATGTCAAGCCCCACAACCCACTCAACCCCGATATCGAAGAAGGACTGCAGGAACACTCTGCTCACAATAAGAGTGCATCTAAAGAAATGAACAATGAGGAAGAAGAGGAAAGATAATCATAGGAGAACTCTGCTCACAGTAAGAGTGCATCTAAGGAGATGAGTGATGAGGAAGAAGAAGAAGGACAATCTTAGGAACACTCTGCTCCCAGTCAGAGTACACCCGAAGAAATGCAGGATGAAGAAGAAGTAGAAGAAGAAGCTGCCCGGGAAACAACAGATCAAACTAGGGTTTCCTCCCCTGAAAAACCTAATCAGGAGGACGAGAACACTGAAGAAGTGTTCCAGGCAGAAAACATGGAAATTAGCCAAGGTGAGGGTACAACCCTTGGAGAAAAAAACCCAAGCCCAAGAAAAGAAACAACTGTTCCTTCGAAGAAAACAAATGAAATCAAAAAGTTGCGAAAGGAACATCAGAGACTGCTTAATGTAATTAAACAATTTCGACAACAAATAAGGGTTCTAAAACTGGGGAAAATATCAAAAAGAACCCCTGGAGCAAAGCATGCAGCCACCAAGGTGAAACCCCATAAAAACAAGACTAAAAGAACTCAAACCGAACCCATTATCATTCAAGACCGCAAGGAACAACATGTGGTTGTTACAAATGCAGAAGTTCAAACAGAAAGCACACCAGTCTGTAATAGGGACGTCCAGATAGAGGCATTGCCCTCTAGCATCACAACCAATCGGACAGTTCATGAGAAGGGAACACAGACTATAAAAACCAGATGTCACATTAAGGAGATCCAGGTAGATCTCCAGCCCAAAAATGTCATGATGGACAATGATCCAAGGATAGTGAAACTTCAAAAGGATTTGGCACCAGCCCAGCAAATGATAGAAAAGCTCACCGAGGAAATTGTTCCTCAGGAGAAATATCAAAAGTTATGGCAGTAGGTAAAGAACATCAATGCATCGGAAAGCAAGGCCTTCGATAGATGGCAAAGGGTAGAGGAAAAAGTTAATAAAGGTAACCAATAGACTAGACACAGTTATGAGTCAAATAGATACCTTATGTTCTCTGTATAGTAACGTTCTAGTATGTAGGGCACCTACCAAAAACTATGCTTTGTTTTTGATGGAAAGATATTTACAATTGAAAATTAAGGCCGTCAAGGCAGGGGTGCATATGCAGATAGAAACTATTGATGATTTCATAAATTGTTGTAAGCATTATGGGGTGAAAGTCCAGCGATTACTATGTGATTTTTATTTGCATAATCTTGTGTTGGATGGTGAAACGGAAGAGAACCCTAGCCCTTTTGTGGGTGATATCCAACTTCAGGCATTCATCTCTTTTGTTGTTAATCAGTTAAAGTGGCTTAAAACCCACAATACCTTTCAGAGACAAGAGAACAAGTTAGATTTGTGGGTGAGGAGTGAACCTAGAAACCCATTGCAACTATGGAATAAGCATAGAAGCTTAATGAGAAAGCAGGGTGTGATCTAGACACTGAGACCCATTCACAAAGGAGTTGTCCAGGAAGAGGTAGAATACTTCCTAGCTATCAAAGACCTTGCCATAGTAGCAGCCAAATTCTGATACAAGACTTCCAATTGGAATATCCAAAATAGAGAGCCTTTCAATTACGAGGATTTTAAGCTAGCTGTTGATCTCCTGGTTACCTATGGTGACCTCATCTTGAGAGAAGGCCCATTTTGGTTAGGTTGTAGGTTTCAGATTCTGATCATCTGGTATCCTGCACCAGGGTATAGAGCCCTATATGAATTGCCTGAAGGTTAGAAAGGGCATGTTTTTGAGGTATCAACTAGAAATCATGGTTTTAGACCACTGCATGAAAAACCTTCTCTAGCCTATTCCCTAACGGCCGTGTATGTCAATTACAATGTTTTCATGAGGGCATGAAAAAGGGTAAGCAGGGGGGTGTGTTGAGCATTGGAAAGGGTATGTAATTACCACTTATTTCTTTATATTTTCCTTTAATTCATAACTTCTTTACATTCTAAGATGGTCATATGTTAAAGGATTATGATAGAATTAAGGGGATTTGTGATTGATGTAAAATGATTAATTATTGTCTTTTTCTATGCAGAAAGTGAAGAAAATGGAAAAACACTATTCTGGAGGAAAAGAAAAAGCAAAACCAATTGTTGTCCCTTTGATAGGAAACCACATCTAGACAAGGAAATCAAGATCGGAGCGCATGGACCAGGAAAAGGAAGAAGAAATGCAGTATCAGCGCAAGAGGATGAAACGACAACTGAAGATTAAAGATATGGTGAATCCATGGACTAGGAAAAGGAAGAAGAAATGTGTTATCAAAACAAGAGGATGAAACGATAACTGAAGATTAAAGATCCGGTGAATCCCTCAGGATCCTTTGATCCTGAGGGATCGCTACCTCAAGACTTATCTGTATTTTTTATATCTCTACCTGGCCATTATAAAAAGGTACAACGCTGCTAGCCCAAGGGGCTAATATGTTGTTGTTGATTTGCAGAAATTGTTGTTGTAATTTAAACTTTGATCATTGACTCTCTTTAAGGAGCGATTACTGTAACTCTACTTTTATGATTAATATATAGCTTTTTTGTTGTTCCATCATCTGATCCTATAGAAACTGCAGCAGATCGTCCCTGGTGGCTAAGGGCCCGGCCCTAGTGGATCACTTGCTTTCTGTATCATTAATTTTTGATTACAGTCGTGTGTGGTTTGATCTCCTTTGCATTACTTTAAATTTGCTTTATTTAGTAATCTTCTGTTCCCAGACATTTTATTGACTTGCTTTGTTATATCGAATTCGTAATTGGAATAATAGGACTATTATTTGCAACTGGAAATGTTATGCTGTTCATTCTGAAATAGTATCGCGTTGTCTAATATTGTCATGCTGTTATAGATTGATATTGTTGTTCATTTACAGATTGACATCGCTGTTCATTTACAGATTGGTATTGCTGTTCATTTAGCTACGATTCACTTACAATTGTGATTTTTGTTCCTTTGATTATTGTTCCATTATCATTGCAATTGTTATTCCTTTATAACTGTGGTTAATACTCATTATGCTAGAATAAGATTACTGATTCCACAGTCGCCGTGTGTTTACATTTGATTAAGTTTGCTATTCAATATTTCATAAACTTACTGTTCCTTTCTAGATTACTGTTCAAATTCCTTTATTAGTTAAAGTTCAATTCCTTTTGGTTAATATTACTGCTTAATTCATTCCTGTAGATTAAGCTTTGTTGTTCGGTCTCTTCAATAGATTAGTTGTTGTTCCTTTTCTACAAATTGAATTGTTTGCTCTTGTGTGAATAGAAAGATCTACAACTGTAATGAACATTGACTACTGCTATTTAGTTCTCAGATTGGAGATCTTGTCTTTGATTGATTTTCATTTCCATCAATTTACAAAGGAAAGAGTTATTATTACTGCATTCTTGATTGATGATTGCTGTAGTTTCTTGATTTAGTTACAAAGCATTTAAGTTTCTTTCCATTTCAATTAGAGTTTGTTTCCAGTATTTATTTATCTTTGTGAAGCACTATACTACTAGCATTACTCTTGAACAAGTGACCTTTTTTACTGCTCAACACGGTGGTACAAGGAGGTCCCGTATGCGACTCCCCTGCTTGAGCTAAAATCCTATGAGGGGGTGTTCTGTGTTAACTGAGCAGAGCAGAATGAGCATTATTGGTCGAAATAATTAGTAGAAACAACAAAGCCGGAGCTGGACGAAGCGTTGTAGGAGACAACAAAGAAACAGAAGGACGACGAGCATCACTCAGAGGGAGGTGAACTGTGAAGCTAAGGTAGCGCGTCTCACTGCACCAACAAATGACTCGGAACCAATCATGATGATTGTGTTTGGGGACTGTTGGGTAGCGGAGGTCTCGCGTAACAGTTTTGGGTCTGATAGCCTAGAAATTAGGATTAAAATATTGTAAACCTCTAAAATATGTGGAGCGAGAAATGTAAAAGGTCGAGTCAAAGGGTTGTCTGCCCAAGAAATAATATAGAATAATAGGAAGTAAGTCGGTCCGCGAACCATAGGAAGGTATAAATAGAGCATGATTCTATGGGGAAAAAGTAGTTCTTTTTGTATGATCTTAGATCTGAATTGGAATGGGTTTTTGAAGGAAAGTTTGAAAGCGTCTGTAAGTCCGAGTCGAGGGTATTGGGTAGTGGATAGAGGCTCTGTAGCTTTGTGCGTAGAGGCTTGGAAGAGTCTACAGCTGTGTGCGCAGGGAGGATCTGGATGTATTGGTGATAAAGTGGAAATAAAGATAAGTTGCTTCTGAAATTCTGTGTTAAATATTATTTATCACGAATCTGACTATTTTATGGTTATGTGACTATTTGATTTATGTGCATATGCTTATGTTATGAATATATGTGAACCGTTGGTTACTCTGAATGTGTGAACTGGTTAACTCTGATAAATGTTTTCTTAAAGACCCTAAAAGGTAGATTGAATGTATAAACAACAGATTTATAAGTAGTAAGGATTATTTTGGGCCCGGATCTGCACGAAGCTATGGAACGGTGCGCAAAAATCCTAGACCACCTCAAGACCTCCCAAGGGTGCAAAACCTGGTTCCAACACCCTCCCCTGCTACCTCGGGTGAGACCTCAATCCGTGCTCTGTAGGCTGTTTCCGAAAGTGCCGGTAGCTGCGGGATTTGTTTGGTTGAGTAAGTCTTCCAAACCTGGATCAGGCCTATATTAACCAACATTGGCCTATCCTATCACCTCCCTGCAGAAGAAGGGGAAATTTTTTAAATGGACCACAGAATGCCAAAACAATTTTGAGCAGCTCAACCATGTGCTCACCACTGTGCCTATATTAAGCATAGTAGATCCAGGTAAGGACTATGTGGTGTGCATAGATGCGTGTAAGGAAGGGGTAGGAGGAGCGTTGATGCAGGAAGATAAGGTAATCACCTATGAGTCTAGGAAATTAAAGGAACACGAGCAGAAATATTCCGCTTAAGATTTGGATTTGGCAGCTGTCATTCACGCTTTAAAGATGTGGAATCACTATCTGATGGGCAAAAATTTTCTGCTGATGATGGACCATCACAGCTTGACTAGTTACTTTAATTAGACTACCTTAAATGCTAGGAAAGCTTAGTGGGTGGATTTCCTGAGTGGTTTTTATTTCGAGATTAAACATCTAAAAGGGAAAGAGAACAGGGTAGCGGACACGTTAAGTCGAAAAGTACATTGCCTCTATGAAATTTCTTGCAGAAAAGGGCGGACTACCTTGGTTGAAATGATTAAAAAAGTAGCAGAACAGGATCTGAAATATCAGCAAATAGGACAACAAGTTCAAAATCCAACTAGTAATGAATATCAACAGGGATATGCGATGGATGCTACCGCCATACTGAGTTATAAACAAAGACTATATGTGCCCAACCAGAATAAAATTAAAATTTTGATTCTATATGAATTTCATAAAAGTCCCTACAGAAGACATCTGGGGTACCAAAAGATGATTACCGCATTCTGGAAGGAGTACTATTGGCCTGGCATGAAAAAAGATGTAGCAGAATATTTGACACGTTGCTTGGAATGCCAACAAGTCAAAACAAAACATCAACACCCTGCTGGGTTATTGCATCCACTACCAATTCGGAGTGGAAGTGGGAAACCATCTCTATGGATTTTATAACAGGATTACCCAAATCTAAAAGAAACAACGACTCCATCATGGTGGTGATAGACAAATTAAGTAAATTAGCCATTTTATATCGGTACAATCCACTTTCAGAGCGGTACATATTGCCAATATTTTTATGCAAAACATTTTCAGGTTGCATGGGTTACCAAAGACTATATGACCATGATGTAAAATTTACATCAGGCTTTTGGAGAACTCCGTTTGAGGGGTTGGGGACTCAATTAAATTTTAGTACTACCTATCACCCTCAAACAGATGGACAAACAGAATGGGTGAATAAAGTAGTAGAAGATTTGTTAATGCAAAAACCATCTAAATGGGAAGACTATCTGCACTTGGTCGAATTTGCGTATAACAATGGCTATCATACTTCTTTGCAGATGAGCCCATCTGAAGTGATGTACGGATGGAAATGCCGCACACCCTCTAGTTGGGGAGGACCAGAGGACAAGCTGATGCTGGGACCCGAAATGTTAAAGGAGATGGAAGAAATGGTCAAGAAAGTACGATCCAACTTAAAGGCAACCCAAGATAGGCAAAAGAACTTCGTCGATAGGAAGAGAAATTTTAGAGAATACCAAGTAGGAGATCATGTGTATGTGAAGATTCGAGCTAAAAGGAGTACGTTACAATGGAGTGGGTGCACTAAGCTGGCACCTCGGTTTTGTGGACCATTTCAAATTTTGGTGAGAGTTGGGCTGGTGGCATACCATCTCACCCTACCAAGCCATATTAGGGTCCACAATGTCTTCCATGTGTCGGTACTAAAAAGATATGTTTATGATCATAAGCACATAGTCAGTTGGTAAGATATACAGGTTATAAAGTATCTTAGGTAGGCCAATTAATTTTGATATTAAAGGAAAACCTGACTTAAGTTCTGTTTGTTTCAGGTCGAGCCAGAAGGAGAATTCTTGGTTGAGGCGTTGAATAAACTCAATCAGAAAGAAGTCATGCTGCGGAAACGAGCTATCACCCAGGTTAAAGTGAAATGGAAGCACTTTGGGCTGAATGAGGCCACCTGGGAGGATGAGAAGCTCATGAAAGAAGCATAACCAGGGTTGTTTGTGGCCGGCAAACATCAGGATGATGTTTAGTTTTAGGGGGGGAAGATGTAATGTCCCCAAAAAAACTATAAATATCTTTATTTTACCACAGTAAGAAACAAACTAGATAATTATTGTTATTATTTGTTGGGTTGAATAATATTTTTAATTATTGAAAATAGCAAATGATTTGAGTAATCGAAAATCTGGCAACTTCTCATGGAAAGAAGTTGGAAAAAGGCAGTTGTCAGAAAACCCTAACTACCTCCCCTAGCTGTGAAATTCTCCAAAAGAAAAGTGAGTGAGGGGAGGAAAAACCGTGCTGAAATGTAAGACGCTAAGGGGAAAAATGCTAAGTCTGGTGATGACCAGATAACATAAGCACTGAGTGCGAGAACTTGTAGAAGACAGAGGTCTTGCGAGCAAGCTTGGGGGGAGATTTGGTCCTGAAGACAAATCTCATGGATGGGTGGTTGAAAAGCAGCAGATAACAAAGGTGACTTCTACCATTGAGTTCTCTAATTCTTGGAAACTTAGGTAAGCAATACCTTCTATAACTAATCTGTTGCACAGTTGAATTACGACTCTTTATTTGTGAATGGAAAAGAAGGAGCCTTAACTCCGAAGAGATATTTGGAAAATATTAACAGTAGGAATTAATGACTAATTAAAAATTGGTTAATTATTTTTCTGGAAGACACTAACTACAGAGATATTAACTGAGTAGAACTGGTTCTTTTATTTGCTAGAAAACTAATTGTAGAGGAATTATTATTTATCCTGAACTGGTTACTAATTCTCTTAGTTAAATTGTGTAAATTTGAGAACTGAGAATAGAATTTGACTAACACCCAAGACCCTAGTCAGAAAGAGAAAGAATACTGAAGATGCTAGTGCCACGAAAGATTAATTTCATGGGTTAGGCAACACAGAGTTAAGCCCCAGAAAACTGAAGCAAGTTCGAATAAGAGGACGAGGTCGATGTAACAGAGAAATACAAGTGTATTTACACCAAAGCCGAACTGGGTAGCATCATTAAGGGCGTAGACTGCTAAATCATGGTTAAAAACTTTGTAAAATCTTTCTTGGAACCTTTTATAGGTATGAAACCCTATAATGATATATTATTGATAGAGTTATGTTCTCGATTGGGTAATTAAAGTTTCAAGATACATAATCAAACAACAAAACGATCCAATTACACTGCTCCGCAGAAGTAAATTTCCAACCATATAAAAACTCAGAGCCACATATTAGAAAAAGCATTCAACGTATAAAGAAAGCAAAACAATGTTCACATAGAATATTTAACCCACATAAAGCTGTACAGAACCAACTGAGCAAAAAGGGTAGCATTGAAATATTGAAAAAAGAGCATAATTAAACACATAGCAATTGAAAAACCATGATTACATTTCGAAGAAACCCGTATCGATTTGGCACAAAGAAGAAACTTAAATGACTTCAGTTTCTGAAAAGTCTGTTATTACAAGAAGTATTAGGCCAAGACCAAAACCCTAAACTGTAACAATTACACCGGTGTGGCCTTAATTACAGGGTCTTCATCTGAGCTGAAACCCTCAGTTGAACACGAGAAAATATTCATACAACTATTAAATGACAGAAGACAATCACCAGAAAAAGAATTTTAACAAGTAGCTTGACAAAATTATTTCGTTTAACTACGGAACTGAAACACCAAATCTAGTACAACCTTGGAGAAATGATGCATGTAGCCACGAATTAATCCCGAGTGTCCAGGGCTGCCAATAAAGCTTACCCAAAAACCCTCGAGTGTTGGAGACTGGAAGGGAAACCACAGAACTCCATGAGCAATAGCTTCAAGCCCACGGATCCACCTCCATTATACCTACAATAGTATGCATCTTGCATCAACAATTAGGCTAGATATCAGGGAACAACTAAATAATGGCGGATTAACATAACTAAAAAAATAAAAAAATACCCATTAAACATCTTACTGAGGGTTAAACATCCCACGGAGGGAAAACTCCATAGCTGTGCTCTTGAGTTCTTCCAACCGCATCAAAAACCAAGGTTGACAGGTCAAGCAAGCCAGTGAAAGGAGAAGGAGAGCCGAAACAGCACCAAGGAGCGAGGGAGAAAAATGAGTCGTAACTCCAACAAACTAGGTTGAGAAGCCTTCCAGGAAGTGTCCAGCCTTGGGATCGAGAACCAAAATCCTCCACCGTTGATGCGATGATAAACCCAAGGTATCTTATTGCGGAATGACGAGCCTGTCGTGCCACATTATCATGACAAAGCAAGAGTTAAATGCCAAAGAAAGTGGAAGGTTTAGCTGGAGAGTGAAGTGGTGTAAGTCCTTGTTAGAATTAATGCCAAATTAATGAGACTGTCAGCGAACAATGGATAGGATTTCCCTAATTGCAGGGATTCATAATGTAGCCCAGATATCAGTAACTTTAATCTTTTGAATAGTTTTATGGTTCGTATGTATATTCATGCCCATGATATATTTCTACGGTAAATTAATTGTTACCATTTTGAATTTTTTTTTCGTTATTTTTTATATTATGTATGATGTGGTGATATGACAATGTCATTACTAAAATAAATATTGATGTCATGTTTTGGAACACTGGGAAATTTCCCTGAGGTGTCCTAGATTTCAGGTGAACACTTCACCCATATTCAAGGACAATAAGCTAATGATGAGCTTATTTTCTTTGAAGATGGGTGAAGTATTCACCTGAAATCCCTGATACCTCAACAAAATCACAAAGTATTCTAGAAATTTGCATCAAAATTTTGTTGACTGTGAAAACCTACATTATAAAACAAAAATATTATTTATTTTTTTATTATTTTATGTAATGTTATTGATCACGATCAATATTAGTATTTGATTTTTTTTATAAACTTGAGGAATTTGAATCTAGAATACCTTTGAAAATGATACTTCATTTTCACAACCATTACCAATTAAACTTGCCTAAAATAAACTAATATTAATTCTTAATTTCTCTAAAACATTTTTTAAAATATATAATCATTCCAATTAATTGTTATCTCTTATAATTTTCTTTATAAAATAATTAAAACTAACACAAGTATACCAATACTTTTGCAATTCAAAAGTGGCACCAAGTGGAAGACCTCTTTGGAAGGATGGAGAAAGACCATCAGAGCATTAGAGAAACATCATTCTATGGTGGACATACATATTCTCAAGCTCGGTCCTTAATCGGGCATGGGGGATAGCTCTGGGCTCCACACTTTGGGTTATATGGAAAGAGAGGAATCATGGGATTTTTAAGAATAACCAACAATATCAGGAAGCAGTATGGGAGGGGATCATCCAAAACATCTGGGAAACAATAGTGGTAGAGAAATGATAACTAGATGATTGACAAGTTGCTCCCCAAGAGGCTAGAATCGTCCACCACCATCAATGATTGTCCTGAACTCCTGGAAACTCATAACAAGTCGTGTGGCTTCAACGCCACAATTCACTACACCTCCGGAGGGGTTCATTAAGTTGAGCTTTGATGGAGCCTCAAAAGTCAACCCGGGACCTGCGGGTTTTGGAGTGCTCTTTCGAGACTCGAGGGAGAAAGCTCGTCTAATATGTGTTGACCACTGTGGGTATGCGAGTAATAATGAAGCATAATTTGTAGTAGTTTTACAAGGCCTTCTCATGGCTATTAAATTAGGGTATAAGAAATTGTGGTGGAAGGAGACTCCAAATTAGTAAGTAACACTGTTAGCTTTGTTGTGCAAAAGCATCAAAAAAATGGATTCAAACACTCTCAAAGGCTGCAAACACACTTATAATCATGCCAAAGGAACCATTGGTGCTGTCGAATTCCTCAAATTTTGGCTAAAAGACTTCCACCGATCAAAAAAAAAAATTGCAAGAGGAAAGCCCTTTGGAGGGCAGAAATACACTATCGGGAGGCGAAAATACCCCAAAAACCATGTAAAAATCAAATCACAGGCTTAAGGATCCGCATTAATCTTAGCCGTTGGATCTAGCCGATCAACGGTCTAGATCGCGTCGGCATATCGCAAGTCGGGGAGAGGCAGCGACATGAGACATCGCCGATGAGCGATCGCCGATATCGCATCGGTGTATCGTAATGGAGGACTTACAATAGGGGCTTTATTATTGTGCGATGAGTTATCGCTGATATCGCATCGGCGTATCGCTATCAGCGTTTCCAATGGAGCATGGCCTTTTGCATATATATGAGCGATCGCCGATGGGCCGGACCCGATGGCGTTGTTAATTCCTTTTGATAAGATGTTCGGGTCTGCGGAAATATCGATATCGGAAATATCAAAGAAATCGGGGCTTTAACATAAGTTATGTTGCGATGCGATGGGCCGGACCCGATGGATGTACAACGCTCCATTTTATAAAATTTCAAGTTCGCGCTCGTCACATTTTCAATGTTTTTTTTGTGTATTTTCAATGTATAAAGAAAATACAAAGGAGGCCTTGGGCAAGTGCCGATTGCGATGGAGTTCGGACCCGATGGGTCGGACCCGATACTTTATGACTCATTTCTTATAAAATTTCAAATCTGCGCGTAAGCCATTTTCAATGGTTTTGGGCACATTTTCTGTGTATAAGGAAATATAGAGAAATACAAAGGATGGGCTTGTTTTAATATGAATTGCGACCCTAAAGGCGGACCCGATAGTTGAATGAACCACCATGCATGCACCTCTTAAAAGTCAAAATTGAAGCAATGATGGGCGGGAATGAACAGTTTGGGCAGCGTTTCACTGTTTTAAAGAAACACAGTCATAATGGAGCCGTTTTTAAGGATATGTAGTAGAAATTAATCAGCAGTATGCCTGAGGAGGAAGCAGGAAACCTCTGGGGAGTTCAGAGCATTCAATGGTTATGGTTCCATTGGTATTTCACGCCACCTGCTCAAAGGAGGACTGCAGAGCACCAGAGGGGTCAAATCCATTTACAACACAGCCACAGTTGTATCAGCAGCCCCATTTTTGAATGTAAATGTGGTTGGTGGCCATTTATGGGCTCCTCCACGCATAGCTAACAGGGAGATTGTGTAATGAGACACCATATATACTGAAAAAACAGATGTAGTGGGATTGATGAGTGTTTGATGAATGATAGTTTTGTTGTTGCCTTTAACTTCTGGAGACTGTAAATACTATGAGACCTGCAGCTTCTGGTCTTGATTTTCAACTAATACAAGCTTCTTTTGCTGTCACCTGCTCACTTTCCACTTCTCTTTCTTGTTCTAGGCTGTGCCTGCTGGCATTTATTTGATGTGCTGTGAATGTTTAATATCAGAGGGGCTGTCATCCCACCTCTGTATTATAATTTAGTGGTTCATTAAAATTGCTTGCAGATTGCTGTTGTTTAACATCAGGGAGCTGTCATCCTATCTGTGTATTAAACAATAGTGCTACAGACCTTCTAACTGGTTGCAGCTGGTCATCACAGGGTCCTGTGTATCTGCTGGTGTAATTAGTCTTCTCCATCATCACCTTTACCTTAAACTGTGAGTAGTTGGTAGTTGAAAGCCTTGTAGTTTGGGGGTCTTCACCCATGTCTGGGGATAGTCATAGTAGGAGTGGTTATCTGGCTTAAATGTGCAGCATATCTCCATTTATCCATCATCTTATCCAACCATAATTTTTGAATTTGTAATGTTCCTGAGCATCATTGATTTACAACCTAGGTGAGTTTCTTGGGGTGATAACATTAATTGGCGCCATTGCCGGGGAGAGGAGAATTGGAGCTCAAGCTTCCCTTTTAGAATGACATAGTTTGAAGCTTTGATGACAGACAAGGTTTGAACACAGTATTGGTTGTAATATTCTGTCTGGCGACTCCATTGGTGGAAGACCATCCTTTGGTGACTCCACTTTGAAGTTCTGGCTCAGTTTGTGAGGCATACTAGAAGAAATCCGCAGAAGTCTCCAGCTGAACCGTTGCAGGACCCTGAGAAAATTGTTAAATCGAAGAAATCATCACAGAAAGGAGCTTCAGGATCAGGTAAGCCTAAAAACTCTCCGATTTATCTCTGAAAGATGAATTCATAACTGAAGAATTACAACTTGAAGTCTTAGAGCCCAGCACTGTTGATAAAGAAATTCCTTCAGAGATTAGTTCAGCTCCTTGTGAAGTTTGTTCCCCTTTGAATCTCAGTCCAAGGAAAGCTTCCCATACTGTCCAAAACATCCCAATATCTCTGCCATCCATCGCATTATTTCATACTGCTCCATCTGTTAGTATTCTTCCACATATTCCAAACATGGCAGGACAACAACAAGCACCTACTAGGATTGAGAGGATTGTTGCTGCTAGATATGGACCTTTGGTATTGCCTGTGCCTCTAAATCCTATGCTTGTGGGAGAATATAAAAAATATAAGCCTAAATTTACTGGAACAGAGGGAGTGACAACAGAAGAACATCTTGAAGCCTTTTACAGTTATGCTGATAATTTAGATATAAATGAGAATGATGTATGGATGAGAGTTTTTGTCCAAAGCCTTGATGGAGAGGCTAGGAAGTGGTTTAGAGAATTACCCAAAGATCTATAACAGATATTTAAGCATTAGATGAGGTATTTTTGAAGCAATGGGGAGATAAGAAGGACTTGCTGTATTATCATACAGAGTTTGGAAACTTGAAAAGAGAAAAGGGTGAGTCTTTGCCTGATTTCAATAAAAGATTTAATAAAATGTATAGTAAAATACCATCTGAGGTAAAGCCTACTCACCACCACCAGCCAACTCACATATGCCAATGCTTTTGATCCTGATTTCTGCATATTGTTGAGAGAAAGACGATGCGCTACTTTGGGTGATATGCAAGAGGCAGCCCTGGAGGTAGAATCCAATATTATGGTAGCAGAGAAGTTAAAAAGTCATATTGATAGAAGAAAGCTGAGAGGGGAGGCTTCCTCTTCTCATGCTTCAACCTCAGAGCCTAAGTTAGACAAAATGACTAAGATGATAGAGTCATTGGCTGCTGAAATTTCTAAGTTAAAGATTGAGCAAATTTCAGGCAAAACAAGGCAGCAAAACACATTTGCTCCAAGAAATCCAAACCCATTTAGAAAAGCAAATGAGCAGCTACAAATTATGCAAAGGGGTGAAGAAGCAAAAGAAGATCATAAAGTTAAAGCTCCCTTTCAAAATGTAGTCATGGAGGGGGAACAATTTGAAGAAGATGAGGATGAAATTCACTGCTTGCAGGATAAGGGCAGCGCTGCATTTTAACATTGGCCAAATATGAAGAGTCATTGCCACAAGTGCAAAACAATCAGAGGTGGGACAGTGGTGCTGTTCTGCAATCTGGTGAGCAACAGCAAAGATATAATCTAAGATCCAATGCAAAGAATGTCAAAGAAAATGTTGCACAAGAAGCAGCTGCTCAAACAATGCCACAGAATAACAGGCAAAGAAGACCAACAGCTGATCCTATCACCCTCAAAGCTCCAGTTCAAGAGGTAAAAACTGCTGATAAAGTATTCTCTTCTTTTAGTTTTGAGTCAGATATTCAGAAATTGGAAATATCCATGCCTCTGGCTGAATTGGTGAAGAGTGAATTATTCAGAAAACCCATCCTTGAGGCCCTTGAACTAGAGTCTAAACAAACCTCCATTGACTCTGTCAATTTGCAAGATGACAAGCCTGCTATTGTGCTTAGTAGCCCATGATTGAACCTGCTGATAATAGTTCTCCATCTTTCTATGTTTCATTAACTATCCATGATAAAATCCTCCACAATTGCCTGCTAGACACAGGGGCCAGCCACAATCTAATTCCTAAAACTTTCATGGAAGAGTTAGGCCTTGCTATCACTAGACCTTATCATGCTTTGTTCTCTTTTGATTCAAGGAAGATAAAATTCCTTGGATTAATTAAGAATCTGGCCATTACCTTAACCCAGTTGCCCATGAAAAGTATGATGATGGATATAGTGGTGGTTGATGTTCCTCCGAAGTTTGGTATGCTGTTGTCTAGAGGATGGATTAAGAGACTAGGTGGAACATTGCAGAATGATCTATCTTATGCAACTGTTCTAGTGTTTTGAGGAGAGACCAGGAGGTTATATAGAGAAGCACAGCTGGCATATATCATTAGTGATGAGAAGAATCCTACAAACCATCCCATATATGCAGCGAACACTGATTTTGGAGCTTGCATTCTCCAAATAGAAGAATCTCAGAAGGCTGCATTGCAGATCAAGAAACTAACAGCTCAGGCTGAGCATGATACAGGTGGTCAGATTTGGGAGATGTTCTTTGATGGAGCATGTACTAAGGAGACTGCAGGAGCAGGGGTGGTGCTAGTATCTCCACAACAAGAAACAGTTCAGTTGTCTCTAAAGCTGGTTTTTCAGGTGACAAACAACATAGCAGAATATGAAGCACTGCTGTTGGGCCTTCATGAAGCCAAAGATAGAGGAATAAAAAATCTGAAGGTGTTTGGAGATGCTGATCTGATAATTCAGCAAGTAAATAAAACATTCCAAGCAAAGCATCCAAGGCTCAGAGCTTATAGAGATGAGGTATGGAGAGTCAAAGAGTTCTTTGATTTTTTCTGCATTTCATATATTCCTAGAGCCCAAAATCAGCTTGCTGATTCCCTTGTTGTCTCTGCTAGTTTTTCATCCCTCCATCGCCTCCCAAACTAGTTTATGAGGTACAAATGAAGTATAGATCCTTTGTGCCTGATAATGTTCACCATTGGAAAGCTTTTGATGATGATGATGAGTTAAATAGGTTCCTTCAAGTCATTGATGAGTTCTCTGAAATGCATATTGACCAAAATAATGATGCTTTGTTAGAGGATCCCAAGGTCCAACTTAGAAATAAAATTGGCAAGAATAGCATAGTCCGGCTTCCTAGTAACCATATCCCTAAGGGTCTAATTTCTCTTGAGAGATTGTTTGACCACAATGATGTGCCTTACAAAGCTACCCAAAAAGAAGATCAGTCTGCAGTTTGTAAGCATGATATAGGAAATCCAGGTCAGCCCAAATTCATAAATCTGTCCACTAATATATCTGCTGATCAGAGTGCTGAATATTGCAAATTAATGAGGCAATTTTCTGATGTGTTTGCTTGGGAGTACAGTGATCTGAAAACATATGATAGGAATATAATTCAGCACAAAAGTCCACTTGAGAAAGGCACTATTCCTTTCAAACAGAAGCTGAGACCAATGAATCCTATGCTCCTCCTTCCTCTAGTGGAGAAAGAAATTAAAAAGTTGCCAGCTGCTAAGATTATAGTGCCTCTCAGATATTCTAAATGGGTGGCCAATCTGGTTGTTGTGAGGAAGAAGAATGGAGAAATCAGACTATGCGTTGATTTCAGGAATCTAAATAAATGCTCTAAAAAGGATAATTATCCCCTACCAAAAATGGAGCATTTGTTGTAGCAAGTCTCAGCTGCCAAAGTAATGTCTTTTATAGATGGATTTTCAGGCTTTAATCAAATCGCTGTGCATCCAGATGACCAAGAGAAGACAACATTCACCACTCCTTGGGGCACATTCATGTATGCCAAAATGCCATTGGGCTGATGAATGCTGGAGCCACCTTTCAACGCGCTATGGATATTGCTTTTGTGGGTGAAAAGGATAAATTCATGCTAATTTATCTTGATGACATAACTGTTTATTCTGGCAGCCATCATGATCATCTACAACATTTAAAAAAGGTGTTTTTAAAGTGCAGGAAATTTGCAATTTCACTCAATCCCAAAAAATCCCAATTTGCTTTGGAAGAAGGCAAACTATTGGGGCATGTAGTGTCTGCTGCAGGTGTTCAAATTGGCCCAGAAAGAGTCAAAGAAATTCAGGCATTGAATCTTCCAAGATCAAAGAAAGACATACAGTCTTTCTTAGAAAAATTAACTTTGTAAGGAGGTTCATTCCTAATTTTGTTGAGCTGGTTAAGCACATAACCTCCAAGTTGAAAAAGGGAGCAGACACTGATGCGGCTAGAAAATATTTTGAGTCCATTAAGATGGCTATTGTGGAAGCTCCTACTTTAATAAGCCCTGATTATACCAAGGAGTTTCACCTATTTTCATTTGCCTCTAAGGATACCATTGCAGCTGTCCTGTTGCAGCAAGATGAAGTAGGTCAAGAGCATCCAGTGGCCTTTTTCAGCAAGAATCTGAGGAATGTTGAACTAAGGTATGATATTAATATTGAAAAGCAGGCTTATGCTCTTATCAAATCTTTGAAAGCTTTCAGAGTATACATCTTTCATTCCAAAATAGTTT